>OY728125.1:417441752-417979252 GCA_963277665.1 Viscum album
CGGCGGGTATTCCCAGCGGTGCGCCGGGCGCCGCCGCTTCCTGGTGGTCGGCCGCTGCCGGGAACCACCGTGCCGGCGTGGCGCACCGGTGGGAACTTCCGCGGAGCACCAGACGCGCTCCAGTGGTCTGTTTTGCCTGCAGTTTGCGCCTACGGCTCTCCCGACATCCGAACTTTGCTGTGAAGGCCTCCAATCACCATTCCGATCCCATTTCGTAAACACCGTTAATCCACGAATCAATGAAAAACTGCGGAGGGTTGTCGGGCCGTGTTTGTTTGTCCCGCACCGTCCGCGTTAGGTGATAACAATTGGGAATAATAATCAACACATGAAAACATAACAAGGCACAATTTTAATAAATTAAAATTGAACTTAGTTCCCAAAAAAAAACTCCCGTAAATAAAAATTCCCGTCCCGCATATAAAAACAAACGCGGATCAACAGGATGATGAGTTGATCAGCGTTCTTTGTTTTAGAAGGAAACAAACATGGGAATAAATATTATTCTCAAATAAAACCCCTACCTCGTAGTTGTCGTTGGACGCGAGTCCTTCGTGGGATTGACCGTCGCGGAAGAAGAGGATCATCGTGTCACGGAAGGGGCGTCGCATCGTCGCGGTACACGGCGTCGCGTCGACGATCTCTGAGGGTTAAAGAAAACACACAGATTTAATTTCATGAATTAAATTCATGTTGAGGATAAAATCCACAAAGGAAATTTAAAAGATCTATATTCTCCTACCTCAAGAAGTTGATCAAAGATTTGTCGCGGGGAAGGAATATCGCAGAAGAACGTCGTGGGAGGATAATCGTTGGCGTTCTTCATCGCCTTTCGTTGATGGCTGGCATTCTTCATCGGCGATGATGCATTATTCAGGTTCTTCTCATTCTTCGAGTTCTTCACATTCTTCGCAAAGGAGTATGAAGATAGAGTTTCTCCAAATCCTCTCAATAATCCGCACCCAAGAAAAACGTGTGTTGGTCTTATTTTATTATTATTCCAACAGTTTGAAAACAAGTTAAGAAAAGAACCATTAATTAGGTGAATTAATGGTAACGTCTTAACTTTCCAATTAATAGGGGCATTAAGAGTTTTAGAAAACTCACCAGTTGACTTTCATTAAAGAGGAGTTTTCGCGGGTGCGTTACTTAGAAGAAAAGAAATGGTAGGGCTCGTGTGGGCCCCACCTCACAAATATCCTACCAAGAGGGTAGGATATTTTGGGTTCCACCCTATCCGCTTCAACTCAGCTTAAGTATCTTTAGGTGACTTTAAGTGGCTTTAAGTGAAATAAAATAAAGTTGTCGCACCACTTTATTTTATTTTTTTCACTTAACCCCAAAAATTAAAAACCACACCCGAGTAAACACAACTCCAGAAGAGGAGTTTCAAAGAAAATACTAGCGTTGCGATTCCATCGGTGCCCTCGGAATTTGATTCCGAGCACCGGTTCAAAAGTTAGAAAAACCCGCTTGTTCATTCACTGAACGTACCCAAGCCAAACTTCGGAAAATGATTCCTGGCACACCGGGCTTCAGAATCACGTGCCGTCAGAAAGTGTGTTCTTGTAAAATTCCAAATAAAATTAAGAAAAATATTTCCTTGAAATTTATGGGTCATTACATCACTCTCACCTCAGGGCTTTATGTCCCCATAAAGATACATCATAAACTAAGGAAACAAATGTGGGTACTGAGCACACATCTGAGCCTCCCGCTCCCAAGTGCTCTCCTGGAGGTTCCCGTGTTTCCATCCGATGCACACTAGTGGAATCGATCATCTATGTAGGACCCACTCCTATCGATACTCGATCTTCACCGGGACCTCCGCAAATGTCACCCCATCATCAACGTCCAGCTCCCCATGGTCAATTATATGCGTCGGGTCGTGCACGTATCTCCTTAGCTGAGATACGTGGAAGACGTCATGCACCCGGTGCAACTGAGGTGGTAGGGCCAGGTGATAAGCCACCTCGCCAGTCCTGCTGAGGACCTGGAATGGTCCGATGAAGAGTGGAGACAACTTTCCGCCTCGGACAAATCTCCGTAATCCACGTCGAGGTGAGACACACAAGAAGACGTGGTCGCCATCCTCTAAATCTAGTGGCCTCTGCCTCCTGTCAGCATAAGACTTCTGCCAGCTCTGAGCTGTCCTCATCCACTCCTGGATGACCTGGACCTTCTCTGTCGTGGCCCAGACCATCTCTGGTCCCACAAGTGCTGACTCCCCAGGGTCCGTCCAGCACAATGGAGATCTGCAAGGTCTGCCGTACAATTCCTCGTATGGTGCCATCCCAATGGTGGAGTGGTAGCTGTTGTTGTACGCAAACTCCACCAAGGGTAGGTGGTCCTCCTAGCTGTGACCAATGTCGAGGACACATGCGCGGATCATGTCCTCGAGAGTCTGAATGGTCCTCTCCGTCTGACCATCCGTCTGAGGGTGAAAGGTGGTGCTCAGACGTAGCTGTGTCCCGAACGCCTCCTTCAACCCCTTCCAAAGCCGGGAAGTAAAGCGAGCATCTCGATCGGAGATGATAGATGATGGCACACCATGAATTTGTACAATCTCTTGAACGTAGAGACGTCCCAATCTCTCCACTAAGCCCTGCTCTCTGATGGGTAAGAAGTGAGCCGACTTGGTGAGTCAGTCGACAATCACCCAAATGGAGTCATGACCTCTAGAAGTGCGGGGAAATCCAGTCATGAAGTCCATAGATATCCCGTCCCACTTCCACTCTACGACCTCCAAGGGCTATACCAAGCTTGCTGGTACCTGATGCTCTGCCTTCACCTACTGGCGGGTGAGGCATCATGAAACGAACTATACCACAACCTTCTTCATGCCCGGCCACCAGTGCTATCGTCCGAGGTCCTGGTACATCTTCGCCACTCTAGGATGTACCGCCAAAGGGGAAGTGTGAAACTCTCTCAGCACCTCCTCTCGTAAAGCAACTGGTACCAAGGTACGTCCTCTGAAAAGGATGTCATGCTCTGCTCCAAAAGAGAAACCATTAGGTGCCTCTCCTGAGGATATCTATGCACGCCGTGTCTCACAGTCAGCGTCTCCACACTGTGCCTCTCTGACCCACTACAGTAGTGGAAAGGTGAATGTGAGAGACTTTAGGAAAGATGCTTCATATCTATCCATGAAGGATATCCGCAAAGTGGATAGCTGCTCCGTCGCCTCCACATGTATCTGAATGCCCATCCTCCTACTGAGAGCATCAGCTACTACATTCCCCTTCCCAGGAGTAGAGACTATCTCAAAGTCATAGTCCTAGAGGAACTCGAGCCATCACCGCTATCTCAGGTTCAGGTCCTTCTGAGAGAAGATGTACCTGAGACTCTGATGGTCAGAAAAGACTGTAAAGTGCTTTCCCATCAGATAGTATCTCCATGACTTCAGAGCGAAGACTACTGCAACTAACTCCAGGTCATGGGTAGCATAGTTCTGCTCATGCAGCCTCAACTGACGTGATCTATAGGTGATCATTGCCCGCTCCTGCATCAGGACACATCTGAGTCCGGTCCCTGATGCATCACAATAGACAACGTACCCTACTCCCTCCTCAGGCAACCTCAAGATAGGGGCACTGGTCAATCTCTGTCTCAGCTCCTGGAATCTCTGCTAACATCTGTCTGACCACACAAAGGGTTTCCCATTCCTCTTCAATGATGAGAGTGGTGCCACAACTATGGAGAAGTTTAGCACAAATCTCCGATAGTATCCAGCTAGTCCCAAGAAACTTCGCACCTCCATCACGCTCTTGGGTGGCTCCCAAGCCAGCACTGCCTCGATCTTCGTAGGATCCACTGCAAATCCATCCTTAGAGATGACATTCCCCAAGAAGTGGACCTCGCGTATCTAGAGCTGACACTTCGAGAGCATTCCATAAAGTTGGTGCTCTCGGAGTGTGTCTAGGACAACCCGTAAGTGGTAGGCGTGCTCCTCATTAGTCGTCGAGTAAATCAACATGTCGTCAATGAAGACCATGAAAAATCGATCAAGGTATGGCTGAAAGATCCTGTTCATGAGGCCCATGAACACTGCCGGAGCATTGGTCACACCAAAAGGCATAACCAAGAACTCATTGTGGCCATACCGACATCTGAAGGCCGTCTTCTGCACATCCTCATCCCGAACTCTGAGCTGATGATAGCCTGAACTAAGGTCTATCTTCGAGAACCACCGTGCTCCCTTGAGCTGGTCAAAGAGGTCATCAATCCTCGGTAGCAGATACTTGTTTCTCACTGTCACCTGGTTCAGGTGAAGATAGTCGACACAAATTCGCAAGCTCCCGTCCGCCTTCTTGGCGAACAATATCGGGGAAGCCCAGGGCGAAACACTGGGTCAGATGAATCCCTTGCCCTGCAAGTCCTCCAACTGTACCCGTAGCTCTCGAAGCTCGGCGGGGGCCATCCGATATGCTGGAGTTGATATCAGGGCTATCCCGAGGTACAGGTCAATATAAAAGTCTACCTCTCTGCAAGGAGGTAGCCCTAGAACGTCGTCGGGAAAGACGTCCGCATACTGATCCACCACTGCAGGAAAACTAGGACTCTGCACATCAACTGCTCCTAGGATGAGGCTATCCAACTGATGAGTGATGGGCTATCCTCTCCTCTGCGAGAGTCCATCCTGTGCTGCGAAGGATCCCTTCTCGCCGGTGATGGTGAACCTGCTCCCGTCGGTGTGCACACATCGTAACTTGCGCCTAATACAGTAAATATGTGCATGGACTGTAGATAAGAAATCCATGCCCAAGATGACGTCGTAAGGCCTCTATGCCTCTATAAGAAGATCCCATCCAAAGCTCTCACCTCCTAGAGTAAGCTCACACTGCCGGTACCAGTGCGTAATCGTCGATTCTGCTCCCGTAGGAGTCTCTAGCCGTGAGGATCGAGCCAACAGCTCTATCAGAATCTCTGAGCTCCGAAAAAGGGTAGCGGATATGAAAGAGTGACTCGCTCTTGTGTCTATAAGAACTGCAGAAATGTTGGAATAGACATAGATAGTACCACGAATCATCTCGGGCGCGCCGTGGTCGTTGGCCTCCGTTGCCTGGAGCTGTGCCTATCTCTGCCCGCCAGCTCCCGGTGGCCAGGGTGGACCTCCTGGTGGTGGTGGTGGTAGAGCCTCAAAGTGTCTCCCACCACCTACTGCTCGGCCAGCTCCTCTGCCTCGTCCGCCTGCTCCCTGCGGACCTCCACGGTCGACCCTCTGCCTCTGCCTACGTGGACCCTCAACCGTCTGCTGCTCCTCAGCATGGTGGGTTGGGCAGTCATGAGCCATGTGGCCCTGCCCGCCGCATGTGTAGCAATGCCTGCCTCTCGAAAGACTGGCTCCACGCTGTGTGCCCCGCACTTATGAGCCAGTTTCCTGAAGTCATCTGTGTGAGGTTCTGGTCTGCCTGGACCCCTGAGTCATCCGTCGACTGCCTGTTGCAGAAGACTCTGCTACATGCCACCCCGCGATAGGTCTCGCTACTGATGAAGGCTCAACAAGGAAGCTCTCGATTAAAAGGGGTCATTCCAGTACTCCTACCTGAGTCGGAATGCTGAGGGAGATCAGTAATGCCCTGATCTCATGTCTCGGGGCCCGTGCAGTGACTACCCCAAGCCCGCCTTCCATAGGCCAGGGGCTGGCGACTAGCACCAAGGCGTAAATCCCGATAAAGGGAAGGCATTCCCTTTCTAAGTAAACCATAAACACCATAGAGAAAGCAATATAAGTAAACACTAAGTAAAACTTAGTACAACAATAAGTGCGGAGAGTAAGTGGGCCAGTATACAAGCCCAAACTGAATGTAAATTACAACTGGGAGGGAAAACTGCAACTGAAAAGTAAAGCCACAACGCCGAGCTGTCCACTGGAAATCCCACCTGAAGGGTGGGTACAGATAGCCTCCACTGATCCTCGGGTCTAGCCGACCACTTTGAGTACGTCCCTCCTAGTGGTCCACCTCCAAGTACCGTCCTGCTCTGCAAGCCTCAAGCACGATCAGCGTTGTCCATCGTCTGCAACCAACACAACGTAGTGAAGACATAGCCCATGCAGGGGTGAGTATAAGCTACTCAGTAGGGACCCCGAGACCCCCCGAAGATCTCCCAGAATCCACAAAGGATAATCCACAAAGGAACGATACAATCAAGAAAAAACATCCGTGTTTCTAACACTTTCTCCGGGGTGCGTGCATCTATCCGTCCGCGGAGGAGGACGTGCTGCACTGTTGCCCCACATTCCCGCTTTCCAAAGGCGTGCGACATTCGCTCCTTATTCAGGGATGTCTTCTCATTGATGGAAACAAGATGATGGGATGTCAGTTCTTCCTTCTGTGGATTCCTCCTTGGAACTCGTCACCTAGTCCGGGTCTCCCCCGTAGATTTAATACTTTGTTCGTGAAACTCTTCCCAGTGCCATGTTTCCATGGACACCGGTTAATTACACTGCTTCTGTCGGGACATTCCAAAGGGTCCTGTCAGGGCAGAAACCTTCAGTCGGGGGAGTAGTCATGTTGAGACATCAGTAGCGTGTCTGGATGCTGGGGAACCGGCATGTCTATCTATTATCCCTGGTCATAGGGCTTCTCGAGGGCGTGGAAGCCCAAGGCATCCCACATCAAGCGCAGGTAATTATATGCCATAGACGCATATCTGAGGTTTTCCTCAGCTTCTTGTGTTTAACACTGGGTATGCCGCAAGTTTAACGTCCAGCGAAGACGGATCAGCCCGATCAGAGCATTAACTAGAATGGATCGGAATGAGGGATTTCCCTTGAAGGGGTGCTGATACTGGGACCAGCCCATGGGCAGCTGTGAAGAGGAGCGTACCGACATAGTCTCCCCGGGATATGACAGTTCAGGTGAGAATCACGGTGTATGATGGATGGATTAATGAAGTGGAGGGGGAATGGCAAGGGACCATCGCAAGGGCGATGGTGAAGTTGGGATTGAGCCTTGAAGTGACCTCCTACATATCCCCATGGCAGGGAATCAAATTCCATGTAGTTTGGGATGGTACCGGTTAACCGGCGTGAATGTGGAACTTGGTCCGAATGATGTGGGGCTTACACAATAGGCTGCCCGGGTGTGGATGAACCGACGTGAAGAAGGTCGGAGTTACCAACCGGTGGTGGACTTGAACCTCTGAGAGGCTTCCTACACACCATTCCATCACATGGATCAAAGACCACGTAGTTCAGGTTGGACATCGGAAGGCTGATGTGAATGAGGAGGACCAGGAGGGCCCTAATGGTGGTGGGTTTGGACCTCGTTGAGGCTTCCTACGTACCATGCTATTACATGGATCAAAGACCACGTAGTTCAGAGAGGCTTCGTCGGCGAACGGACGTGAAGGTGGACCTTGGTCCGATGGGTGGTGGGCTTGAACCTCTGGAAGGCTTCCTACGTACCATGCCATGATATGGATCAAAGACCATGTAGTTCAAATGATGGAATTTGTCAGTGAACCGACATGAAGGTGGACGTTGGTCCAATGAGAGATGGGCTTGAACCTTGGGGAGGCTTCCTATGTACCATGCCTTGACATGGATCAAATACCTCATAGTTCAAAGGGTTTCATCGGTGAACCGACGTGAAAGTAGACCCAGGGGCCCACTAGTGGTGGGATTGAACCTCGTGAAGGCTTCCTATGTACCATGCCTTGACATGGATCAAAGTCCACGTAGTTCAAATGGTGAGTGTCAGTGAACCGACGTGAATAAGGTGGGACCTCGGTCCAAAGGGGGGTGGGCTTGAACCTCAGGGAGGCTTCCTACATACCGCGCCGTGGCATGGATCAAAGTCCTTGTAGTTCGGATTGAAAATGGGGTCTTGGCACACCGACAAGGAGACGGTTTGGGCCAATGATTTCTGGGCTTGAACCTCAGGGAGGCTTCCTACGTACCATGCCATGACATGGATCAAAGTCCTCGTAGTTCGGGTGGTGACAACGGCTTTCCGTTGAACTGGAATGCAGTTTAACGTCATGCTGGACGAAGGTAGAACTCGACGTGAATTGGATGATGGGTGGGCTTGAACCTCATGGAGGCTTCCTACGTACCATTCCTTGAAATGGATCAAAGACCTCGTAGTTCAAATGGGTGTGCAGTTTAATGTCATGCTGGATGGGGAAATACAGTTTAATGTCAAGCTGGACGAGGGAATCCAGTTTAACATCATTCTAGATGAGGTTTGTCATGGACAATGCCAACTCTAAGCCTACGTGAGTCATGCTCGTTGTGACAAACAAGAGACAGCAAGGACCTGATGATCACGCCGTGAAGGGTGCGTCCGTGAGAAGTGAAGAGGGGCATACGCGTTAGGCGGCCCATTAGTGGTAGGACTTACTCCAGGATGGAGGCCCGAAGTGCAACATAGCACAGCGAAAGAGGGATTTGGGACCAATGATGGGGGGTGCATCGTTCCCTATCATGCCCTCCACTAACCTAGGTAGTGGGGAAGTATGGAGATGCAGGGGTGCAACCATCCGTTGGGGAACTAGGGTCGCCCTTCTCCTGAGAACATACGCCGCTCAAATAAGGAGGATATCATCCCTTGTGGATGGGTGATTCCACTCCCATGGAGACGAGTGGCGTAAAAAATGTTCGAGCTAGGGTGACCCTTCGTGCGAGGCACGAGGTCGGGTCACAGTTTAATGTCATGTGTTGAGGACGTAGTGCTTGGCAGTTTAACATCCTGCAGCTCGGACGAGGCGGGTTCACTCCACACCCTTATGGCTTACATAACAGGTACCCTTTTCTCCTTAGGGGAGGGAAGGTACCAGTAAGGCCATGGTCAAGGGGGGTTGTGGAGCGAACCATCGAGGGGTCCACATTAGCGTGGCTATGCGAAGAAGCAATATCTGTTAGCGTGCCTATGCAAAGAAGCATTAGGCGAAGCAACGCTATGAGTGGTACTGTCCATGGGACTTTGAAATCACATCGTGCATACCTGGAGGGTTGCATGGGAAGCGGAATTGATAAGCAAAGGAGTGTGCTTCGCGAATCAGAGTGCCTTAGCCTTAGCATGGGTCATAGGTGTGAGTGGAGGGTTCTTCGCGAAGTGGAATAGTATTCGAGGAGCACTGCCTCGTGAAGAAGAGGTGCCTCATGAAGCAGGGTGCTGCGAAGCAGTGTGCTTCGCGATGTGTAGTGATCCTGCCTTAGCATAGGGATCACTAGTACAGGTTGGGTGTTTCGTGAAGCATAAATGCTCCGCGGCTTCCCGGGTTCCCTTGCGTATCCCCCTCCTTCGCGAATTCCCTTGAGCTTCGCGAAGGGCATCCCTCTCAGAAGAGGGGCTCAAAATGAGACAAAGAGAAGGCATCACGTGAAGTAGAATTACCTCGCGGAGCTCATGATTCCCAGGGGCAACGGGTGATTCGCGATTCAGGAGAGGAGAAGCTGAAAGGTCGGATTGTCCATCCCTGGGACTCAGGGGGAGCCCAGTATTTATAGGCAAGGGGCGCCGCGAAGCAGAATTCCTGTGCCACCTCAGTGGCTTCACGGTGCACTCGCGAACGTCAAATTTGTTTGCGGAGAGTTACCGCCTCTGGAGCTTCACGGAGGACTCACGAACGTCAAATTCGTTCGCGGTGAGTTACCGCCTTAGGAGCATCGCGAGAACGCGATGCTCAGGGTGCTTCTCATCGGGGCTTCGCGAGGAAGCGTGCCAGACTTCTTTTTCGTCCCTTCCTTTTGTGCAATATTTTGGCGCCAACAAATTCCCCCCCTCAGACTTGGAGCCGCGGAGGGTGAAGGGTTGATGTCTGAGGGAAAATCGCCAAAATTGTCGGTGGTTCACGATGCGATGTCGCAAAGGGTGCACGCGGTGCTGACGGCGGCCCCGGATCAGGATGCGCCGCAATGCTCCGTGGGGCGGGGCGCACCGCGATGCTCCGGGTTGCTGCCTATAATTAGGGTGGTCAACCTCTTTTGTCTTCACGCACTTTTCTTGTCTTTTTGTGCTCTCGATTTCGTGAAGCTCTGCATACTCCGCACCTGCTCTCCGCGAATCGAGCTTCGCGGTGAATCTGCGGGTCTCTGACTCCACAACCGTTCCAAGAGAACTCCTATTTCTTGGCCTAGGATAGACTCTGCGGTTTCGTCTCGCGGCCGACCTTAGCCGGCTTCGCGATCCAGCTTCACGATCCGTTCTGAAACAATCCTTTTCTGAGTGCCGGAACTAAAATGGCCCACCAAGAAGCTTTATTGGGGGTTCTTGCGGATGCCGCCCGTTGAGATGAGATGGCCAACTGTATAGGACATGGGGAGATGGTCCGAATAAGGGGAACGAAAAGCATGGAATATAGAGTGATGGTATGACGAACAGAATCCAACACTTAGGTAGTTACACCACCGTGGTGGGAGTATGCCAGATGGGCGCGTTGGTTTGGTCATGGATCCTTCCTTCTTTGGGACATGGCTTCTCTAGCGAGGGGTCCGGCCAGGGGGCCGGAAAGGGGAAGGATGGGATTAATGATTTCTGTGGGCTGGACCCTGGAAAAAATAATAGGGTGTCTCTACGTATCCCATGAGGATAGGAATCAAGACATACTTAGTTATGGAAGCATATTTTAACATCATGTGGGATGATGAGAAGCCCGACCGTGTTGGTACACATCCCGCCAAAACTACTAAGCCCACGTGAGCCATGTTCGGTGTGGGATACAAGAAGTAGTGGTGGGACTTTCCCGACGCAGAAAAGGGCAGGTTTGGGCAAAGGGATGCTCGGAGAATACCAGCCCAATGACACTAACATGATCATGTAGTGCACCAAGATGCGCGAATAGAAAGAGCCGAGTATGATGGAATTCCCCTTGAACATGAGGAAGTGGAAATGTGTGAATCGTGTCACTCGAGAGTTGGATCGCTATGATAGAGGCGTGACAATAGAGGATAACTATTAACCGTGAAGAAAACACATCATCCATATCACATTATCCTAGAATGGGTACAAAGAAATGAGGTTTGACCGTTGACCATGTTCAAAACACGGGACCATGTCACAAATGTTGTCAAAGATCCTTAGGGAAGTTGGCCTGAAACGATTGGAGGGCCCGTAGGTCCAACATCCATGGAGAGACCTTAAGCCTAGTATCCATGTCGTCCTAGGGTCCTTTCAGATGTGTAATAGGATGAGGATCCAAATAGCGAACTCACAAAGCTTGGTCATGGGACGAAGGGAATGTCCCCATGAAAATTCCACACTTCGGGCTTTGTCAAAACACATCTGAGTACGACAATAAGACGCATTAGATAGAGGGAGAAAACATAAGAGGCACATAGTGGAGTAACTCAAACACCTGGCATGAATGGGAATAGGGGGTGTGTGTGGTGCGATGAACAACCCAACGTAAATGAGAGAATAATCTCATATCACACCGCACGACCTCCTTGGTGGAGGTTTTTTGTCAAGGGACCGAAAGAGAAAGTTAGGTTGGGCTCACGGGGAAGTGATCAGGTGCTCTTAAATATCTCATGAGGATGAGAATCAAGCCATACATTGTTCTAAAGGGTGCCTTTTAATGTCATGCAGGACAAGGAGTAGGAGGGCTAACTCTCAGAACGGGGTGCGTGTGGTGCAGCTATTGCAAACCCGACGCGAATGAGGACAAAATCCCGCACTACACCACGCGGTCTCGTAGTCGGGGTCCCGATGACAGGACCAGAGAATTGAATTTTCTGAACTGAAGCTGGACCCAAAAATATGAGGTATGGGCATTCCTATGTATCCCATGAGGATGAGAATCAAGCTAAACGTAGTTCTAGATGGATCTTAGATCATTAATGGGTAAAGGGAGCAGGGAACACATTACAACAAAACCCGACATTAATAAGGACCTAAGCCCTACTTTCCATGCGTTCTCTGGGGATATGCTCGAGTCGAGGGACTGAACACAAAGTTTAGGCTGGGCCCGCGGGGATGTGCCCGGACGCTCCTACGTATCTCATGGGGATGAGAATCAAGCCATACGTAGTTCTGAAGGGTGACATGTTATGATACCAGTGTTAGGGGAAAGGGGGAGTGCGGGCGTGGCCCTTGCACTAAAAGAAGCGGAATTTGGTAAATCTTGTATGATCTTTAAGGTGAGTGGTTTTTTTGTGAAGCGACAAGCCTAGAGTAATAGGCCGTGGTGTTTCCACAAGAATCAAGCCGTGATAGGTGTTGACAAATGGAATGGCATGTGACCAATACCCAATGTGATGTCCTCTACAATGAGGTCATCACAATGCAGTGCCATTTTTCGTCGTGCGGCCAGGACGATAATGTCAGAACTTAGGGTCATGTGACAGGACCATGTATGCATTTTATCGTCATGTAGCGCAAACGTAGAAGAGGCGATGCTAGGCGGGGAATGTGGACAGTGTTATAAAACACAATTTATGGAGACATGATCCCACATCACTTTGTACACCACTCAGAGAGGGAGACCTTAGGCCGAGGGGCCTATATAGAGGTAAGAGATGAAAAAGGGGGAGAGAGTAGCTCCCTAAATGGGTTGAACCCGAAGACAAGGTGTCCGGGTGGTCCTACATATCCCATGAGGTTGTGAATCAAGCTGAACGTAGTTCTAGATGGATCTTATTTTATGGTCTTAGAGCTCGGACCATGAATGGTAACAACTTCCCAAGCTAGCATAGACGTCAACCCGATCCCTAAGCCCACGTGAGTTAAACTCAGTGTGGGAAACAAGGGGGGGCATCCTTATCACAATACATGGGGTGCCCATCAAATGGGAGTTGGTAGAGAGCCTCGAAGGACACCTTTGACGTGACTTGTTTCCTCATCACGCAGACGTGCACGGGGGAAAAAGTACTAAGAGTTCCAAGACTCTACTTGGACACGATGAAGTGATGAAGGGTGTGAATTGTGTACCTGACATTTTGGGCTCAATGGGTTGGCGTGGTGATAGAGGAAAACTGTTACCACAGTGGAAAAACAACATCCATATTGCATTATCCTAAGGTGGGAACAACGAAGAACATCGACCACTGACCATATTCACAACACAGGATTTTATCGCTTTGTTGTCCAAAACCCTCGGGGGTGTTGGCCCGTAACGGTAGGGGAGCCCTTGGGTGTAGTATCCAGGCCGTTCGTGGGGGTCCCTCCAGGTGTGAAAGATGATGGAAGCCCTGATGCAGGGATACACAAATCCTGGAAAGCAGGTGCGGACATGTCCGAGTAAAGCATGGCATTCCAGGTAATAAACCAGAGTCCCCTTGGGCACATTGGTGAACCGCCGAAAAGGGGTCGACGAAATAGCTCAGGAGGGATAGGTACATGGCGTGGTCATTACGAGACCGATGTGAATGAGGACATAATCCCACACCACATCATATAATCCTCTCATGGAGGAAGGGTAGACCAAGGGGCCAAGGTGGGACGAAGATTCCCGAGAGGTGGGGCTGGACCCGAATCCTAGACATTCAGGTGGTCCTACGTATCCCATGAGGATGGGAATCAAGCCACACATAGTTCTCTAGATGTAGTTTAACGTCATACGGGACGAGGGGGGAGTAATATACCCCCAAACAAGGGAGGTGTACGGTACGACGAATAAACCGTCGTGAATGAGAAAAATAATCTCACGGCACACCATACACTCCTATAAGAGCGGACCTGGGCCGAGGCCCGGAAAGGCCAAGGGGCCTGATGGTTAGGCATTGGTCAGGAAGGCCTGCCTACTTGTAGTTTAACGTCTTGCAGTGAGGACGAGGGTCAGGGACCCGAGGAGGCCAAGGGGCGTAAGGCTGGGCCTCGTAAGGGAAGGCGTACGACATGGTACATGATCCCTACGTAAATGAGGAAATAGTACCAGGACACACCGTACACCCTGGGTAAGAGGTTGGGCGGAGGGGCTCGAGAAGGCCAAGGGGCCTAAGGTCAGGCATCAGTCAGGAAGGCCTGACTGGTTTGCAGTTTAACGTCTTACATGAGGACAAGGAAAGAGATAACTGTATCTAATACGGTGGTGTGTACGGCATGGCGAGTAACCTAACGTGAATGAGTACATAATCCCACACCATGTCGTACATTCCTTATAGGAGAATCGGGGCCATGGGCCAGATCGCTATCACCACCCGGAGGGAAGTTTGTCAATTCGAGATAGGGTAAAACAAATCACTGCACTCGATGTTTGGGACATCTCAGGGTGGACCCGAAGATCTAGGACATTGTTGATAATGTTCGAAACACAGCGTTCCTATGGTGACCTGATATGGGAGCAACAAATGAGCATCCACCATTGAACAAATTCGCAACGTGGGACTTGTATCGGCTTGTTGCTTGAAAACCCTCGGGGGCGTTGGCCCGTATCGGTAGGAGAGCCCTTGGGCGTAGTATCCAGGCCGTTCTTGGGGGTCCCTCCGGGTGTGAAAAAATGATGGAATCCTAATCAAAGAGTGGGTGAAGCATAGATGTATCCATCCACGAAAGAGGAAAAAATCTCCAGGGGGATGTGCAGCTGGGTCGAGGCTTGCCCGATGAGAGTTGGGGAAAAAGTGTGCACCCTGCCATATATTTTGACCCGAGGGGAAGATTTTGGCTTTTGGGCTGGGCCAACAGACAAAATGCCCGGGCATTCCTATGTATCCCATTAGGATGTGAATCAAGCCATACATAGTTATTGAAGGCCATGTAGTTTAGCGTCATGCGTTGAGGATGTGGGAGGATGGAAGAACGGGAGTGGGCACAAGGTGAAACCCATACAATCCTTGTATGAGCGGGGTTGTATCAGCAGGGCTAAGAAAGACTAGTCCTCTCTAAACAAGGAACCTCTAAGGAAACTATTCCTAGGGGGATAGTGGAAGAGAAAATCTTGGGGCTGGGCTCAAGAAGAGTCATCCGAGCGTTTCTACGTATCCCATTAAGATGGGAATCAAGCCATACGTAGTTCTTGAGATGCAGTTTAACATCATGCGGGACGAGGCTGCCTCTCATTTGGGGATATGTAAGGTACGAAAAGTAATCTGACGTGAATGAGGATGTAGTCCAACACCATACTGTACAATCCCACAAGAGGGTGAGTCGGGCAGAACCAAGGGGCCTGAGGCCGGGCCGCAGTCAGGGAGACCCAAACAACTTGCGGTTTAACGTCTTGCAGTGAAGACGGGGCCGTGGGCCCGAGGAGGCCAAGGGGCCTGAGGCTGAGCCTTGGTTAGGAAGGCCTGACTGGTTTTCAGTTTAACGTCTTACAGTAAGGACGGGGGGAGATCTTAGTTTAAGGTCATAGATCTCGGACCATTTTGCAGTTTATCATCTTGCAGGAAGAAGATGCAGTTTAAGGTCATGTAGGACCTTACAGTATAAGGTCATGTTGGACTATAACATGTAGTTTAAGGTCGTGTGGGACCCTCTAGGATCAGGTGAAGTACCGCTTGAGGAACCTGGCATTTTTCGGGAGGGGTTATGCGTTCTCCATCCATGGTTACCAAGGAGTATGCTCCATTGGGGTAAACCTTATGGGTGATATAAGGACCTTCCCATTTGGGTTCTTACTTGGGAGGTTTCCTACCGGGGATCATGGGTGCTCGAAGGGCCAGTACTAGGTCGCCCTGTAGAAAATAATAGAGACGAACCTTCTTGTTGAAGGCATTTTATATCTTATCCTGATGCCTTTCCAGATTGTGCAGGGCATGAAGCCGGTTCTCGTCCAGTGCTTCTAATTCAGTTATATGGATTTCGGCTACCTCATCTGATGTCTGGTGATCATAGACTGTAGTGTGTAATGATGGCAGCTGGATCTCAATGGGTAGGACGACCTCAGCTCTATACACTAGGGAATATGGGGTCACCTGGGTAGAGTTGCGAGTCATCATCCGATAAGCCCAGAGGGCATTGGGGAGCTTGTCCGACCAACTTTTCTTGTTCTGACCAACCATCTTCTGCATAATGTTAGAGAGGGTTTTGTTGAACGACTCGATCTATCCGTTTGCCTACTTGTGGTAGCGGGAGGTATGGTTCGAACAGATGTCGTTCTTGGCGTACAATTTCTTCAGTTCAGCCGCTCGTAAGTTGGTACCGTTATCAGTGAGGACGGCGTGAGGGACCCCAAACCAGTGGATAATATTGGAGCTCACAAAGTCGACGATGGAGCGGGCCTTGACCTCTTTGAGTTGAACTGCCTCTGCCCACTTGGATAAGAAGTCTGTAGCAGTCAGGATGAACCTACACTGGCGGGCTTTTGCCGGTGGATATGGTCCCACTACATCAAGTCCCCATACCACAAATGGCCAAGAGTACTTGGTGGGGTGGAGGGGCTCCGGAGGCCGATGCAGGAAGTTGGCATGAACTTGGCACACATGGAATCTCTTGGCATACTCAATACAATCGTGGATCATAGTGGGCCAGAAGTAGCCCAACCTCCGGATTTGATGGGACAACTTCGGGCCAGCTTGATGGGTGCCACAGGAACCGACGTGAACCTCTTGCATAACTTGAGGGATCTCGACTCCTTGAATGCAACAGAGGAGGACGCCATCGAAGCTCCGTTTATAAAGGATTAATTCAATACGGGGGCCACTCTGGATGGTAAATTGCAGCGTGCAGCATCAGATTCCCTCACGCTCGGCCTGGTCGTCCGGAAGGCGACCATTTTGGAGATACTCGACAAAAGGTTCCCTCCAGTTGGGAGTGGCTTCAACAACTGTGTCTAACGAACCTGAGACCCCGGATGTAGAGGGTCCGGCGGTGAGATGACTTACCCGTAGGCCATCATTGTCCTCTTGGGTGATGAGGGCAATGACTCTCCGGTGTGCCACATGTATGATCAAATCATCTTGCTCGGGTTCTGCGAGCGACGCGGCTAAACCAACCAAGGCGTCTGCTTGACTGTTCTGTGACCATGGGACATGGGTAATCTCTGGTCGAGAAGGGAACTGGGCCATTAGGCGTAGGGTGTACTCCATCAATGGTACAAGCTCCGGCTTCATGACGACGTAGTCTCCATTAACCTGTTTGATTACTAGCTCAGAATCTCCTTTCACATGTAGATGGGGAACATTGATCTCAAGGGCCAACTTGAGGCCGGTGATGAGAGCCTGGTACTCTGCCTCGTTGTTCGTACAACCTTCTGTCAATAGGAACGAGTATGGCAGGACGGCTTGCGCCAGGGTAATGAAGAAAATACCCAGGCCCACTCTGTTGATCTTGGGATCATTGAGCCTCCTACCGATGGGGCTCCGAGAGGCACCGTCGAAATGCATTCTCCAACACGGGATGACATGATCGACTGAGAGGATCATCTCATCAGCAAAATCCAGGTCCAGGGATTGATCCACGGAGGTCGTATGTGCATCTAAAAAGTCTACCGACGCCTGTCCCTTGATGGCCTTCTAAGGTACGAACCTGATATCAAACTGTTGGAGAATCACCGCCCACCGTGTTAATCAACCAGTCAGCATGGGGCGGTTCAGGATGTACTTCAGTGGGTCTACCCAGAAGACCAATTGCACCTCATGGTGCTGAAGGTAATGTCGCAACTTCTGTACGGCGATGACGAGCTCAAGGCAGCTCTTTTTGATAGGGGAGTATCTGACCTCCATATCGAGAATCATGCGGCTGAGATAATAGAAACTGTTCTTGGTACCCTCGTTATTCTTCTGGGCGAGCATTGCACTGAGGTATCTTTTTAGGGAGGTCACGTAAAGGACCAGCGGCTTTCCGGAGACGGGTGGCATCAAAACCGGAGGTTGGAGCAGATACTACTTGATTTCCTCGAAGGTGGTCCGACACTCCTCATCCCATTCATAGGCGGCACCCTTCTTCATGAGCCGGCAAAAGGGCTTACACTTGCCAGCCTAATTCACGATGAATTGGCGTATATAGTCTAAGTGGCCATGGAGGCCTCAATGTTCCCTAATGTTGCTCAGGGGAGGCATTTGGCTGATGGCCTTGATCTTCTCTGGGTCGATCGCAATGCCTCGATATGTAAGAACAAAGCCCAGAAACATCCCAAAGGTGACCCGAAGGCACACTTCGACGGGTTCATCTTCAGGTGATGGGAACAGAGGAAACCGAACTCCTTCGCAAGGTCTTTTAGATGGTCCTAGTGCTGACATGATATGACCACTAGGTCATCCACGTAGAATTCCACCAGCGTCCCGAGAATCAGCTTGAATATACGGTGCATGACCCTCTGATAAGTGGCACCTGCATTTTTCAAGCCGAATGGAATAACCTGGTAGCAAAAGGTACCTTGGAGAGCCCTGAAGGCGGTGGACTCCTCATCCTCCGGGGCCATCCAGATCTGGTTGTACCTAGAATACCCATCCATGAAAGAGAGATCTTGGATCCTGACTGTGGCGTCAATCAATAACTCCGTCACCGGGAGTGGGAAGTAATCCTTTGGGAAGTGGCGATTAAGGTCGCATAAGTCGATGCAGACTCTGATCTGCCCATTATTCTTACTAACAGGCACAATGTTGGCAAGCCTCTTGGGGTACTAGACATCCTTAAAAAAGTTGGCTTGGATAAGCTTTTCAACTTCGGCCTCAACCATAGCACCATGAGAATGGTGCATCTTCCTAGAAGGTTGCTTAAACCCACGATGGTTTGCCGGGAGGCCCAGACGGTGAAGGACTACCTGGGGATCTAGTCCTTGCATCTCGTTGTAACTCCAGGAAAACACGTCATGGTGTTTTTTGAGGAAGTCTACATACTGCTGCCGCTCCTCAGGGGACATGGCTGCACTGATCAATGTGGGTTTTGGATCGGCCTCGCTACCAAGGTTCACCTATACCAGTTCATCAACCGTGGTAGAGACGCCTTCCTCAAAGGCGGGGGGGGGGAGTATTCTCCAGGTCTTCCTCTCCACCCATGGGGGGATTTCCCGTGACGGGGGATATTTCTGGGCTATCTAAGCCTGAGGGGCAGCTGGTGCCGGCTTGGGCAGCAGTGGTCATCATATCAGGAGACTCACTCGCCATTGAGACCATAGCAATGAAGGCATTCGACCCTATCCCATCTGGCCTTCGGCCTAAGGGGCCACGTTTGATGGTATCAAAGCAGTGGTGACGTGTCGTCCTGAGTCAGTTGATTCCATCCTGGCGGAAGAGACACGTATGGAGCACCGCCGTTGTCATAAGCTTGACATTCCGATACCGTACAGGGGTAGGAGGTTCCGAGATCACCTGAGCCTAGTTGATGTAAGAGTACGAGGTGATTTTCCACCGTCGCTTGGACACAGGAACATGCCTTCCTTGTGTACTCGAAACAAAAAAACATTGCCCCATGTCGGGGGTCATGGCTTTCAATCGGTGGATCGGGAGGATGTAGGCGTCATCCATGCATTCCCAGGGATCACTTGTGACTGGGGCGGGTTCATCCTCACTTACTAAGATTTGCTTATCCTTACTCTTGTAATTACAAGCATCTAGATAACGGGCCTCACAAGAGGCGAAAGTAGACGCGTCTCATTGGATCACGCCTACTCAACCGTTGAGTGAGTATTTGAGGCACTGGTGATACAACGAAGGGACTGCTGCATGCAGATGGAGCCACGACCTACACATCAATGCGTTGTAGGCGGTGTCCTGAGAGACGACCATGAACTCGGTGCTGGCAATTAAGCCACCGAAATGAGTCTTCAGGAGGATCTTTCCGACTGGGGTTTGCTCGGTCCTGTCATACCCCTGGATTCTGAGGTCAGAGGGAGTTAAATCACCTTCCTAAAGAACCACCTTTCGCAACGTCCGAGTCGGAATTAGGTTGATTCTGGAACCCGTGTCAACGAGGTAGCGGTGGACTTCCACACCATTGAAGTGGCCAGTGATGTACAGCGGGCGAATATGCCCCTGTATTGGAGGGTCCTCATCTTCACCGGAGAACGAGATAACTACCTGACATTCGGCGTTCTCAATTGTCTCGGCATGGAAGGCTTTTGCAGCTGCTACCTCCGTCCCAAACTGGAGGGGACTCCTTAGGGCCTCAGCAAGTGCCTCGCGCATTTCAGATGACAAGAGAAGGGCCTCAAGGATAGAAATCCTTTCCGGAATGCCAGCCAGGTTCTTCAGGACATCATACTTTCATGCCAAACGCGAACCTCTTCCTACAAAAGGTCGTTCAGCAGTTGGAGGCATAGCGAGTCCTTCCGGTTGAACCGGCGGTTGGCTAGTACTGGGTACATCCTGCTGCGCACTAGTTGAAGCCTGGAGTGTAGTCTCTGGACTAGGATTAGACAGCGAAGGCTTTCTTATAGCTGGGAAATACTGACTGTGATATGAACGAGGCAGCTCTCCCTGATCAAGTAGCCCAAACGGCGGTGGAGGTAGAGCTGAGGGTGTCAGATGGGGTTGTGCGTGCTGAGCTCTGCGCTGAGCCTACTGTCTAGTCTCAGTAGCGTGCACGACTTGGATGAAAGTGCCTGCTGACGTACCTCAATGACCGGCATGGTTGCAGTTCTGCTGACCTTGACGTCGGCTGGAAACGTTGGGGAGGTTCGCCTAGCGTTCCCCCTTGTCGGGAGTCATATAGGGCTTTACCAGCTCTATGGTGTTAACCGAAGCGTACCCCTAGCTATCGCTCGATGAGTCATCCACCACCGGGCGGATTCTAGGAGGAATCCCCATTTCAGGGGGCATAAAGTCACTGAGAGTGCGGGATGACAACGGCACCGGCGGAGCACGTTGCATCTTCTTGCGTCGTCGCTGCTTGCCCTTTTGGGAAGAGATCGACTGTGAAGGTGATGAAGGGGTACTGGCTACTTCTTCAGAAGGTTCTGGCTGCTTCAGGCATGCCCAGATGATACCATGGGCACAGACAATGGTTTTTTGAGCCATCCAGTTGTCGTATTTCCGGGATCCACGGCTAGGAACCTGCTGCCACTCGCCTTCGCTGTCTCTACCGATCTCTGACCCTGCAAAGACACCCGCCACTTGTGTTGGTGCCGGGCCCAACCTGACTATGTTGTTGTTGACCTGGTCTTGAATCCAATCTTTAAACACATATCATTTTTGAGGGTGTGCCCCAGAATTAGATGATAAGGACAGTAGTTGGGGTGATCGGTGAGATTCGCCTCTGTCGGCCTTCTACACTCGGGCAGGCTCACAATCCCTTGCTCTAGAGCACTTCAGAAGTTGCAAGGGACCTGATTTTCGTTGAACAAATATGTCTGGTGCCTTCTTTCCGGATAGGGGCCCCTGGGGGCCTGGCCCTGATAAGGGGCCGGAGGGGCCTTCCGAGGAGGCGGTGCCTGATTGTCTCGCCTAGGTGGAGGTGGTGCATTGCGCGGGGGAACCTATCGATTCTGAGGTGGTCGCTGCTGGGCAGGAGCCTGTGCTTGAGGTGGAGGACATCTGCGGGGTTGCGGGGATGGTGCCGCTGGTAGTAATTCTAGCTTCCTAGGGGATTCTATTTGGGCCACCACGGTGCGTTATACTCTGGCGATCCTCCTGGATGGGATCATAGGGGGCAACGAGCATGCCTGACTAGCCTGTTGCAGAGCCCCCTCAAGGCGCTGAGCCTTATCTAAGAAATCTCTAAACCCTCCACGGTAGTTCTCGGTAATCAGGGAGGGTAACAGCTCCATTTTGACGTTCCCCACACACATCGTCAGTAATTTCTCCTGAGTCAGTGTCATATCGAGGGAATACGTAAGTCCCTTCCACCGGGCGATGAAATCTGCGACTCGCTCATCAGGCCTTTTCTTGCACTTGAAGAGGTCTGCAATACTGCTCTTCCGCATGGTGGAGCTGAACTGGTATAGGAACTATCGGCAGAGATCCTCCCAACTGGTCACTGATCTGATAGGTAGCTTGCTGTACCAGATGAATGCGGGACATTCCAATGTATGTACCAAACATCGGAGCTTGGCGGATTCTTGCTGGGCTGGGGTCCCCAGCATGGGGCCACACCTGGAAGAAAAATGAGCCAAGTGCTACGGCAGGTCCCCTATCCCATTTAAGGGAAAGAAAGTGGGGTTCCCAAAACCCGGGGGTGCGGGCATATCATCCACCCACGCGGGATACGGCTTGCCATCCAGTGGGACCGCCACCTGCCGCGTTTCCAACGCTTTGATGTGGGATGTGAGTGCCGTTATAAGATCATCCGGGTGGGGGTCCCTGTCTTGACGGGGATCCCTAATCACAAGGGAGTTTCCAGGATCTTCAACACGGTATATGGCTTCGGAAGCTTGTGGATCGACTGGCGGAATGACCTATGGGGCGACTGGGGGAACCAGGACTGGATTCTTCAGATTGCCCCGTCGTTCGAGGGGGTTTCACGAGACGTATCGTGCCCTCTTGACATAAGTTCCGGATTCTTCCCTGTCTGTAGAAGTAGCATGCTCAGGGTTGCCTGGAGGCATCTCGCTGGGGGAAATTGTTCCTGCCCCTGCTGCCCCGGCCTGGGATTACCATAGTCGGGTCGCCGCTCTGCAGCACGCTCAGCCAAGAGTTCGTCAACCAGCCTCTTCTGCTCAGCAAGCCCCTGGCGTAACGTGGCCTTCTCGGGATCATTGTCCATTTTCTACACAGAGGCAGACGGGTCAGAGTGCCTGCCAGTTCCGACGTGCTCCTTACCCTTGCTGGTATTTCGACCGAGTACCAATGACTCGGTGGGTACAGGGAGGCCTAGCAGGTTTCCCTACTGAAGTGTAACCCTCCCTGATGGGTCCAGTAGTGGCGGCACGCCCTTGGGGGGTAGGTCTCCATCAATTAATTCAAGATCGTCTTACTTTTCCACTACATCAACCATGTGGACCGCGACCCCTCTCGAGGGCATGTCCTCAATGTCGCATAACGAATCAGGCTGTCGTCGGATAGGGTCGAAGAAGAGAGAGACATAGTGTCCCCAACCACGGACTTGTACATGGGGGGTAGCTTCCCTCATGACTCTGCGGAGTACTTTGAAACTCTTAACACATTTCCGTTGAAGGGTGCTCTGACGGCCTGGTGACTCAGGGTGCTGGGCCACAAGGAGTGCGGCCAAATAGATCAGGCGGCATTGCTCGCCGATCTATTTAAGGTGCTCTCGACTTCTGGGGTACACCATCTGCTCGTAACGAAGGCGAAAGTGTGTCTCCCAAAGGGTTCGACAAAAGAACCCCACTTCTTCAGGGTTAAGGGACTCTGGTGCGTGAAATTTCAGTGCCGCCGTCAGCCAGAACTTCTCCGGGAAGTAATCCGCTGCGAGAATGCTCTAGAAGCTCTTGGGTTTGGTCTTGGGATCTGGCCCTGTATTTCCCCACTCGTCAACCGGGGGCGGTTGAGGGACTAGAAGTTATACCGAGGCAGACCTCTGGGATAGTAAACTCGGTGGTGGAGAATACAGAGAATGAGCTGACTGGACACCGAATTATGGGCCATCCTCTGAAGAGTGAGGTGACCTGGCCACAATGTCACGATACGATGGGCTGATAGCCACAACTTCTGGCACAGGATTCGCGGCTGCCGGCGATAGGTCATGTCATCGCTCTACCGCTGTTGGCCCCCAAAATAGCTCTCTGTGATCTCTGGTAGAGGTAGAGGGCGCTTCTGGTGACAATAGTGGCGATTGCACGGTTGAGACCTGCAGAATTTCCACGATTTCTTCCTCCTGGATGTACCTGCAGAGAGAGATGGGAATCTGATGGACCTCACATTCCGGGAGAATGAGTCTAACGCGCCTGGTTCCCACCCCAGTCCTTGATACGGTGGAGAAGGGAGAAGGTTCCATCGCTGAGTCGAATTCCGCTTCAGAATCTAAGAAACGAGCAAGTTTGTTCTCCTCTAGGGATTTCCTAGGACTCTTCTTGTGGCGGCGACAACCCGCTCTCCAGCCCCGGGGTGGCTCTTCAGGACAGGGTTGATCCTCATCATGTAGTCTTGGGGCGGCGCTGGCACCGTGGCGGAGAGGGACCCCGCTCGAGATAGCCGAGGTACTAGGGGAACAAGGTCAAATGTCGAAGGGTACATGGGGAGGACCTCCATGGACAACACCCATGTGGGCAGAGCCTCTTTTGGAATCGGCAGGAGCATGGGGAGGACCTCCATGGTCGATGCGGGCGGAGCGAAGCTGACCTTCACTCCTCGATTTGCTGGGGCGAGGAGGACCTTCGCCGGTTGCAGAGAGGACGTAGGGAGGGCCCCCATGTTGGAGAAGGACCGGATGGACAGTGCCTTCAGATCGACTGTCGGGGACAGGAGGAGAGACTACATACCCTGTATAGTGGGTGCGGGAAAGGTTTCCACGCCGAGCGTCACTACCACGGGGCATGTCTTCCTTCGGAATGGGGGTAGCACGAGGCATACCTCCATGAAGAGCTTCAGAGCGGGGAGGGCCCACGCTCTGTGGAGTAGTGGTATGGGGAGGGCCTCCGTATGGGGTGACATCACCGCGGGTTAGTTCCCGGCGATCAACACTCAGTCCTGCAACCCGGAGAGTCAACCCAGCCTTCCCGTGGGGCGGTTGGGGTCTCAATCCTGGTTGGGTGAAGGAGTGCCCCTGATCAATGTATACATGGACTCCGTGATGCACGTCAGCGGTGGCTGGGGCCACTATTGTTGTTGAAGTCGACGCATCTGGGCGAGCATCCTCAGCCCGCGCCCGGCACTGACATCGGGTCAGACGAGCTGGCGTAGGAGGTGTAGGGGCATGGCCTGCCTTCTCTTCTTGCGGAGTCAGACGGCGGCGCTGACGCGGCCGAACGGGAGCTCCTGCCTGGAGCCCTTGGGTCGGGACCCTGAGTGGGCCGAGCTGGACATCACCCGCCTCATCAGCATAAGGCGAGGATCCGTCGAGGCATTCCGGGGACAAGCTCCGAAACGATTGAACGTTGGGGTGGGGAGCAGGGGCTCCCTACGCGGCCTGTTAGGGCGGCGTTGATAGAGGGACCTGGATGCCTCCAGGTCTAGGCGGGCCATATCCCGAGTTGGGATGACCCCTTCCTCCTCATACCTGCGTACGAGGTTTTTGATCACCCTTCGCTGGATGATCTCTGATGGGGAGAGGGGACGTGGGTGCCCCGTATTCCGCGATGTGGCAGCCATCATGGCGGTAGTGGAGCCATGCGGGGTGGTTGTGGTGGTGTTTCCCCTGCCCCTGCGTAGGCGAGCATGCGGTGATCATGTTTCCATAACAGCAACCTGGTTCCTGGGAAAAGAAGGGATCAAATAATAAGCCTTGTGAGGAAAAGGATTGACAACCAGTGCCCCAGCGTCCTTCCATTCTCCATGTCTGTAAGAAGGATCCACGCCAACACGTTGCAGAATGGAGTGCCACACATTCTACTTCCCTGAATTCCAGTGAGTTTCACGACATGCCCTCTATTTGCTTGGCGGGACCAGGCTCCGGATATCTGGATCCGGTGACACATCAATCTACTGGTGTTTCAAACGCTACTAATCTCCACATTGAGGAGAATAATTTCACGTTGGGTTCACCATTTCTGTTTCCGACGCTTTCGTCGGGGCACGCGCATCCGTCTGCCCGTGGAGGAGGATGCGATGTGCTGTTGCCCCACATTCCCTCTTTTCAAAGGCGGGCGCCATTCTCTCCTTATTCAGGTACGTCTGCTCCTTGATCGAAACAGGATGATGGGATATAGGTTCTTCCTTCCGCAGATTCCTCCTCAAAACTCGTCACCTAGTCCGGGTCTCCCTCATAGATTTAATACGTTGTTCATGAAACTCTTCCCAGTTCCATGTTTCCATAGACGCCAGTTAATTACACTGCTTCTGTCGGGACATTCCAAAGGGTCCGGTCAGGGCAGCAACCTTCAGTCGGGGGAGTAGTCACGTTGAGACATCAGTAGCGTGTCTGGATGCTGGGGAACCGACATGTCTCTCTATTATCCCTGGTCATAGGGCTTCTCGAGGGTGTGGAAGCCCAAGGCATCCCACATCGAGCGTGGAGAATTATATGCCATAAACGCATATCTGAGGTTTTCCTCAGCTTCATGTGTTTAACACAGAGTATGCCGCGAGTTTAACATCCAGCGGAGATGGATCAGCCCGATAAAAGCATTAACTAGAATGGATCGGATTGAGGGATTTCCCTTGAAAGGGTGCCGATACCGAGACAAGCCCATGGGCCGCTGTGGAGAGGAGTGTACCAACATGGTATCACTGGGATATGACAGTCCGGGTGAGAATCAGGGTGGATGATGGATGGATGAATGATGTGGAGGGGGGAATGGAAAGGGACCATCGCAAGGGCAACGGTGAAGTTGGGCTTGAGCCTCGAAGAGACCTCCTATGTATCCTCGTGGCAGGGAATCAAATTCCACGTAGTTTGGGATGGTACCGGTGAACCGGCGTGAAAGTGGACCTTGGTCCAAATGATGTGGCGCTTACACACTAGGCTACCCGGGTGTGGATGAACCGACGTGAAGAAGGTCGGAGTGACTAACAGGTGGTGGACTTGAACCTCTGAGAGGCTTCCTACGTACCATGTTGTGACATGTATCAAATACCATGTAGTTCAGGTTGGACATTGGAAGGCCAACGTGAATGAGGAGGACCAGGAGGGCCCAAGTGGTGGTGGGCTTGGACCTCGTGGAGGCTTCCTACGTACCATGCCATGACATGGATCAAAGACTACGTAGTTCAGAGAGGCTTCGTCGGTGAACTGACGTGAAGGCGGACCTTGGTCTGATGGGTGGTGGGCATGAACCTCTGGAAGGCTTCATACATACCATGCCTTGACATGGATCAAATACCACATAGTTCAAATGATGGAATTCGTCAGCGAACCGATGTGAAGGTGGACCTTGGTCCGATGAGGGATGGGTTTGAACCTCGGGGAGGCTTCCTACATACCATGACTTGACATGGATCAAAGACCTCGTAGTTCAAAGGGTTTCATCGGTGAACATATGTGAAAGTAGACCCAGGTGTCCACTAGTGGTGGGATTGAATCTCGGGGAGGCTTCCTACGTACCATGCCTTGACATGGATCAAAGTCCACGTAGTTTGAATGGTGAGTGTCATCGAACCGACATGAATAAGGAGGGACCTTGGTCCAAAGGGGGGTGGGCTTGAACCTCAGGGAGGCTTCCTACGTACCGCGCCTTGGCATGGATCAAAGTCCTCGTAGTTCGGATTGAAAATGGGGGCTTGGAACATTGACAAGGAGATGGTTTGGGCCAATTATTGATGGGCTTGAACCTCAGGGAGGCTTCCTATGTACCATGCCTTGACATGTATCAAAGTCCTCGTAGTTCGGGTGGTGACAACGGATTGCCGTCGAACTGAAATGCAGTTTAACGTCATGCTGGACGAAGGTAGAACTCGCCGTGAATTGGATGACGGGTGGGCTTGAACCTCGTGGAGGCTTCCTACGTACCATGCCTTGACATGGATCAAAGACCTCGTAGTTCAAATGGGTGTGTAGTTTAATGTCATGCTGGACGGGGAAATACAGTTTAATGTCATGCTGGATGAGGGCATGCAGTTTAACATCATGATGGACGAGGTTTTGTCATGGCCAATGCCAACTCTAAGCCCACGTGAGTCGTGCTCGGTGTGAGAAACAAGAGACAGCAAGCACCTGACGATCACCCTGCGAAGGGTGCGTCCATGAGAAGCGAAGAGGGGCTTACGCGTTAGGAGGCCCATTAGTGCTGGGACTTACTCCAGGATGGAGGCCCGAAGTGCGACAGAGCGCAGTGAAAGAGGGACTTGGGACCAATGATGGGAGGTGCCTCATTCCCTATCACGCCCTCCACTGACCTTGGTAGTGGGGAAGTACAGAGATGCAGGGGTGCAGCCATCCATTGGGGAACTAGGGTCGCCCTTCTCCTGAGAACATACGCCGCTCCAATAAAGAGGATATCATCCCTTGTGGATGGGTGATTACACTCCCTTGGAGATGAGTGGCATAAAAAATGTTCGAGCTGGGGGGACCCTTCGTGCGAGGCACAAGGTCGGGTCACAATTTAACGTCATGTGTTGAGGACGTGGTGCTTGGCAGTTTAACGTCCTGCAGCTCGGACGAGGCGGGTTCACTCCACACCCTTAGGAATTACATAACTGGTACCCTTTGCTCCTTGGGGGAGGGAAGGTACTAGTAAGGGTTTGGTCAAGGTGGGTTGTGGAGCGAACCATCGAGGGGTCCACGTTTGCATGGCTATTCGAAGAAGCAATAGCCGTTAGCATGCCTATGCGAAGAAGCATTAGGCGAAGCAACCCTACGAGTGGTATTATCCGTGGGACTTTGAAATCACACCGTGCATACCTGGAGGGTCACACAGGAAGTGGAATTGCTAAGAAAAGGAGTGTGAGTTGAGGGTGCTTCACGAAGTGGAACAGTATTCGCGGAGCACTGCCTCGCGAAGAAGAGGTGCCTCGTGAAGCAGGGTGTTGTGAAGCAGTGTGCTTCGCGATGTGTAGCGATCCTGCCTTATCATAGGGATCACTAGTACAGGTTGGGTGTTTTGCGAAGAATAAACGCTCCACGGCTGCCCGGGTTCCCTTGGGAATCCCCCTCCTTCACGAATGCCCTTCAGCTTCGCGAAGGGAATCCCTCTCAAAAGAGGGTCTCAAAACAAGACAAAACGAAGGCGTCACGCGAAGTAGAAGTACCTCACGGAGCTCATGATTCCCGGGGGAAAAGGGTGATTCACGATTCGGGAGAGGAGAATCCGAACGGTCGGATTGTCTATCCCTGGGACTCAGGGGGAGCCCTGTATTTATAGTCAAGGGGCATCGTGAAGTAGCATTCCCGCGCTGCCTCCGGGGCTTTGCAGCACGCTCGCGAACATCAAATTTATTCGCGGAGAGTTACCACCTCTGGAGCTTCATGGCGGGCTCACAAACGTCAAATTCATTCACGGAGAGTTACTGCCTCATGAGCTTTGCGAGACCGTGATGCTCAGGGTGCTTCGCGTCGGGGCTTCACGAGGCAGGGTGCCAGACTTCATTTTCGTCCCTTCCTTTCGTGCAATATTTTTGGCGCCATCAATCCGACACTGCTTAGGTATATGACCATACATATACCTAAGTCATAAATTCTCATATGCTCCAACTTCTGAGCCCAAGTACAACCCAGTCCACACAGGAAAGCAAAACGTAAATACACACAGGATTGCACAACACAATCCACAAATGAATTCAAAACATGATTCAGATCACACAGGTATATTTCTTCGTATGACGATAGAGATGATCAGATATATCTACTGAGTCATCTAAGTTGTCGGACCCACAAAGGATCGACAGGTACTAACCCCCGAAATGACCCACAAAGGATTTGACCCACACAAGATCGATAGGTAAATAACCCCCGCAATGACCAACAAAGGATCTGACCCACACAGGATCGATAGGTAACTAACCCCCGCAAAGACCCACACAGGATCGGACCCACACATGATCTATTGGCGCTGGCCCACACAGGACCACTGAGCGCTGACCCACAGAGGATCTGACCCACACAAGATCGGTAGCACTGATCCACAAAGGATCGATGAGTGGTGTAGTCGTCGCTGTTGAATCCACTGAGGATCTCTGCACAGTCATCGTCGTCGTCGCAGTCGCAGCCAGCTCTTGGGTTCCCGCACACAGCGAGCTCATTCGGGAGGGTCTGCTCTACGAGCCGAAAGGCTGACACATTAACTGACACATAGTCCATATTCGATGTATCCAGAAGTTCCGTATCGTCAACAGGAACTCAACATCGCAGATGGCGCGTCAATCGGACGCCCAGTCTGAGAGTTATTGGCTTTTTCGTCCTAGGGGCCTGGTTGGTTCTTAAGGCAAAACCAACCCGACTGTACTCCACCAGCATCCAAACCTCGGGTGGAGTAAGGAAAAAGATCCCTCTCACTTAGAAGAATCCAACAAAGTTGACGACACGTCAATCGGACGTCCGAAGCTCAAGATATAAGTGTTTCCACTCCGAGCGCCCGGTTGGTTTCGTGTACGAACCGACCCGGCCAAACCCCAATTACTCTGAAACCTTGAGTGTGATAAACTCAAACGACTGTCTCGATCCAAGGATCGCATCGCCACTGATGGCGCGTCAATCGGAGTCTCGTAGCCCAAGATATGTGCAAAAGACCAAAAAAGGTCCAAAAACGCGGGGTCTGGGCCCGAACCGACTCGGCCCAACCCCCGCTCGGCCGGCCCGAACCGGGTTGACCCGACCCGACCTGGGTCCGGGTCCGACCCGGCCTGGGCACGACACGGCCCGGCTGGCGTGACCCGGCATGCAACGGCCTGGGCGGCTCGGCGCGGGCCACGCAGCTACGCTAAAGGAGCCGCGACCGCCACGTGGGGGCCGCTCAGTGTCACCGGACGCGGCGCATGGCCGCGTCACTTCCCCATGGTCCCACGCGGCCACGGGACCGACGCTCGCCGTCGCGGATTCAGCCGCGGCGGGTCTTACTGGTAGCGCACTGGGCACCGCCGCTTCCTGGTGGCCGGCTGCCGCCTCCGGCCGCCGGCGCCGCCGTGTCGGCGTGGCGCGCCAGCAGGAACTTCCACGGACCACCGAATGCGCTCTAGTGGTCCGTTTTGCCTGCGGTTTGCGCCTATGGTTCTCCCGGGATCTGAACATTGCTGCGAAGGCCTCTAATTGCCATTCTGATCCCATTTAGTAAATTCCGTTTATCCACGCATCAAAATAAAACTGCGGAGGGTTGTCGGGCCGTGTTTGTTTGGCCCACACCCTCCGCGTTAGGTGATAACAATTGGGAATAATAATCAACACATGAAAACATAACAAGGCACAATTTTAATAAATTAAAATTGAACCTATTTCCCCAAAAAAACTCTTGTAAATAAAAATTCCAGTCCCGCATATAAAAACAAATACGGATCAACTTGACGATGAGTTGATCCGGGTTCTTTGTTTTAGAAGGAAACAACCATGGGAATAAATATTATTCTCAAATAAAACCCCTACCTCGTAGTTATCGTCAGACGTGAGTCCTTCGCAGGATTGACCATCGTGGAAGGAGAGGATCTTCACGTTGCGGAAGGGGCGTCGCGTCGTCGCGGTACACGACGCCGCGTAGACGATCTCCGAGGGTTAAAGAAAACTCACAGATTTAATTTCACGAATTAAATCCATGTTGAGGATAAAATCCAAAAAGGAAATTTAAAAGATCCGTAATCTCCTGCCTCAAGCAGTTGATCGAATATTTGTCGCGGGGAAGGAACGTCGCAGAAGAACGTCGCAGAAGAACATCGCGGGAGGAGAATCGTCGGCGTTCTTTTCCGCCTTTCGTCGAAGGCCAGCGTTCTTCTTCTGCGATGATGCGTTCTTCGCGTTCTTCGCGTTCTTCACATTCTTCGTGATGGAGGATGAAGATAGGGTTTCTCCAAATCCCCTCAACAATCCGCACCCAAGAAAAATGTGTGTTGGTCTTATTTTATGATTATGCCAATAGTTTGAAAACAAGTTAAGAAACGAACCATAAATTCGGTGAATTAATGGTAACGTCTTAACTGTCCAATTAATAGGGGCATTAAGAGTTTTAGAAAACACACCAGTTGACTTTCATTAAAGAGGAGTTTTCACGGGTGCGTTACTTAGAGGAAAAGAAACGGTGGGGCTCGTGTGGGCCCCACCTCACAAATATCCTACCAAGAGGGTAGGATATTTTGGGTTCCACCCTATCCGCTTCAACTCAGCTTAAGTAGCTTTAAGTGGCATTAAGTGAAATAAAATAAAGTTGTCGCACCACTTTATTTTAATTTCTTCACTTAACCCCAAAAATTAAAAACCACACCCGAGCAAACGCAACTCCGGAAGAGGCGTTTCTAAGCAAATACCAGCGCTGCGATTCCATCGGTGCCCTCAGAATTCGATTCTGAGAACCAGTTCAAAAGTTATAAAAACCCTCTCGTTCGTTCACTGAATGTACCTGAGCCAAACTTCGGAAAATGATTCCAGGAACACCAGGTCTCGGAATCACGTGCCGTTAGAAACTGCGTTCTTGTAAAATTCCAAAGAAAAATAAGAAAAAAAATTCCTTGATATTTACAGGTCTTTACAACTCCTTATTTACTATGTAATCTAGTCTTTACTACACAAATAACATTATTGCCATAATAAAAATTTTATGGGATTTCATTAAACCATATTATAATTAATATTTAAATAAATATTATTTAATAGTTATTTTTTATGAAATTAAAATTTATTTCAAAACTCATGGATTTTTCAAAAAAATTGTTTTAATTGAAACTATATATATTTCCCAATTTTTTTTGGTTTCTTAGTATCAAAATCAAATTTTTTTCAAACTCATTATGTAATCTTGTATATATACATAAATCAATAATGAAAAATTATGAATGTAATATTTATTTTAATAAAAATGAAATATAAAAATTCATACTACTAGGGTCTATATACATAACCACTTATTACACTAGCATATTCCGTAATGGTAATTTGAGAGATAGTAGAACTTTCTAGGGGTGGTTCGATGAACATGGTTTTGGCAATGATATCAATATTATTGATCATATCCTATATATAGTTTCAATTGAGTTTTAGTTGTTGAATATTGACTTGATATTGGTCAAGGGATTGTATCGGGGACTCCATCTCCCTTGGTAGTTCCGACACATGGGTTTCATAGGGTATGATCTTACTACTTGAGGCCATTACTTCTTTATTATGTTTCAATTAGATTTTATTATAACCATTAATATATACTAATCTTAATATTTACTATAGAAAAAAAGTATTATCAATGGTTATGATGCTTAGTTGTATTTTTATTCGGATTGAAAAATGATGTCTATATTTTATAACAGTCCAAAATAACAAATGAAATAGAGTGTATGGGTTTTCTCTAAGAACATTATTTAATATAGAATTTATTCACTCAGAAGGAGGTTTCACTTATAAATGTTTGGGTCATTATAGGAAAATAAAATCTTATATATCATAGGGATCTAATAGTGTAATCATTATACATGTGAACATATTTGATGAAATATTTATGTCTTCATTAAGATGTGATGTTTTGTGTTTATGTAACGATAGTTTCTATAGTATCCTTTGACATCACATATATCATAGTTTATGTTATAGTTAATAAACCAAGGGTTTTTAAATTATCATACATCATGATACAAATTAGTCATACCCTACGAATAAGGATAAAATAATCACACATTATGACATCCTATAGTGTAATTCCAAGTAGAGTGATCCAATGTGTTGACACTCATCCATGTCATATTGTAGATTATGATATGGTCTGTCAAATACTATGATAGATGTTTTCTTCATGAAAATAATAAAATTACATATTTTTCAAGTAATGAATGTTGTTATGATACCTCTTATGGGTTTTAGTGGATCATGAGATTATCAAAGTTGTGAAAGAAACCCATTTTAGTAAAAGATATATAATCAATAAAAAACATGAAAAATAAATAATATAAAATAAAACTCTAATACCTTTACTTATAAAAACTCCATCACTATCAAAATTATAGAATCATATTTGGTGGAGACCAAAAAGTGCAAAATAAAGGACTCTTGCCTCCATAGGGATGACATTGCCCTGTAGATAGCATATTAACAATGAGTGGAAACCCAATATTAAAAGGTGTACTTGAACCTTCCTCAATGAAGACAAATGAATTATTGGGGAACGAAGAGTGTTTCAACTATAGATTGAATGTATCACATATACATTGCATGGAATCCATCATGTATTACCCATAACTCATGTATTTTGGGATCTCATAATCATTTAAATGTTTCAAATAAATATGTGCAATGACCCAAGATTTTAGATTCTTTAAAATACATACATTGTTCTATAAGTTTTTCCACATGCTGCAACAAATGAGAAAAACCACTATATATTAAGAATAAATTATTAAAAAATATATAATAAATACTAATATGGAAAACCATTAATAGTTATTAACTTTATAAGGTAAATAATTAATATGAGTTAATATTAAAAAGTTTATTTTTAAATAAAATGTATTTTCATTATATTAAAAATTTCATTATGTAAATCTAAATTTAAAAAATTTTGAATTTAAATTTGATAAAGTTAAATGTATTTTTGAATAACTGAAAACCAAACTAACTTTGGATGTGTTATTTAGATTTTTCTAAAATAATCGATTTTTAGGTTAATATATCAAAATAATGATTTTTATAATACCACAACATTTATATGAAATTGATGTTTTTTTAATAAATTTTTTAATATAAAATATATAAGTTAAAGTAAAAAAATTATTTTACCATACTATTTTTAATTTATAAAACACATGAATAACATTTTATAAAATTAAGTAATATTTTATGAAAAATATTTTTCATTTGTTTCTCTAATTTAATTTACACATCAATAAATTAGGTTTTTTATTTATTTTATTGTCACATAAATCTCTTATAAACAGTTATAATCAACTTAATATCATAACAATCAATAACACAGATAATTGTTTCCTATATATAAACATTAGGATTAAAAATACACTTTAAAAAGGTGTTTTTACACGTTACATGTGAAAACATTATTCTTAATTTCATTATACAGAGAAAGTTAATTTGATAAAAATAATTCTTTTATTTTAGATAATAATTTTCATATTATTTAATATGTCCTATTTCTATTTTGGGTATAAAATCTATATTGTTAAAATCAATTCTAATTACCATGAAAATGGTGGAATAATTATTTCAAAATTACTACTTTCTTAATATCAAGGAATTTATATCGAATTAATAATTTTCAATAATTTAGATAATGAACATAATTTGATTTATTAAAACATAAATAAATATATTAACTCTCAATTTAATGGAAATCAATACTAAGATTAGAAATTCACAATGGTCAAAATGTAATTTTTCTACTAATTTTTGTTCAACACATTATTAATTATAATTTAAATGTTAATTTTATAATATTTATGATGAAATTTGGATTAAATAAAAGTTAAATGTTTTTACATGACACCAAAATTTGTCTATATGGTTATGTTATATGTTAAATAAAATATAAAATAACTTAAAAATTAGTTACCTAGTTTTAAAGTAAAATGGTATTAATTTAATAATTTAATGACAAAACCCCTATAACATGTTCAAAAATTGTGCTTAAATAGTTTTTTGAGACTTTAACAACCCAAATAAATTAAAAACTCCATTATTTTAAAATTATATATATATGGAACTTGTAATAGTTTGATGGAATTATTAAAATATAATGTTTTTTTTATAAAAGATCCATTTTCATATCATATAAAATTGGATCAATTACACTATTTAAAACACACACCTCTCCTTATAATTTCACTATGAAACTATTCCCTTTTATTCTTAATAGAAACCTCTCCAAAAACTATAATCCTCCGGGCACTCATATTTTTTTCCAGGATATTGAATTTCAAGGTGACATCCAGGGAAATATCAAATCTCCAATGTAAGTATTATTTCTTTATTAAGTTTTTCTTCTTAATTTTACCCTTAATGATATCTTATCTATTGGGTTTGTGGATGTTTTATACCTTTTTCTAAAAAAAATCTGTTTGATATGATCCGATGTAGATCAGATCAGACTTATGTTTCCTACAGTGGAATTTCAGTGCATTTTAAAAGAATATTTTCTACTAGAAAGAACTTACATCAGACCGAGTTTAGTGAGATAAATTTCATTAGACAAATGGTTTTCATAGAGATTATTTTATTATTAGAAATATATCATCATATGAAGTTTTTCCTAGTTTGTTATCATATGTTACTCTTATGCTAGTACCCAAATGTTTCAACAAGGTTAGACTCATATGAGTAGAAAATACATAATACTACCCTTACAAAATTATCTGGTTACACATACTTAGTAATTTATTATTTATTTATGAATGTATATTTAATGTTTCAATAGAAAATAAATCTAATAACTCATATTTGTTCAAGTCAATGCATGGTTTATGAAAAATATTAGAGGTTGGTGCAAACCTGTTGACCAGAACAATTTCTCTATCAAGAGGATGTCTGCCAAATCTAATTATATTCGAGAACATAAAATCTCATGAATAATGTGTATTGCTGACTTAATTTTCTAAGACCTAACATATAGAAGTAGTAAGAGAAAGTTTTTTAATCACTTGTATCTTGTGAAATTAAAAATTATTGTAGTTTTTTCCCATGGATGTTTGATTTTGTCTGAACCATGTTAAATATTGTTTGTGAAATTATTTTTGTTTTTTATGTGTGAAGTGTTATTGTTGAGTTTTTTTATGATGATAATGTTGTTTTATCCAAATTATAGTCTATATTAATATAAGTTATGGATTTTTTTAGACAAAATATTTATTTCATAATTTTGTGATGTTGTTCTACTACATAGGCTATAGTGATCAGACGGATGACTCTGTTTGGTGAAATTCATATCATAAATTTTGTTCTTTGGATATAACATATGAAGATTTCTTCTCAAGGGTGTAATCCACTTCATAAAAGTGGAATGAAAGGGATACAATTCAATTTTACTTCACTCATAGTATTTAAGTTAAATTATACCCTTATGTTGTCTGATTTTAGTTGGTTTACTATTATCAAATGTATGACTTAAGAAGAATTAAAATTTAAAATCGATATAATTGATTGAGAATAATTTTACATTCAGATAATGAAGATACAAAATATTCTATTACATAAGGAAATTTATAATACTTTGTATATAATGTTCCTTGAATCAATGGATAAAGAGGAGTGGGGGCGGTTGTATAGGAATTCTTTAGACTTAATCCGGATAAAACTTATCTGTAATGATTCCTTCAACATTGTAGAAAATAAAAATAATAAACGGGTAATGAAAGATTTGGATAAAATGTGTGATAATAAAAAAAACTCTTAACAAAGTGTTCATGTTGAGAAGATTGTTCAACTTGAGGTTTTAAAATGGAATGCCTACTTCCAATCATATGAATGACTTTAATATGTTCTATGTGAATCTCAAATCCATGAATGTAACATTTAGAGATGATTTTTGGGCTTTAACTTTTATTTACTAACTTCTAGAGAGCTTGGATTCCATGGTGAAAATGATTAGAAATTTTAGCGGGAAGATATATCTTATGTTTTGTGACATTAAAAACTTGATCTTGAATGTGGAGTTGATGTTGAATGAAAATCAGTATTTTTCTAAAAATTATCTGAATGGTACCAGATCAGGATTGTTAGTTCATTAGAAAAACTGTGAGAAGAATAAATCTTCTGAGGATAGGTATCTATGAAGAAGTTAAAGTAAATTGATAAGTTCATGTCCTAGAGGATAATTTTGTGATAAAGCGAACATATAAAGAATCATTATTGTAATTTGTCAGAGGAATAAACATCATGATAAAAAACTCAGTCATCAATACAGAGGTTCCATACTGATACTGAGCATGATTATTCAAGAATAGTATTAAGTTATTGAATTAGGGGAATAATATCATTCAACTAGTGAGAATGGGTGTAAGTTTTATTATGTACTATTAATATTTTTAAGAGTAAATCTAGATGATTTTGAATCTTTAGATATAGTTATGAAAGTTTATGTGAACATTCTAATGAAAAATAAAGGTATCTTGAAATTAAAATATGTTAGATACATTCCAGGACTCTAAAATAATCTCATATCAGTGGGATAACTAGATTATTCTCGTTTAAAATGAATTTTTTGAATGATTTTTAGATGATCATTAAAGTTCCCATAGTGATGTATTGTGGATTACAAAATGATACCTCATATCATAGAAAATATATTTATGGATTTGTATCTATCGAAAAAACTTAATCAGATGGTCTGGAAAAGTGTGACTATAGGTTTGATTACCTTTGTGAGAAAAATCATAAAGTTATAGTGGCTAATGTAATCCTAGAAATTGATCACATAAACCATGAAATATGTGAGAGATGTATGTTATGAAATTAAAATAGAGTTTCCTTCTACTTGGATTGAAGAAATCCATGGAGTTGAAATTTAGAATTTATTCATTTTGATGTTTGGGGTCCGACCCCTGTTCACTCATTTGGAGGATCACAATATTTTTTGAATTTCATTGATGATTATTCTCAAAATTCTTGGGTTTATTTTCAAAAGAATTAATATGATGTGTTTCAATAATTTATTTAGCAGAAAGAAAGGGAAGAGAAAAAGGAATTACTGGAATTTTAAATGTCTCCAGAAAAATAATGTTGGAGAATACAGAAGAAAAAACTACCATAAATACTATAAGAAGAAGGGAATAATGAATGATAATATTATTCTAGGTAATACACAAAAAAATTAGATTCTATGAAAATGAATTATACATTGACAGAAAAATATCAGAGTGAAAGGATTCACTGGATAATTCTTAATGGAATTTGGGAATAATCCTTGAGTACATTAGCTTATATAATGAATAGAAGTCACATATCAATTATGGATCAATAAATTCCTTAATAATTTTATTCCAAAAAGAGACTATAGGTTAATAATATGAATATATTTGTAATTGTACCATATGTTCATATTAACTCTAAAAATAGAGATAAGTTGGACGGAAAAAAATCTGTTTTCTTATCAGTTATGGTGACTAATACATTGGTTATCACCTATGAGATGAGTAAAAGAGACAGTTCATTTGAAGACCAAATGTTGTTTTCAATTAATAACTTCTATGAAAATATTAGATTTTATAAGAGAATTTATCTAAGGATAGATCAAATATCCAGGTTCAGAGTGATCAGATAGAGGTTACCAAACAGAAATTCAATCCATACAATTCAAGAGAAGCATCAAATGTACAAACATAGATAGTCAGAGTACTATATAAAGTATAATCGCAAAGTCTATCTCTATAAAAAAGGATAATGGGTAGTGTAGTTCAGATGGATAGAGATGAGGTTATGCTATGAAGATCCAATCATATTAGGAAACTTGTTTAGAGGTTTGGGGCTGATGTGAACTTCTTATTTCTAATAGACAAAGGGGAACTATATAGTCTAAAGGAAGAATCTACACTTTGAAAATATTAACAATGGGATTCATCTATGGAAGAGAAAAAAAGTACCTTAAATCTCCAAAATTATTGGGAGTTTGATGAGTTACCTAAAATATAGATGTATCTAGACATAAAATGGGGTTTCTATTTTAAATCATAAGTTGATGGAAGTAAGATATAAAAATAAATGTTGGAGATGAATGGTTTTCAACAAAAGAAGGTATTTAATTTTAGGAAATTTTCTAATTTGTGGTAAAACATACAACTATTTGTATTATGATCAACATTTTTCCCCTGTGTTTTTACACATAGGAAAAATTGATGTAAAAACAACTTTTCTTCATATGTATTTAGAGGATGATATTTAAATTGCTAGTCCTAAGGGCTAGGAAGTTCATTACTAGAAATATTTGTTTTGTAAGATAAAAAATAAGGGTTTATGGATTAAATAAATATTCAAGATATTGGAATGGGAAGATTCAAACCTCTTTTTAATAATGTTTTAGTCGATCTTAGTCTAATCACAATTGTTTGAAGAATAAATAAGAATTTAGAACATATCACATTCCATTATTGTATGTAGATGATATGTTGATTAGTGGTCTAAAATTCCAAAAGATTCAAGAAAATAATAGAAAGCTATAAATAAGATTCAAGATGAATAATATTAGGAATTATAATAAAATCTTGGGGAAGATAATTGAGAGTGATAGAAAGTCACAATAATTGGTTTTGCCCAAGAAGTAATAAATTAGGAAAGTCATCAAATTATTTGGAATGAATATTTTTAAAACTTTTTAATCACCCCTCATATAACACTGCCAAATTTTTAAAAATCAGGCACCATCAATTGATGGAGAAGTTTTTAACATAGAGAAGGTTCCTTATGCATTAGTGGTAGGAATTTTGATGTATAAAATGGTTTTTACCAGAACATATATTTCTTTTTCTATGGGATTTGATATTTTTTATTGTAAAATCCTAGAAGGAAACATTGGGAAGATGTAAAATGAATCTTATTATACCTTTAAGGCTCAAACGATGCAACTTTAGGTTTTAGGGATGTTAATTAACTGATTTTTTTTGTAGAATCATATTTTTTAGAGACATATATTAATGGAAATTTACTACCTGGTATGTATTTACTTACGATGGAACACCCTTAAGTTGGTTATCTCGGCTAAAACTAGTTGAAACTTTATTTAAAATAGAAGTAGATTGTGTTGTTACTACTGAAGTAGGGAAAGACCTAATATTGTTGATAAACATACTGAATGAACTCATAATGGGATTATATAGTGGAATTTTATTATATTATAGTTGAAGTTCTATTCATCTTTATCACAAGTTAGTGTTTCATGAAGGAATGAAACACATTGACCAGGAATATCATTTCATGCAGAGTCCACTACAGTATAAGGTGTTTTATATTCAAAAGATAGTTGGGAATAAAATCCGAAGGATATGTTTACAAAGGTTATAATTCAATATGGACAGAGGAAAAATTATTCCTTTATAGGAATTGGTTGATCAAAAAAATTATGGGCATTACATGAATTAGATATAGTAAGTTTTACGATGAAATAAACAAAATATAGGATGAAATCCTAAAGTAATATATAAGTGGGAGATTGTTTGGTTTGCGGTAGTTTTATCCAGGTTTCACTGGATATAGTTTTCCAGATGGAGATCATCCTATATAGACTAGACTATAAATATGTTTCTGATTGTGGTGTTTCAAAGAATTTGTGATGAATGTTTACTACAAGATAGATCTTTTATCGAATATAGATCAGTAGACATAGTGTCATCATACCATGGGTTTCAATGTGTAGGATTTGATGATCGAATTGTGATAATAAAATAAATATTTTATTAATTGGTGTTCATGTTTTACTCTTACATGGGCACCCAGATATAGTAGTAATGTTACCGTTATGCGGGTAGAAGAAAATCATGTTAACGGTTACACAACTATCTGGTTACCTCTATGAATGTATTGACTATTTATTGGCAACTAGCTATTGGTGGTTGAAATGGAAGATACACATTGGTATCATTATTTTCTCACATTAATGGAAGGTTGACTATAAAGGTTATAAGTTATTGAAATCTTTTTGACTTAACAAATTCTTCTATAAAGAGTTAGTGGCCCAACTCTTACAAATTACAAGAACAAACAATAACATGAACAATGTATGTTTTTTACTTAATTGTGTGTAAAAACTTAGAGAGAAATTAATTGAGAGATATTTAATCTCTTTTATCTATAGAAATTAAAAATCATGGTATTTTTCTCCTATGGATGTTGGAAATTTTTAGAACCATGATAAATATTACATGTCAATTTCTTTTTGGTTGTTTTATGTGTGAAGTGTGATCATGGAGTTTTTTTGGTGATTATGTTGGGTCACCCAAGTTACAGTGCACATTAACTATTCCGGTTATGTTTATAAAAAACTCTCTATATAATATTTTTTTTGAAGTTTTTATGTTGTGAAAGCTGAAGCGATTAGATGGACGACTCCTCCAGGTGAACATTGACTCACCAAGTCAGTTCATTGGACTTAACAGAGAGAGGTTACTTCTTACAGGGTTTATCCACTCCCAAAATTACCAACATAATAATATAATGTATTAATTATCATTATTATACTCATATGTAGCTATATTATTGGTACATATATTATTAATTCATTTTCATCCACTTAGAAAATAAAAATAACATTGTTAGTGTGTTTCACAGACTACCACCTCTATAAAGAAATGTATTTTTTTCATTAATACTTTTTATGGTTGGTCATAATGGTGGTAATGTTGAGTAAATATGATATTTATTATATAATTATAATTATAAAATGTAAATTTTATATCAACCTTCACCCCCTCTCAATCTTTGATAAACAGAAATGCTAATCATGTGTATGTGAGGACGATCACTACCATGATGACACATTTTTCATTTTTCATCTAGATTTTCATAAATTGCCAAAAAAATATTCAAATATAGTTTAAAATTATAAATTAATAAAAATAATATAATTATAATTATTATATAATAATATCACGTTATATGAAATTCATACTTGACCATACTCACCCAATGGGATAAAGCATGCCCATATTTGGGACTATTTAACATGCTACATGAATGATTATTTAAATTATGATCATGGATGACTATGGGAATAAAATAACTGATATTATTATATTTTAAAAATATATTAATAATTATTATATGGTTCTGGTTAATATATATAAGGAATATAACTCATATTTAATATATAATCATTGATTATGAAAACTACCAGAATAATTCATTACCAATTTGGTTTTCACTCTACGTATCCAAAACACTAATGGAATGAAATAATAACATTATAAATAAATATAATATATGTATTATAGAATCCTAAATGATATATTAGTTATGAAATTATTATCAAATTATGGGTAACGATATGAACATTATCAAATATGCACAAATTAGTTAAAGTTATTAACGTCCCGTAGCAAAAAATACACTATAACCAATTATGGGTAATGATATGAACAATATAAAATATGCATTTACTTTCCATTAAATTCCATGTTTTCAAGATTCTATCTTAAATTTATATGTACTCCGCACTTTTATGTCATTGTCTCATGTTATATCACTATTGAGACGTGTTTTGAGAAAATTCATATATCTTATTGTTTTTTAATAATATTTTAATTATCTTATGTTACTATAAAATGTTTTAATATTTTCATTTAAAGTATTATAATATTTTATTAGGGTATTTATGTATTCCTTGTGTTTTTTATCATTTTATGATATGTTTTATCATTACTCAGAATCTGATCTCACCCCTATATTATGTTTCAAATCCCAAGGTTATGAAGATGATTATATATTTTGAGATATCTAGATAAGGTTATATAATAGAATTATTATGGAGAAATGACTAATTTTTTTTAAAATAATTTATTTAAATAGTTAACATCCATAATTATAATCCTTTTGAACCTTGGTTTGAGTGACCGTTGTGAGATGTGTTTTTTTAATCCTACGATTGATGTCTTTTTTAATTTAATTTTATCATGGGTTTCTATATTATTTTTTACCATAAATGAATCAATATGTTGATTCATAACTGAAGGTAAAATGTGTAGGAGATGTGGTAGTGGCCATGCACTCATAACCCTTATTAGCCTATTATACACAATAGTAGAGGAAACTGTGATATAAATAACTTTAGTATAAAAAGATACAACTCAAGGTATGTCATAAGATACAACATACACATTTTAGTACATTTATAATAATTTTATCTTAAGAAAAAAAATGTTAAATAATATTTTTTTTATTTTAACAATAAAAAAAATATTTCATACATGTAATGTGGAACTAATTGGTCATATTTTATAATTTAGTAGTAGAAATAAAAATTCAAGTGTGAGATAAATTTCCTTTTCTTCTTTTAGTAAACCTAAGAGATTAGGTAAATGTTATTTTCCCCAGATGTAGTGGTACATAACATAGAATTAGTATGATCACTATTAATGAGTCATTACCATCCATGGAAGAATATAATACAATCATCCTTATAAATAAAATTGATTAAAATTATAATAAAAATAGGAATCCCACTAAAGTAAAAAAGAGAATTTGTTGATGATACCCAAATACTAACCATTATTCTAACAATTAATCGAATATTTACCCAATATATAAAACCAAAGGGTTCTAAAATTTATTTCCAAATTAAATAAATGTTAAAAAGGGAATTGGTAAACATTACTATTAATCATATAAATAAAATTCCATGATATTCCATGTTTTTTTTGAAGAAGATTCACACCCAATGATAAGGGAAAAAATGGTGAAAGGGTAATGTTGAAGTGGAATGTATCTGCATTGATCTAACATACCCTTCTTACTAAATTTAATTATCCTAAAATAATCTCAATTATAGTACCATAAGTGATTCTTCAATCTCTTAGGAAATGATTGATATTCATTCTATTAATGTGATGCCTCACTTAATAGTATCTTATTTATAGGTTATGGAGTTAAATCCTACATTTATTTTAGTTTAGAAACAAAACTAGAGCATTTATCACCCTACTTATGTCATAAAAGATGTTTTAGTGAGGATTAAAAACATAATTTTTCATGTTGTTTTTTATGTTCTTAAAATGAAATATTATAGGATGAATAAGCATTCCCTAATATTTTTTGGCGTACCCTTTATATAAACAATTAAAACCATAATTAATATAAATAGTGAAACATTATATATGGAGTAAGGTTCTGATATTTTCTAATTATATATCCCTAATTCTATGAAGCACCCCTTTGAATAAATTTATTTCTTTTTAGTTAATACCATTGAAATTTATATTTTATCATATTAACCCCATGTTTAATATTTCAATATTAATATATATTCATGGAAATGAATCATGTTGTGAATGTTTTATTGATTTATAAAATTATTATTTATGTTTATTAATTGATTAATTTTTAAATAAAGATGATCCAATGACCACCAATTATTCTTTAAAAATTTCAAAATAATTTTTTTTAGGAATTGGTAATTTATTACATAGATGAGATCATGGACCTTCTTATTTCTTATTCATTTTGACTAATCCATAATATACCAAAATTAAAAATAAAACCATCACATCAAGCATTAATATATTAATATATTAAGTATTTTAATAATTTTATCATCATCAATTTTATTTCACTCATTCTTAGTCATGAATTAATTTTTCAAGAACATTTGTAGGAGTAAAGAAAATAATTCTTTCAAATAATTATTGATATTAACTAAATTTAACCATAAATTTGATAAATATAATTTTATTAATTTATAATGATAAATCAATGAGGGAAAATAAATATTAATAAACCAATCCTTTATTTTTTTTAAAAAAATATATGAAGTAAATTATTAGATGATAAAATCATTTACGCAATATCTGATAGTTAATGGGTTAATCTTGTTAAATTAGTTCCAAATAAAAATTATCAAACACTTATTAAAAATGAAAATAATGAATTGGTACCAAATTTTGGTGTAGAATAGAATTTTTTTCTATATATTCCATATCCATCCAAATCAATATAATATGAAATGAAATTTTCTATTAGCATTCATTAACAAAATTCTAGAGCTCTTGGGGAGGAATTCCCACTATTTATTCCATGATATATATTATAGTTTTTCTAATATATATATCTCCCAAGGATCAAGAAACAAATAAAATCACATTCCCATTTGTAATATTAATATATATAAGGATGTAATTTTTTCTTTTAAATAATCTAGCTACATTCTTGGCGACACATGGTTTTTATTTTTCAGATTACATAGATAATTGCATAGTAGTATTATTGGATGATTTTACTTGACATGAATCCTTATTTGAAAAGTTTATAAATAGATTATGTGTTATCCATTATCATTAAATGAAAAATAATATTGTATTAATCAAAATAAATACCATTTCATGGTACAATAAGTGATAGTACTTAGATGTTACATTTCAATAAATTGTATCCATGTGTAAAAATAAAAACATTATATTATTTAATTTTTAACATTATCTATAAAGGTATGAGATCTATGATATTTCTTTATCAACGTAGAATTTTATCATCCTTTCATTTGTAAATTAAGAAAGATTGTACTCCCGTCATGTAATTTCTCAAAAAAAATATTTAATTTAACAATGATGGAAACTAAGAGGAGTTTTAAATAAATTAAATATGAGTCTCACATCACCCTAGGAAATTTGAACAACATGGTGGGTTTAATTTTTTTGATATCATGTGTGACACTTATTACTATATAGTTAATCCCATTTCTTTTAGAATATTTTTTTCTAATATAGGATACTCTCAGTAGGAATCCTAACAGATCTCTCACACTAGGTAAGATCTGTCCCATAAAAGGTAGTCATGAAACTCCTTCTCCTTATCACTTGTTCTTCATTGGTGATTTTATATTATTTATGAATGTTACATAAGATCTATTTTGGGTTTAAAATATATATTTAAATATTATGAGCAATGTAGAGTAAAATAAGATAGTCAATCTATGAGTAGTGTTTATATTTCCAACTCTTTCATGGATATCCATGTTCTTTAGATTAAGAACTAGATGGTTTTTTTTAAATTCATTTCCTTTTTATTATTTGGGTCGCCTATATCTACTAGAAGAATCAAAAATATCAAAATATTATAGCCTTGTACATAAAAATTTGGGTAGAATAAATAATTATAAGATAAGATGACTCTATTTTTATGGGTGCATCATCCTCATTAAATCTATTATAACCTCTACTCCCTTGAATATTATATTTTTCATTAGATATAGTAGGGGAGGAAGATAAGTGACAAAAACAGTAATCTTATATCCAAAATACTTGTTTAAAATTCTATCAATTCCCTTGGGGGATTTATGATGTAGGCAATGATGCAAGATTGTCATGGGTGGGCAGTGACACATTCATGATGCTGACAAGCAGTGGCAGGGGAATGACATGGGTAGGTAGTGATGAAGGCATGATATAGGTCTGGTGATGCAAGAAGGATGATGAAATCCTTAATTTAAGTATTCCTTTAGGCCAGTAAATGGGTCTCTGGTCTATGTAATGTGAATTATGCCCATTGGGCCTTCGGTCCATCCACATAAAATAAATATGGTCTAATTGGTGGTCTATCTCAAGGGGGATGTGGGCCACCTTTTTGGATTATGTGTGGGGTTTGTATGTGTGTTTTATGTAATTCTAGACAAAATCATATATATATATATATATATATATTATTTTTTCATATGAGGTCCCAAAATTATTCTCCATCTCATTGAGAAATTATCAATATATTTATTTGGGTTTCCCATCATAAAGCTAGATGTCATTGGGACAGTTTGAGCCATCCATAAAAATCCTTAGATGAATGTAGTATTGATTTAATGGGATTATTTAATATTTTATAATGCATGAATTATAAATTTTAGTGAAATGTTATTTCAAGTAATATTCCATATGATAATGTTTAAATAACAAAGCATATTTTAGATATAAATACAATATAACGTTCTCCTCCATCATCTTATCAACTATGCAATTGCCTCTAATGTACTGTTCTGAACCTTCTTGAGCACTCATTATTTGTTATTAGTAGAGGGTACGTTCTATTCTATAAAGAAAACTAAGTATGGAATTAAATTTATTACATATTTATGTACCCCAGTAATTAATTTCAAAGATTATAAGGATCATCCCATCTTTACCAACAATGTTATTTATGATGAACAAAAATACATTTTTAATAGTATCATTCTTGTAGATGAAGAGGACTATTGCATCTTCACCCATTTATGATAAAGGAACATTAAAACCAAATCCTATCAGAAATGTCTCCATTTCTCTCAAGGGACTGACCCATGGTTATGTTGTGTTGGGATAGGTCCATCCAGGATAATTATAATTTTATTATTTGGCATGCTCGAAATCAAGAAATATGACAACCCATCTCTTTATTTTAAATTAATAATTGATTTATTACATAAGACTAAACATAATAAAATACAGACGGTTGAGATGTATAGTTTATTAGGGAATTAGGTACCTTAATTTATAACATAAAAAGTGAATACAACATCATTATTGAATAATTCATTAATGTGTTGAAAATACATCATCGAACTTAAAACTGTATGGGATATCCTGGGGAGAATCCTAAGAAAGGGGTGAGTTATAAATCAAAGTAAGGGGATAAACAAGTCATAAAATTAAGAATATAATACATGTTAGATAATTGGCATATCAACAAGGAATAAAATGGATATGAATAATAAGTCATGATATAGAATGATAATCATAACATATGAATTGTTGCAATAACATAAAACATTTCATCATAAACAAAAGACAATGATAAATATGAAAAGACTTCCTGGTAGAGAAATTACTTTAATGGAATCAGTTACACCCCTCCCCAACATGACGTATCATGATATGAAACATTACTCAATGCATTGGAGTGTTATCTAGGAATATCTATCATAATCATTACATTCTAATGCTTAAGTGTTCAACATAGATCATAAAAGATGGATTCATTCAACATAAAAATTTATTCCACGATAATTTAATATGGAATAAATAAATTTAAGACCATAATAAATAAGAATATGTCTATAAATTTGAATAACCTTGATAGCAATAATGGGTAAAGTATTCACTACACCATTATTTTCACAAGGAAGAGCACAGTGAAATTTCGGTAGCATAACATCGTTACTCAAAAATTCATAAAAAAATTTGATCAGAGAGAAAGGGTTATCAAGTTATTTGGAAATAAAATAGGAATTAATAGGTACATGGAAAATCATATCCCAAAATTATAAATTTTAAAAATAGAAGGCATAAGGTAGTGAAGAAATATAAATAGAGAAAATGATCCTTATAAAATTTTGTTGTGGTAGTAGGTGTATACAAAGGATCATGGGATGCTTAATGAGTTTAAAAGGATACTCTAATCATTTATAAATAAAATTGATAGTAATTATAATATTTAATATCATATACCATTATAATAAAATGGAAATTAAAATACATAACATAAATGGAGTGCTTGATAAAAGTGGAGAGTGGAAGATTAGGTTCCCTTACATGAATGTGTGAATCCAAAGGCATTGAAATGGGGTGACTTGGGAGGACTCTATGGAGTGAAAGGAAGAGTGTGGAAGTGGTCCAAGGATTTCTAGTGAAGGTAAATGGTATCTGGTGTGGGTTTATATCGTAAAGGAGGATGATTTATTTATTATTTAGGTTTTGGACTCTACATAATAAAATCTCCAAATCCAAAAACCATCCCATGGTTATTTTCCATGGTTTCTGTCAAAGGGGTGTGGTTTTTGTTATTTTAGAATGAAAAGGTCCAAACATATTAAGATATTACCCTTGGTGATGTGTAGTTGAGTCACACATTTCATGAAATGATGATAAAATATTAAAATATATTATATGTCTTGTAGGATTCATAATAGCTATATAAAATAAATCAAATAGACATAAAATCACATTACTCTAAAGGGTAAAATAAATTTGGTCATGTACCCCATTTATATTACTTATTACATAACTTTTGATTCATTTTTACATCATTAAACACAAAGTATATTTATACAATATTAAATTTTTAATTGAAAATTCGACTGTCTCTGAAAACAATGAAAATGTAAGCATTTAATAATTTAAACGTCCTAATTCCGAAAATATTATTCATTTTATCAAAATAATTTTTTAAATATGTGAATTTTATATTTTAAAATAAAAAATGACATTATTCAAAAATAGAAAGTGGTATCTCATTATTTGGAAATCAAATGGGAAGTAATAGATACTTGGAAAATCATATCACAACATTAGAAATTTGGAAATAGAATGCATAAGGTAGTGAAGATACATGAATAGAGAAAAAAATCCTTATGAAATTTCCGCATGATAATGGGTGTACAGAAAGGTTAATGGGAGGCTTAATGAGAGTGAAAATCATCACTAATCATTTATACATCAATTTTATAGTAATGGTAATATGTAATATCATATCCCATCATAAGAAAATTAAAATTAAAAGTCATAACAAAAAAAGGAGTGCTTGATAAAAGAGGAGAGCAGAATATATGGTTCCCTTACTTGAATGTGTGACTCTAAAGTCTTGGGAATGACTTATTGAGAGCTTGCTGGCACCCTGGGATGGCTCTAGGGAGTAGAGTGTAAGAACCCGGGTTTTTAGAACGTGTCAATATCCCGATCCTGTTCAAATTTTTGACAGGTTTATGAGGAAACTGGATTTAATGGGAAGTTTCTGGAAATTTCCAGACTACACGCCGTGTACTTTAAGTACACGCCGTGTATGTGTAGGTGAGTGACCGACCATGTGTTTGTTGAGTACATTCCGTGTGATGACCGTGTAGTAGTTTCTTACTACGTGGCATGTAGTTCTGAACACGCCATGTAGACCGCCAACCGTGTGAGGCCATACATGGCGTGTAGGTCGTTGGCCGGTAAGAACCAGGGACACGCTGTGTTCCCTTTGGGCATGCCGTGTAGTCTAGCCGTGTATGAGGGATATACATGGCATGTGAGTACGTCGGCGAGGAAAGGAAGAGGAACCTAGTACACAACATTTACCAAGAGGTACATGCCGTGTACTCATGTCAGCAGGTTCAGAAAGTAAGTCGACGGAATCTTTCCGTCTTATGAATAGTTAAATGAACCATACATGGCGTGTAGTCCCAAAGTACACGCCGTGTACTTTCTTTTTTTTCACTTAAAATGGGAAGTATCCTCATATTGACGCAGAACCTCATATCCTCCGCCCGGATACACGAACCAGGCCGGCCGAACCCCTTACCCCCCCCCCCCCCCGATCGTCCATCCGAGACCCGTTTCGATCGCTGATTAGTGCGTTGGAACCCCCTCAGTAAGGCCTCAATTCCTCTTTGGCCATTTTGCCTTATTTTCTTTCTAGAACGAGTTATATCCCTTTGATCAGTTTTGAATCTTTTGTAGATTTACCGCGTTTTAGACCGAATTGGTGGGTGTTTCCGGAGGAGTATCATCGTGCGAGTCTCAGGTAGGTGGTGCATACCTCATTTTTTTTGTTTTTGTGGTTGTTTGGGTAATGCGGTTTCAACACATTTTTGGGTATTTTTGAACAAGACCTATTTTATCTGCTTTTTCATACTGAATTGTTTATGGGACATCTGGGATGCCTTTGGGTATACCCGGTTACAAGTTTTCATGAGCGGGGCCGGGTGAGTGGTCGTGGCTCATTGGGGCATTTTGGTCGGGGAACACCAAAATGGTTTTAATTGAAATATGATTGGTATAAACTGTTTTGTTTAATTGAATAAAGCCTGTTATAATTGTTAGAGGCATTTAAGACGTCTATGCTGGTATGGGACGACACCTGGTATAGTGCAATTTGACTGTTTAGTTGGTTTTTCCTGGTTATGTTTTCTGTTTAACTATGTTATATATGCGATTATTGAATTGCATCTGCTGGATCCTTTGGGTTGTGTTGGGCTTGGCCCGGTTATGCTTGAGTGATGCTTATCACAAGTTGGGGATTTTCCCGAGTTACTTTGGGTGGTTTTGACCACAGGATTGGGCGTCATGGATGTCGGTTTGAGGCAGTACGACTGTCAGGTTGGGAATGGCCCAGGATACTAGGGTGGCGATGCCATCGGACCTGAGTGACATGGTCGTAGGGACACGAGGTGTCAGATGTTTTGGTAGCTTAGGACTATTTTGGTGATTACCGCTCACCAGGACTTTGAGTAGTGTGCACACAGAGATAATCCATGATGAGGTGGTTTTGACCACTCATGTGGGTAGAGGCCCCCATAGTTGAGGTTAGGTATTTTTGGTTGGGGGTGCTTTCCGTAGAAAGACATGTGGGAGTTAGGGAGCCTTCAGGAAATGGGCGTACCTTCAGGACATCGGTACATGAGACACGAGGTGTCAGGAGGCACATGGTGCCGGGTTACTATTTGTGGGCATGCCTTCGGAACGTCGGTACATGAGACACGATGTGTTAAGAGGCACAAGGTGCCGGGTTACTATTTTTGGACGTGCCTTCGGGACGTCGGTACTTGAGACACGAGGTGTCAGGAGGCACTTGGTGCCGGGTTTCTATTTGGGGCGTGCCTTCGGGACGTCGGTACTTGAGACACGAGGTGTCAGGTGGCACACGGTGTCGGGTTACACGATAGAGATTCTGGCATTGGCCAAAGCAGGTGACACTCCATGGTGGCTGTTGAGCACCAGTGGAGTTTGTATTTATTTTTGCATTGTACTGATTACTACTTTCTTGGTAAATGCATGACTACTTAAACACATATATTTGGTATGCACTATTGGGTGGTATCCTACTGAGATTTGTCTCACACCCTGCACGGGCCCTTCGGGATGCGCGCAGACTTCATGGATTTACATGCAGGAAAGGGGCAAGCTTCAGGAGCTGGGTTATGTTAGTTGTTTCATAGAGATGGTACAGACCTTGAGTTCATGCCTATCTAGGTTTACTTTGTTTTTTTTACTTTCTGTGTTGGCATTCTTATTGTAGATACTGTTGGTTAGCCATTGGCGCCCTTTTTATTTTCAGTTGTGTATGACCTGTTCTGGATGCATGTTTTAATGTACAGTTGTAGTTACATGTTCTTAGCATGCTTTTGTTTTTATTTCTACTACTGTTGTTTCATTTAATGCTTCCGTTGTTTATCTATATTGATTATGCTTCCGCTCTACGGGTCTGGTTCGAGTCTACTGAGTCTTTCTTGCCGCTGCATCCTTACTGTTATACTTAGACCAGTACCCTTATTATAATCCTTCGGAAGGGAATATCCTCCCCACTATACCTAACAGACCCTCGATTCTAGTCAGCAACCTTTGTCGTTCAGGGAGGTGCGCCTAAGGTAGTAACACCCGACCCATTCGGCACTGTTCGGGTGGCTGGCCGGGTCTGGGATGTTACAAAGTGGTATCAGAGGAGTTCTTGACAGGGATTTAGTAGCAGCATTTTACTGACTACTAATGAGTTTGAGGCTTCTCATTTCTTTCTACTGGTTTTACTATTTGTGATATGGTAGACTAGAGATAGTTTGTTACAGGGACTGGGTTTCTAGCTTGTTCTTGGGTGCCTGCAGCCCCAGGTACGAGGGATGGACCTAGTTGCTACGGGTGAGAATTTCTGTTTTCTTTTTCTTAGATTACAGTTTATATGATTTCCACCTTGGTGGCTCACTTGATGTGTGATGTTGTTGATTGTGATATGTGACCCTTGACTTGGTGTGTTAAGGGAGAATTGAACCTTGGCCGTTATGGCAAGGCTACTTTGCTTGGCTTTGATAGGCACATTTTTAGGGTATTTCAATTTCATAATTGCACATATTCTTTATGAAGTGATAATACCATGTGAATAAAACAAATCAATTTCCATGATTTATCTGCTTGAAATGTAAATTGGTGAAATTATTGATAGAACTGCTAGTTATGAAAATGTGAATGCCATGCTTTATATTTATAGAATTGCATGCTGCAGGATAATTGAGTCTGAATCTTACGAGAGCAGGCAAGTACTATGATTGAGGCAGTGTAACTATCAAGATTGGGAGACACGGTTGTCGGTTTGAGGCAACGTGAGTTGTCGGGATGGGCATGGCCCGAGGTACTTTTGATACTTGGCTCTGTTGAGGGCAGGTAAGGAGGCCCTGAAGGGGGGATGCCGTGAGGCATGGGTTGCGGTGAGGGGGGAGTAATGGTAGTTGTTATGCACTGCCTTTTACTTCTTTCCTTATCTACGTAGAATATATTGTTATATATATATGGGTTGTCTGACCATTTATGGTATTTAGTGGGTTACTCCTTCACGGCTCGATGGAGCGTCAGGCAAGAGATGATACAGTGCCGTAGGACCAGGGTCAGACTTCGGTACTGGCTGAGCACGAGCCGCAGGTACAGGCTTAGGGAGAGGAACATGTTCAGGATCCAGTCCAGGCACGACAGCAGCTGGTTTTGGCATCGTTCGGGCCGTGTCATGACGAGAAGCTCCGAGCTAGCCTGGTACGCGTCTTGTAGGGGCTTGATGGAGGTGCGCAGGGTATAGAGCCTTCTATGGCGTATCTGACGGGGGAGTTCCAGTCGCAGCATCCGCCGCTCCTTTAGGGTGAGGGTGGTCCGCAGGCGGCTGAGAACTGGATAGAGAGTATGAAGATGATTTTCGAGCAGCTCGAGATGCCTCCAGGGCAGAGGGTCACGCTAGCAACGTACATGCTGAGAGGACCGGCGAATGGTTGGTGGGATGTACAGGTACAGGCTCGTAGGCACGAGGGACTGGCTTGGAAGGATTTCGAGGGTAGGTTTATTGAGCACTTCTACCCAGATACGTTGAGGGCAGAGAGATCTCGGGAGTTCTTGAGTCTTCAGTAGGGAGATATGTTTTTCATGGACTATGCATCTACCTTCACATAGTTGTCCCGTTTTGCACCGGGTATGGTGAGCAACGACGCAGCTTGGGTGAGGCCCTTCGAGGATGGCTTACGACACGCCATTCGGGTGTAGGTGAACATCTTCATGCTGGGTTCTTTCTCCAAAGCGGTGAATCAGGCACTCATAGCCGAGGGAAACGAAAGGGAGAAATCTCGCTTGGGCAGGACCATAGCTTCAGCTGATGGTTCAGACAGCAGGAAGCGAGGACGAGATGAGTTCCAGCAGGGTAGACAGGCTAGGGATTCAGCTAGACAACCTCATGGGAGTTCTTTGGTGATTTTCTTCCAGTTTGGATAGTCGGGACATGTTCGGGCGCAGTGCGACAGGCCTCCAAAGGAGTGCTGGGCATGTGGACAGGACATGCATCTGGAGAGGTTTTGCAGGAAGCCTTCTCAGATAGTCGGTAGGCAGGGACCAGGACAGACTGTAGCGTCTGGAGTTGGTTCAGGTTCGGTACCCGGAGAGGGTAGTCGAGGTTCAGCTGTGCGTGGAGGCCGTGACAGAGCTAGTGGGACCCAGCTCAGGGGTCAGTGGCCAGTGACTGGAGAAGCATCGGGAGGTCAGGTGTCAGGCAGTCGTGTTTCAGGGCAGGTGCACGCCGTGGAGCTGCCAGAGGCTGAGCAGGCTGGTGAGCCGAGGACAGTTAGAGGTACAACGCGGTGTGACCGTGATCTCCATGTTTCCTTTATGGAATGACCTGTAGAGGTATGTCTATTTTGAGTGCACGTGGTGCACATGATCTTTTTGGACAGACTAGATGCTAGTCAGTGGGATTGGAACCATATCGGGTGCGGGATATATATATATGTGTGTGTGTGTGTGTGTGTGTGTGTGTGTGATGTGTCGTGGGAATAGGGGCATCGTGGATGCAGGTTACTTGGGGTGCCCTGGACATCGGGGCATCGTGGATGCGGGTAACATGAGGTGCTAGGCACCAGGACCTCATAGAGGCGGACACCGATGCAGTGCGGGATACTTTGTGTGTCAGAAGCGACACAGGAGCACCAATGAGGTGCAGGGGTGACGATGCGTCACGGGAGGACTATGCGTCTGGAAAACAGGTTAGTGAACCCTGTTTGCTTTAAATTTTGTTGGTTGAGACCGAGTAGGAAATTCCTAAGGTGGGGAGCCCCTTGAGAAATTTAGCCAGAACCATGGGACTGGGGTAGTCCAGGTTGTTTAACTGGGATGGGCGTGTTCGGTGCCATCTATGGGTTTTTTTTGGTAGTTCGGGGGGCGAGCTACGTTAAGTTGTGGAGTTTGTAAGAACCTGATTTTTTAGAACGGGTCAAAATCCCGACCCTGTTTAAATTTTTGACAGGTTTCTGAGGAAACTGGATTTAATGGGAAGTTTCTGGAAATTTCCAGACAACACGCCATGTACTTTAAGTACACGCCATGTATGTGTAGGCGAGTGACCGGCCGTGTGCTCGTCGAGTACATGCCGTGTGATGACCGTGTAGTAGTTTCTTACTACACGGCGTGTAGTTTTGAACACTCCATGTAGACCACCAACCGTGTGAGGCCATACATGGCATGTAGGCCATTGGCTAGGTAAGAACCAGGGACACACCCTGTTCCCTTTGGACACACCGTGTATTCTAGCCGTGTTTGAGGGATATAAATGGCATGTGAGTACGTCAGCAAGGAAAGGAAGAGGAACCCAGTACACACCGTGTACCCAGAGGTACACGCCATGTACTCATGTCGGCAGGTTCGGAAAGTAAGTCAATGGAATCTTTTCGTCTTATGAACAGTTAAATGAACCATACACGGCGTGTAGTCCCAAAGTACACACCGTGTACTTTCTTTTTTTTCGCTTAAAATAGGCAGTAGCCTCGTATTGAGGAAGAACCACATATCCTCCGCCCGGATACATGAACCAGGCCGACCGAACCCCTTTCCCCTCCCGATCGTCCATCCGAGACCAGTTTTGATTTCTGATTAGTGCGTTGGAACCCCCTCGGTAAGGCCTCGATTCCTCTTTGGCCGTTTTGTCTTATTTTCTTTCTAGAATGAGTTATATCTCTTTGAGTGGTTTTGAATCTTTTGTAGATTTACCACATTTTAGACCGAATTGGAGGGTGTTACCATATGAGTAGCAGCGTGCGAGTCTTAGGTAGGTGGTGCATACCTCATTTTTGGTTTTCGTGGTTGTTTGGGTAATGCGGTTTCAGCGCGTTTTCGGGTATTTTTGAGTGGGACCTGTTTTATATGCCTTTTCATTCTGAATTGTTTATGGGACCTATAGGATTCCTTTGGGTATGCCCGATTACCAGTTTGCGTGAGCGGGGCCGGGTGAGTGGTCGTGTCTCAATGGGGAATTTTGGCCGGGGAACGCCAAAATGGTTTTAATTGAAATATGATTGGTATAAACTGTTTAGTTTAATTTGTTAAAGCCTATTATAATTTTTAGAGGCATTTAAGACCTCTGTGTTGGTATGGGATGACACCTGGTATAGTGAAATTTGACTATTTAGTTGGTTTTTCCTGGTTATGTTTTCTGTTTAACTATGTTATATATTCGATTGTTGAATTGCATCTACTGGATCCTTTGGGTTGTGTTGGGCTTGGCCCAGTTACGCTTTAGTGATGCTGATCACAGGTTGGGGCTTTTCCCGAGTTACTTTGGGTGGTTTTGACAACGGGATTGGGCGTCATGGACATCGGTTTGAGGCAGTATGACTGTCAGGTTGGGCATGTCCCGGGATACTAGGGTGGCGATGCCATCGGAATTGAGCGACATTGTCGCAGGGACACGAGGTGTCAGATGTTTTGGTGGCTTAGGACTATTTTGGTGATTACCGCTCACCGGGGCTTTGAGTAGTGTGCACACAGAGATACTCTGTGATGAGGTGGTTTTGACCACTCGTGTGGGTAGAGGCCCCGGTAGTTTCGGTTAGGTATTTTTGGTTGGGGGTGCTTACCGTAGAAAGCCACATGGGAGGTGAGGAGCCTTCAGGACATCGGTACATGAGACATGAGGTGTCAGGAGGCACATGGTGCTAGGTTACTATTTGTGGGCGTGCCTTTGGGATGTCGGTACATGAGACACAAGGTGTCAGGAGGATCAAGGTGTCAGGTTACTATTTGTGGACGTGCCTTCAGGACGTCGGTACTTGAGACACGAGGTGTCAGGAGGCACTTGGTGCCGGGTTACTATTTGGGGCGTGCCTTCGAGACGTCGGTACTTGAGACACGAGGTGTCAGGTGGCACACGGTGCCGGGATACATGACAGAGATTCCAGCGTTGGCCGAAGCAGGTGACACTCCATGGTGGCTGTTGAGCACCAGTGGAGTTTGTATTTATTTTTGCATTGTACTGATTACTGCGTTCCTGGAAAATGAATGACTGCTCAAACACATATATTTGGTACACACTGTTGGGTGGTATCCTACTGAGATTTCTCTCACACCCTGCACGGGCCCTTTGGGATTCATGAAGACTTCATGGATTTATGTGCCGGAAAGGGGCCAGCTTCAGGAGCTAGGTTACGTTAGTTGTTGCATAGAGATGGTACAGACCTTGAGGTCATTCCTAGCTGGGTTTACATTATTTTGTTTACTTTCTGTGTTGGCATGCTTATTGTAGATTTTGTTGGTTAGCCATTAGCGCCCTTTTTATATTCAGTTGTGTATGACCTGTTCTGGATGCATGTTTTACTATATAGTTGTAGTTACATGTTCTTAGCATGTTGTTGTGTTTATTTCCGCTGATGTTGTTTCATTTACTGCTTCCACTATTTATCTATATTGACTATGCTTTCGTTCTACGGGTCTAGTTCAAGTATGTTGAGTCTTTCTTGCTGATGCATCCTTACTGTTATACTTGGACCAGTACCCTTACTATGATCCTCCGGGAGGGTATAGCCTCCCCACTATACCTAACAAACCCTCGCTGCTAGTCGGCAGGCTTTGGCGTTCGGGGAGGTGCGCCTAAGGTAGTAACACCCGAACCGTTCAACACTGTTCAGGTGGCTAGCCAGGTCTGGGACGTTACATAGAGGGAAGAGAGTAGACGTTCTTCAATGAGTTCGAGTGAAGAAAAATGGGATCTTGGGTGGGTTTATATAGAAACATAGGGGGATTTCATTATTATTTTGGTTTTGGAAACTACATAATAAAATATCAAAAACCACAAACCGTTCCATGGGTTTTCACATTGTTTCTAAAAAATGGAGTTATTTTTAATATTTTAGAAGGAAAATTTCTTAAATTATTAAAATATTACTCTTGGTGATTTGGAGGTGAGTAACAATCTTAAAGAAATGATTTTAAAATCCTAAAATATATTATAAGTCTTGGAAGATTCATAATGGATTTAATAAATAAATAAAATAAATTTGAAATCAAATTATTTTAAAGGTAAAACATATATTTATTTATTGATCCCAATTATATTACTTATTGAATCGTTTTTGGGTCATTTTAATATCATAAAACAAAAATTACATTTATATGGTATTTAATTTTTAGCCGAAATATTGATTATCTCAGAAAATTTGGAAAATTTTACCATTGGATAATTTCGAAATCTTTATTCTGAAAATGTTATCCATTTTATCTAAATAATTTTGTAAATATGTGAATTGTCACTTAAAATACACCTTTATTGAAAATGATGGGTTTTCTTGAAAATAATTTTTTTAATGCTTATAAAAAATATATTTGACTTCATAAAAATTATATGATAATTTATATTTAATAAAAGTTACTTAGTAATAATATTTTATGATAATATTATTTATTTAAATGATCTATTAATTGATCAATATATATTTCTGATTTAAATTTCATTATTAACCAAAAATATAATTTGTGATTTATCGTATCAAAAAAAATAATTTACAAAGTAACAATTATAATATGGAAATATATTCATTATTATATAAAAAATAATATACATACACATACTTTTAGGGTCATGTTACATATAAAATCAATACACAAGCATATTCCATAAGAGTAAGGTGTTCGATGGTGGGACTTTCATGGGGCAGTTCAGTGAACATGGTTCAGTCCATGATCTCAATGAGCTTGAAATTATCTTATAAATGGTTCTAATAATACTTAAGTTTTTTGATCTTGTCATGGTCTTGGTCTAGGGAAAATCCTAGAAATGATATCTCTCTTGAAAGCTCTGACAAATGCACTTCATATGGTATAATACTACTAGTTGTGGCATCATTTCATTTGTCTATTTCAAATGGATTTTTCAAAACCCTATATTTATATTAATCATGTGATAATTGTTTAAAAATGATATAATTAGTGGTAATGATTCTAAATGGTCAACTAATTCCAATTGGAAATAATAAAACCAAAATAAGATCATGTGTTTTCTCTAACCATATGAAATTTAATTAAATCATAAAGGGAAGTTTTATTCACAACAATTTCAGTCATAACATCAAATCTCTATGGATAATGTTTTTAAATTTAGATGAGTTCATCATGATTTAAAATTAAGTTAATATAATAACTCACACATTAAGACAGAACCAATCTATCTTTTAAAATGTGTTCTGGTGATATTTTTTGGTCGTTATTTGGAAAACAAATTCGCATTAATACCTCTTTAGACTCATTTTATGTTTTTCTATAATCAAGGTTTAAAGGTTCATTAACTTTTCCATATCACTACATTATTTTAAAGGTAAATATTTTTGAAATATTATGGGATATATGGGATATTCAAAATGATTTCAAATTCAATTCCATGCACTGCAATCTCTAGAATTTGAAGTATAAGGTGATATTGATTATTAATTATTTGTAAATAATCTTCACTAGTAATTATATTTAGAATACTAATTCAAAATTATATTAATATAAGATTCCTGATGATGGTAGAACTATCCATTGGGTCTATTGGTCCTCCCTAGTTTTGGGCTAGAAACTCAACTGAAATAGCTATTTCTCAAATGGAAATACGAATGGTGTGCAATTATTCATAAACACAAAAACTAACTGATTTTATCCTATAATGTGTTTTATAGGGAAGGTAATTCAATTAATGTATATTCTAGTACTTTTATAAGGGGTATTTTATTTTTTGTATATATGATATCCATCTATCGTAGATGGAGTCTTACCTAGTATTGATTATAATGTTTATTCAAGTTTCTTTCCTATTCAATTATTCTTTTACAAACACCATCCAAGAATGAAAAATCCTTATTAAACAAAATTTAGGGATCTAACATTCCTGGCATGAGGAAAATAATTCAACAGACTCTTTGGATACTAAAAAAAATTAATCAAATCTAATCAGAATTTGTTATTCTTTAGGATCCCTGACCCTGACTGTAATATAGTTGTGGTTGAGGATTCAATTATCCACCATTACATTATATCTCTTTAATTACCTCTTTTTTTTACCCTTAAATGTTTAATATTTTTTTTTATTTCAATCAGTCAGTTTCATATATGATCCAGATGTCATGGTATATGCCGCATGTAAATTGGACCATATCTAGGAAAACAATACCAAAACTTAAAAATAATTTCCTCCAATCCCATTTACTTTACATAAATTTAGGAATTACCTTTTATAATCCAAATTGGTTTTCCATAACAACAAAACCCTTTGATATATCATTATGAAATTAGAATCCAAACTATATATCATATATTAGATACTATATTTCCAATAATTTATCTCATAATTAGATATTAAAAAAGGGTGGGAATATATCAGTGTGATCCTTATAAAAACCTATATTACAATAAACCTTAATTCATGATTTATTATAAAAAGATAAACTTAATACAACCGTAAAAGATCACGAGGAATAGTGTATTTGGAAAATTTAGTACATGAAATAGTAATAAAAAACATGGATGCAACATTATTATTAAAGAACATTGAAACATTCCCTTATATTACATGGATCCTCTTAAACAACATGTGATAACCTGAGGATGTATATAATAAGTTGGTAACCTAAAAAGCCAATTATGTGAATAATAAAAGTTTAAAATGATAAATTTTTTATATTTGAGTCAATAGGTATATCCACATGACATAAAACGGGTGATAATCATAAAAATTAATATCAAAACATGATATATATTGATAACGTGAAGGTAATATAAGAATGTGGCAATAGGAAACATGACATCATAAACAAAATCCAAGGATAACCACTAAAATTTCATAAAATATTGTTCTTATAATAACATATCATACACCATACATGTAATTTAATGAGATAAAAATATCACCTGGTGCATTAGAGGGCTATATAATTTTGGGTCAACCCATCACTTTTATATCATGTACATACATAATTGTGCCACATACATTATACTACCAATGAAAGTATTTAATCACTTTTAATCACGTGATTAAGGTTTTGGGATCAAAAAATGGAATTATAGAATTAATGAAGTAAATGTACATCTAGGTGAATACCCTTAAGAAGATATGGGGATAGGTGTTCGCTATACAAATGTTTGACATGGAAAATCCCAGGATAATTTTGGTAGCATACTGAGGGTACATAAATATTTATATAATGGTTAATTGAAGTTAAATGGGTCACTAATCACATGAAAATAATAAGGAAAATATTATGGATTTTTAATAACATATCCCAACATAAAAAATTAGAAATATAGAGGCATAATATAAATATGGTTTTTAAAAAAAGAGTGGAAGGAGAGGATCCCTTACCTTGAGAGGGAAATTATAAAAGATTGAGAGGAGCTTCTTAAGTACTTTGGGAAAACTTTTAAGGTCTATAGAGAGGGAATTTAAGAGTAAATTCATGACCAAATGGTTTTGAGTAAAACATAAAGGGAGGTTGGGTGGGTTTATATAGAAGAATAGAGGGGGGGGGGGGGGGTTCTTTATTAGTTTCTAAACATAGGTTTTGGACTCTATATAATAAATTAATCCAAGGAAAAAACTATACCATGTTTTTTACCCATGGTTTCTACCTAAGAGGATTGAATTTCATTTTTTTATAAGGCCAAAAACCTAACTAATTAAAATGATACACTTTTTGTTGTGGAAGTGAGTAATATTTATATATAATTAATTTTAAATTATTAAAATACAATATAGGTTTTGGAGGATTAATTAAGGGTTTATAAAATTAATATAATAACATCAAAATAACATTATTTTAAAGGGAAAAATTAAAAAAATTTGTCATTTATTCTCTTTATAGTATTTATTACCTCACTTTTGGGATATTATGATGTCATAATACATACCATATAATTTTATCGTATTTAATTCTTACCCAAAAATTCAATTGTCTTTGAAAATTATGAAAAAATCACCATTGGATAATTTTTACATGATAATTTTAAAAAATAATATTTACTTAACAAAAATAATTCTCTAAATATTAGAATTTTCACTTTTATATTAAAAATTCATACCTATTTAAATTACTAGTTTTTACTAAAAAATAAATAATTTATATTCATATAAAAATAAAATTTGACTTCATAATGTTATAGTATCATTTATATTAAATAAATTATATTTTATTAAAATATCAGTTATTCCAAAAATTATTAAATTCCTAAAAAAGAGTGGCTTGATTGAAACCATATATTTACTAGATATATAGTTTATATTTCATTGTATCAAAGTTTATTTTTTTATAAAAATAATTATTTAACCATTATTATGAATTAAAAGATAAATATAATCATTATTTTATAAAAAATAAAAATATAAAAATTTATATTGTTTTGGTCTAGATACATAGCCCTTTATTACCCCCAACACATTCCTTAAGTGTAAGATGTGTGATGGTGATATTTTCTTAGGCTCGTTCTGTAGAGACCCGAAGCTTTACGTACATGGACATTACATTACTTTTGCGGAATACTTAATACATAACAAAAACTGACACACAAGGATCGTAATAGTTTAGTGTCTTTGGAAACTCGGAATATAATCTTCTAATCATGGTGAAAGATCTTCAACATCTCCCATAAAGATATTCATTTTTTTTCTTACCTAAAACATTTTTTTATATCCTAGGGAAAAGAAAACATGAAAGGGTGAGCTCAAATGCTCAGTAAGGGTAAATAAAAGAAATGTCAATCACATCATGTTCATAAGAACACAACATTTTGGAAATCTTAACCTGCAAAAGAGATCATAATATCATAACATGGGATAAATCATAGTAGTGAAATGTAATCCCAATAATCATATGTTAAAACATGAAACCTTGTGGCATACACACATAATCATATAGAATCATTTCTTATTAGTCAAGACTCATTGCCAAGACTATCTTAGTGGACAAAGTCCTTTTCTGAACCGAGTTCATTCTTCGTTTCAGTCCTGTTTCACTGAACCGGTTTAACCTGTCGTTCCAGCCATGTCTATATCATGAGATATAAAATCTTTACCCAATGCATTGGAGGGATATATAGGTCCCACCCATCTCATAATGATACCATTCTTATGTGTGCCACAAAATCAAAAATCATACATTATTGCATAACCTATGTAATAAAAATGGGAATCTTAAACATCATGCCATCATAACATAATCCATATAAGATAAAAGCAAATCATAAAAATAATTCCATCATAATCAAATCAATGTAAAAATAGGGATAGAAATAGAAGCCTATATTATCTTAGATGGAAAATAATTTTGATAAAACACTTGAACTCCATTCTTGAGGAAAATATCCTTTCGAATTCAAAAACACTTTTCCTTTCTTAACATGTCATACAATTCTAAACTAAAAGAATTTGATTAAAAATAAACATGAAAACTTGTAAAAGAAGCTTCTTGGAAATAATGTTTTGAAAATCCATTCATGCCGTATAAGTTAAAAAAACATTCTTCTCAGACTTTTGTTGAAAAAGTCCAAAAGTACCTCGTACGAAAAATGACAAAAGATTTCTTTCATATATTTTACTAAAAACTCACTGAAGGGTAAAATTGGATTTAAAAAATTTTAGGTGGATGAAAATAATATTACATATTGAGGAAACATGGATGTGTATGATAAAATACACACCAGTAAATTCCAAATATAAACAATCTCAGATAAAAATGAGATTGTGATATTTCCCTTACCTTAGGTCCGATTTGCTTTGTAAGTGTCCGAACCTCCAGTATAATGATTTAAATAATGTCATCGAATTATTCCAGAATCATACTCATTGTTATGATATCATATATGGTTCACTTATGACTTTATTTTACCCGTTCTTTTGTAAATGCCATGTTAAAGAGCGTTTTGGGTAAAATCATTTTATTTGTCGTCCGTGTTTTGACTTGTAATTATTAATATGATTAGTTAGATCATGATTACTTAATTCCAGAATATAAAACGTGATTTATATATAATATATATTCAGAATATACATATATATAATAGATCAGTAAATGGAAAGAAATACACCGTTCATGGAGACAGTAGGTTATACGTTCGCATGAACGCTGTTTTCGTTTCCTTATTGAGTTGAATGGAATTAAGTAGATGACATACATATATATACACATAAATACAGTATCATTATTATGTCATATATTTCATGATTACTTATTATATATACTTTATAATCATTCATGAATGGTTAACGTGGAGAATGAATCTCATCGCGTCGTGGAGAAGGTAGTCCGTACGTACGCACGAGCGATGATATCGTTCTCATGATCGTGGAATTGTATTGGAGTGTATGTATACTATTTCAGAATCAATATCAATTTACAATAATCATATATAGTTATTATATACACCATTATACCCATCCAAGTAAGGTGGTGGTGGAAAATATATTACACCACGGCGTGGAGACGGTATTCCGTACGTACGCACGCGCGGTGATTTCGTTTTTCGTAGGATGGATAGATGGTGAAATAGGGTTGTTTCATACTTATAATAACATATCCGTATATGAGTGATACTGATGTTATTACTTCATAATGAAACAACCTAAGAAGAAGATGTGGAAGAAGAAATAAAGTTGAAAGAATTGGTAACAGACATTACCTCTTCTTTGAAGCGCCTCTTTGGGTCCTCCTCTTAGGGTACTAAAATTGGTCTTTGAAGAAGACAAGGACCTCTATGATGTTTTTAGGGAAGTTTATAAGAGAATTATTCAGGGTTTGGATGATCTTGAAGGCTCAAAGTGGTATGAGGAAGAGAGGGAGGAGGTGCCCTTTTATAAGGGAGGAGAGGGGCACCTTTGGAATAACTAAAAATATTATTTTATTATAAAGCCAAATTCGGTTTTAAATAGATCCAAATTGATCTATTTGGAAGATAAGGTGGGGATGGGTCGAAATAATCTTATCAAATAGAATTTATACAAGTTTAGGTTCCTATTTTAACCTTATCATTTAGATTTAACATTAAGTTAAATAATTTTAGTTTTACCGTGTCTTCTTGTGTTCTTATACTTCAAGGTTAATAAACTTACTATAAGAAGCCAAACGAACCCCAAGTGTTTTATTATTAATATATATAACCTTATCTATGTCATTTGGCCGAACCTTAGATTTTTAGGAATAAAATAACAATTAATAATATAATTTTTTTTAAAACTATTTTATGTCAATTTTGAAAATATTTAGTAATTGATTTTTTTGAAACTCATAACAGAATTATTAGTTCTAAAAAATTTAATTAAATCAGTAATAACATGTCATACTAACCTATAAATTTAGTTGAATTCATAAAAAGTCTAAAATTACATTTATGTTGGTATTTATAACATCAATTATGTCAATATTTCATTAAAAAGATAATTACTGCATCATCTGTGTGTCATGAATAAATTAAATTATTTAATGTCTAAAAATTACAAATAAAATACCATCATGTATGAAATCTTTTTATATTTCTAATGAATATTTATGGTCGAATTTATCTTATGTATAACCCTATAGTAAAAATGATATACTTATTAAACATTGATTTTAACTATTTTAACCCTTCTTTAAATAAATTAATAATAAATGTCCTAATCTAATCCAAGTGGGCCTAAATGGTCTTATTTTATCCCTAAGGTTGTTTTTGGTCTAATTAAACTTATCCAATATAATTATGACTTGTGTTAGGGTAATAATAATATCATTTTTACCCTTTATTACCCTATTTACTTTTAACCGTTGTAAAAAAAGTAAAAAGTTACTATTCACCAAAAAATATTTTCATCTCATTGAACCACATTTTACTTACTGACATCAACCGTGTCTCTCAGATTTTTTGAAATTCCACTCACAGAAGCGGTAAAATTAAGTTTTATGAAAAATTCATTTTTTTAACTACCACTTAGTGGTTTCACTATTCATCAAAAAATGAAAGTTTCCAGAAAAATACCAAAAATTAGGCCTAAGATATATTTGATATAATGAACTCGATAATGATGTATATTTTACCAAATTCAAAACATATCAGTTTCATTAATTAATTTAAAAATTAATTCCCGTCGTCAAAACAAATAGCGGGTTCTTAAGAGATAATAACTATCAAAAGATTGACACTTGTTTATGTCTGGTTTAAATGTGAAATTAGATCCAATGACCAACATTGTATTAAATTGTAAAAATATATTCTAAATATAATTTAAAACCACTAAAATTAATAATTTATCACTATTAATTATTTCGATTTAAAAGGTTGTTTTTAATTAAAATTTAGTAATTTTCACTATTCATCAGAAAATGAAAGTTATCCGAAAGTACCAAAATTTCACCCTAAGCTAATTTCGATATTCTGAATCCAAAAATAAAGTCTATTTGGAAAATAAAATTTACAAAATTTCAAAAAGTGGTTATTACTATTCATAACGGTTAGTTTTAATAATATTTTCATAGCATATCGTTGTTTAGTGAAACTCGGTATTGCGTACTACACACGCTATCGAGGAAGGTCGAGATTGCATGTAATTCAAGGAAAGTCAAGGATGCGTGTTGTGAAAGCTCCTTTTGGTGTAGCATACAACACAAGACATTAATGAAATTAAAAGGAATATTTTTCATAGAATCTCGGGGTGTTACATTCTACCCCCCTTGAAATGAATTTTTCCCTCGAAATTCGTCGGTGTTATAAATGGTTTACTATTCGAAAGTTTATTTAATAGAAACCCACATCGTTAAAAGGAATACCAAAACCAATCTTTAAAAACAGAAGTATGAAACGTAACGGTTACCCAAATAAACTAATCACTAGGTTTCCACATAGGTGAAAATATGGATATGGAAGAGAAATCTAACCATCATGTTCTGATGGAGAGTGGTAGAGAACATGGCTATGGAAAAGCCAGCAATCACAAAGCCATAAATTTGTGACGATATAAGGTACCATCTGATTCATCAGATATAAGAGCATTAGGACCACATTTTTGGTTTTCAAGATCATTTCCCTAAAGTTGATGAAATTGGAATTAAAAGAAATACTTTCGTTATTTTGGTATAGTCTCACCATTGGTAGTTCATTGGACAATTTCTACTTCACCTCTTAAAGAAATGAAGTTGAATTTTTCATTCGTGATGTGTTTGCAGATCATGTAATAGAATGATGGGTCATTCCATCTGTCTCAAAAAAAGGTTATATAAGTTATCAAAAAAATTACATAAGTCCATCTATAGTGAGATTAATCATATATGGTTCCTAAAATGGACTTATAATTCATATATCATACTGCTTAATATAATAAAACTATTTTCTACTAAACAAGGACTTCCTGTAGGCTAGTGGTAGGTGATAAAGGCCAGTCGCACTTCGGTTGTGGGTTCGATTCCCACAGCATTGTCCGACGCGATGGGCTGTCGCCCGCCCTGCAGGTTGTCCTTTTTCTAAAGCTATGTTACTATAACATCCCATCAATAATTTCAAAAAAAGTTATATCCTAACTTATGTCCAACATAATCCATTCCAATCTTTAGGATTATCTAAAATACATCAGTCCAAGCTCATAGTATAAATAAAATGATTACTTGAAATGTCACATAACAATCACGTGAATGCCATCATTTATCCACCATATATCATAAGATATATCTTGTTGGTCAAATTACAAACATGTGAATACCTTAATAATGTATTCTCTTGAAAAAAAATGAATACCCATTGAACCATATTGAAAACATGAATGCTGTTAAAAGTTAACTCTTTCCACATACCAAAATCCTCAAAATTCTATATACTCAAACCATGATATCACTTAGTCCTTATATCAATCATGAGATCATGAATACTGTCAAAAATTTCATTTTCTCCTTATCCCTTCATGATGCGCATATCATCTGCTTTCCAAAATATTTGAATCACTTTTCATGGTTACCGGTACCTTAAAATTATTGAAAACCACTATAGAATAATACAAAAATATTCTAATACACAATAAAAGTACCTCAACAACATTATTCTTGAATACCAATACATAAACACTTCAATCCATCCTCTTTAAGTATTGTCCTGGAATAAGTCCTTCCTTGATTTAGAAGGTACTTTTTAGGTCAGGGCATTGAGTTGGGTAATGCCCATGTTCTCCACAAATAATACATTGAACTCTATAACAGTCTGTCACTCTATGACCCTTTTCTCCAAACAGATAACATCTGTCCCTCCATTTGAGGTATTCCTCAAGGTTATTCTTCCCTTCTTTAGAAATCTCAATCTTCCTTTCTTTATGCTCCTCAACATGCGAACATGCATAATAGTTTATCTTCCTCTTATTTGATGAATTAGGCATACCACTAAATTTCACCTTGTTAATCATATATCGCGATGACTGATTCAGCATAATCACAATATCATTCTCTCTAGGAATTACACAATTTTGTTGCTCATAGTCACCAATTTTTCCATTGGATTCAATGTTAACCGAATTACTTCTGGTTCCCTCTATTAATTAAAACACAAAAAGAATTCTGTGAGAGGAAAAAATCATGCTAGAGAAAACAAAATAGTAAAGGGGGAGTACCCTCAATATCTAACATCTTAGGTTAAATTCTAAGATTGTTAGCGCAATTTTAGGACTATAACCTATACATATACTTAACCTTAGAGACATCCCTAGACATACATTAGAAATATCTCTAGGGATCTCACTAACGTTTTTGCATCCTAGTTTCCAAAGGTTGACTAAACCATTCCTCTGATACCAACTGTAGAGATCCGAAGCTTGACGTACATGGACATTACATTACTTTTTCGGAATACTTAATAAATAACAAAAACAGACACACAAGGACCGTAATAGTTTAGTGTCTTTGGAAACTCAGAATGTAATCTTCTAATCGTGGTGAAAGATCTTCAACATCTCCCATAAAGATCTTCATTTTTTTTCTTACCTAAAACCTTTATTTATATCCTGGGGAAAAGAAAAAATAAAAGGGTGATCTCAAATTCTTAGTAAGGGTAAACAAAAGAAATATCAATCACATCATATTCATAAGAACACAACATTTTGGAAATCTTAACCTGCAAAAGAGATCATAATATCATAACATGGGATAAATCATAGTAGTGAAATGTAATCCCAATAATCATAACTTGAAACATGAAACTTTGTGGCATACACACATAATCATATAGAATCATTTCTTATTAGTCAAGACTCAATGCCAAGACTATCTTAGTGGACAAAGTCCATTTCTGAACCGAGTTCATTCCTCGTTTCAGTCCTGTTTCACTGAACCAGTTTAACCTGTCATTCCAGCCATGTCTATCTCATGAGATATAAAATATTTACCCAATGCATTGTAGGGAGATATAGGTCCCACCCATCTCATAATGATACCATTCTTATGTGTGCCACAAAATCAAAAATCATACATCATTGCATAACCTATGTAATAAAATGGGAATCTTAAACATCATTCCATCATAACATAATCCATATAAGATAAAAGGGAATCATAAAAATAATTCCATCATAATCAAATCAATGTAAAAATAGGGATAGAAACAGAACCCTATATTATCTTAGATGGAAAATAATTTTGATAAAACACTTGAACTCCATTCTTGAGGAAAATATCCTTTCTACTTCAAAAAAACTTTTCCTTTCGTAACATTTCATACAATTCTAAAATAAAATATGTTGATTAAAAATAAACTTGAAAACTTGTAAAATAATATTCTTGGAAATAATGTTTTGAAAATCCATTCATGCTGTATAAGTTAAAAAAACATTCTTCTCAGACTTTTGTCAGAAAAGTCAAAAAGTACCCCGTACGAAAAACGACAAAAGATTCCTTTCATATCTTTTACTAAAAACTCACCGAAGGGTAAAATTGGATTTAAAAAATTATAGGTGGATGGAGATAATATTACATATTTAGTAAACATGGATGTGGATGATAAAATACACCCTAGTAAATTCCAAATATAAACAATCTCAGATAAAAATGAGATTGTGATAGTTCCCTTACCTTAGGTCCGATTTGCTTCGTAAGTGTCCGAACCTACTGTATAATGATTTAAATAATGTCATTGAATTATTCCAGAATCATACTCATTGTTATGATATCATATATGGTTCACTTATGACTTTATTTTACCCGTTCTTTTGTAAATTCCATGTTAAAGAGCATTTTGGGTAAAATCGTTTTATTTGTCGTCCGTGTTTTGACTCGTAATTATTCATATGATTACTTAGATCATGATTAATTAATTCCAGCATATAAAACATGATTTAAATATAATATATATTCATAATATACATATATATAAAATAGATTAGTAAATGGAATGAAATACACCGTCCATGGAGACGGTAGGCCGTACGTACACATGACCGTTGTTTTTGTTTCCTTATTGAGTTGAATGGAATTAAGTAGATGGAATACATATATATACACATAAATACAGTATCATTATTATGTCATATATTTCATTATTACTTAATATATATAATTTATAATCATTCACGAATGGTTAATGTGGAGAATGAATCTCATCGCATCGTGGAGACGGTAGTCCGTACGTACGCACGAGCGATGATATCGTTCTCATGATCATGGAATTGTATTGGAGTGTATGTACACTATTTCAGAATCAATATCACTTTAAAATAATCATATATAGTTATTATGTACACAATTATACCCATCCAAGTAAGGTGGTGGTGGAAAATAGATTACACCACGACGTGGAGACGGTATTCCGTACGTACGCACACGCGGTGATTTCGTTTTCCGTAGGATGGATAGATGGTGAAATAGGGTTGTTTCATACTTATAATAACATATCAGTATATGAGTGATACTGATGTTATTACTTCATAATGAAACAACCTAAGAAGAAGAAGTGGAAGAAGAAATAAAGTTGAAAGAATCGGTAACGGACATTACCTCTTCTTTGAAGCGCCTCTTTGGGTCCTCCTCTTAGGGTACTAAAATTGGTATTTGAAGAAGACCAGGACCTCTAGTATGTTATTAGGGAAGTTTATAAGATAATTTGGTAGGGGTTGGATGATCTTGAAGGCTCAAAGTGGTGTGAGGAAGAGAGGGAGGAGGTGCCCTTTTATAAGGGAGGAGAGGGGCACCTTTGGAATAACTAAAAATATTATGTTATTATAAAGCCAGATTCGGTTTTAAATAGATCCAAATTGATATATTTATAAGATAAGGAGGGGATGGGTAGAAATACTCTCATCCAATAGAATTTATACAAGTTTAGGTTCCTATTTTAACCTTATCATTTAGATTTAACATTAAGTTAAATAATTTTACTTTTACCGTGTCTTCTTGTGTTCTTATACTATAAGGTTAATAAACTTACTATAAGCAGCCAAACGAACCCAAAGTTGTTTATTATTAATATATATAACCTTATCTAAGTCATTTGGCTGAGCCTTAGATTTTTAAGAATAAAATAACAGTTAATAATATAATTTTGTTTTAAAAACTATTTAATGTCAATTTTGACACTATTTAGTAATTGATTTTTTTGAAAATCATAACATAATGAATAGTTCGAAAAAAGTTAATTAAATCAATAATAACATGTCATATTAACCTATATAATTAGTGGAATTCATAAAAAGTCTAAAATTACATTTATTTTGGTATTTATAACATCAATTATGTCAATATTTCATTAATAAGACAATTACTGCATCATCTTTGTGTCATGAATAAATTAAATTATTTAATGTCTAAAAATTAAAAATAAAATACCATAATTTATTAAATATTTTTAGATTTCTAATGAATATTTATGGTTGAATTTATCTTATTTATAACCCTATAGTAAAAATGATATACTTAGTAAACTTTGATTTTAACTATTTTAACCATTCTTTAAATAAATTAATAATAAATGTCCTAATCTAATCCAAGTGGGCCTAAATGGTATTATTTTATTCCTAAGGTTGTTTTTGGTCTAACTAAACTTATCAAATAGAATTAGGACTTGTGTTAGGGTAATAATAATATCATTTTTACCCTTAATTACCATATTTACTTTTAACCGTGGTAAAAAAAGTAAAAAGTTACTATTGACCAAAAATTATTTTCATCTCATTGAACCACATTTTACTTACTGACATCAACCGTGTCTCAGATTTTTTGAAATTCCACTGACAGAAGCGGTAAAATTAAGTTTTATGAAAAATTCATTTTTTTAAACTACCATTAGTGGTTTCACTATTCATAAAAAAAATGAAAGTTTCCAGAAAAATACCAAAAATTAGGCCTAAGCTATATTTGATATTATGAACTCAAAAATGATGTCTATTTTACCAAATTCAAAACAGATCAGTTGCATTAATTAAATTTAGAAATTAATTCCCGTCGTCAAAACAAATAGCATGTTCTTAATAGATAATTACTATCAAAAGATTGACACTTGTTTATGTCTGGTTTAAATGTGAAATTACATCCAATGAAAAAAATTGTATTAAATTGTAAAAATATATTCTAAATATACTTTAAAACCACTAAAATTAATAATTTATCACTAATAATTAATTTGATTAAAAAGGTTGTTTTTAATTAAAATTTTGTAATTTTCACTATTCATCAAAAAATGAAAGTTATCCTAAAAGTACCAAAATTTCACCCTAAGCTGATTTCGATATTCCGAATCCAAAAATGAAGTCTATTTTGAAAAATAAAATTTACAAAATTTCAGAAAGTGGTTTTTACTATTCATAACGGCTAGTTTTAATAATATTTTAATAGCATATCGTTGTTTAGTGAAACTCGGTATTGCATACTACACACGCTATCGAGGAAGGTCGCGATTGCATGTAATGCAAGGCAAGTCAAGGATGCGTGTTATGTAAGATCCTTTTGGTGTAGAGTACAACACAAGACATTAAAGAAATTAAAAAGAATATTTTTCATAAAATCTTGGGGTGTTACATTCTACCCCCCTTAAAATGAATTTCTCCCTCAAAATTCGTCGGGGTTATAAGTGGTTTACTATTCGAAAGTTTCTTTAATAGAAACCCACATCGTAAAAAGGAATATCAAAACCAATCTTTAAAAACAAAAGTATGAAACGTAACGGTTACCCAAATAAACTAATCACTAGGTTTCCACATAGGTGAAAATATGGATATGGAAGAGAAATCTAACCATCATGTTCTGATGGAGAGTGGTAGAGAACATGTCTATGGAAAAGCCAGCAATCACAAAGCCATAAATTTGTGATGATCTAAGGTACCATCTGATTCATCAGATATAAGAGCACTAGGACAACATTTTTGGTTTTCAAGATCATTTCCCTAAAGATGATGAAATTGGAATTAGAAGAAATACTTTCATTATTTTGGTATAGTCTCACTGTTGGTAGTTCTTTGGACAATTTCTACTTCACCTCTTAATGAAATGAAGTTGAATTTGTCATTCGTGATGTGTTAGCAAATCATGTGATAGAATGATGGGTCATTCCATCTGTCTCAAAAAAAGGTTATATAAGTTATCAAAAAAATTACAAAAGTCCATCTATAGTGAGATTAATCATATATGGTTCCTAAAATGGACTTATAATTCATATATCATACTGCTTCATATAATAAAACTAGTTTCTACTAAATAGGGGCTTCCTGTAGGCCAGTGGTAGTCGACAAAGGCCAGTCGCACTTCGGTTGTGGGTTCGATTCCCACAGCCTTGTCCGACGCGATGGGTTGTCGCTCGTCCTGCAGGTTGTCCTTTTTCTAAAGCTATATTACTATAACATCTCATCAATAATATCGAAAAAAGTTATGTCCTAACTTGGGTCCAACATAATCCATTCCAATCTTTAGGCTTATCTAAAATACATCGGTCCAAGCTCAGAGTATAATGAAAATTATTACTTGAAATGTCACATAACAATCACGTGAATGCCATCATTTATCCCCCATATATCATAAGATATATCTTGTTGGTCAAATTACAAACATGTGAATACCTTAATCATGTATTCTCTTGAAAAATAATAATTACCCATTGAACCTTATTGAAAACATGAATGATGTTAATAGTTAACTCTTTCCACATACCAAAATCCTCAAAATTCTATATACTCAAACCATGATATCACTTAGTCCTTATATCAATCATGAGCTCATGAATACTGTCATACATTTCATTTTCTCCTTATCCCTTCATGATGCGCATATCATCTGCTTTCCAAAATATTTGAATCACTTTTCATGGTTACCGGTACCTCAAAATTATTGAAAACCACAATAGAATAATACAAATATATTCTAATACACAATAAAAGTACCACAACAACATTATTCTTGAATACCAATACATAAACAATTCAATCCATCCTCTTCAAGTATTGTCCTGGAAGAAGTCCTTCCTTGATTTAGAAGTCACTTTTTAGGTCAGGGCATTGAGTTGGGTAATTACCATGTTCTCCACAAATAATACATTGAACTCCATAACAGTCTGTCACTCTATGACCCTTTTCTCCACACAGATAACATCGGTCCCTCCATATGAGGTATTCCTCAAGGTTCTTCTTCCCTTCTTTATAAATCTCAATCTTCCTTTCATTATGCTCCTCAACATGCGAACATGCATAATAGTTTATCTTCCGCTTATTTGATGAATTAGGCATACCAATAAATTTCACCTTGTTAATCATATACCGCGATGACTGATTCGGCATAATCACAATATCTTTCTCTCTAGGAATTACACAATTTTGTTTCTCATAGTCACCAATTTTTCCATTGGATTCAATGTTAACTGAATTCCTTATGGTTACCTCCATTAAATAAAACACAAAAAGAATTCCGTGAGAGGCAAAAATCATGCTAGAGAAAACAAAATAGTAAAGGGGGAGTACCCTCAATATCTAACATCTTAGATTAAATTCTAATATCGTTAGTGAAATTCTAGGACTATAACTTATACGTATACTTAACCTTAGAGACATCCCAAGACATACCTTAGAAATATCTCTAGGGATCTCACTAACGTTTTCGCATCCTAGTTTTAAAAGGTTGACTAAACCATTCCTATGATACCAACTGTAGAGACCTGAAGCTTGACATAAATGGACATTACATTACTTTTGAGGAATACTTAATACATAAAAAAACCAGTCACACAAGGACCATAATAGTTTAGTGTCTTTTGAAACTCGGAATATAATCTTCTAATCGTGGTGAAAGATCTTCAACATATCCCATAAAGATCTTCTTTTTTTTCTTACCTAAAACCTTTTTTTATATCCTGGGGAAAAGAAAACATAAAATGGTGAGCTCAAATGCTCAGTAAGGGTAAACAAAAGAAATATCAATCACATCATATTCATAAGAACACAACATTTTGGAAATCTTAACCTAGAAAAGAGACCATAATATCATAACATTGGATAAATCATAGTAGTGAAATGTAATCCCAATAATTATAACATAAAACATGAATCTTTTTGGCATACACACATAATCATAGAGAATCATTTCTTATAAGTCAAGACTCATTGCCAAGACTATCTTAGTGGGCATAGTACATTTCTGAACCGAGTTCATTCCTCGTTTCAGTCCTGTTTCACTAAACCTGTTTAACCTGCCGTTCCAGCCATGTCTATCTCATGAGATATAAAATCTTTACCCAATGCATTGGAGGGAGATATAGGTCCCAACCATCTCATAATAATACCATTCTTATGTGTGCCACAAAATCAAAAATCATACATCATTGCATAACCTATGTAATAAAAATGGGAATCTTAAACATCATTCCCTCATAACATAATCCATATAAGATAAAAGGACATTATAAAAATAATTCCATCATAATCAAATCAATGTAAAAATAGGGATAGAAACAGAACCCTATATTATCTTAGATGGAAATAATTTTGATAAAACACTTGAACTCCATTCTTGAGGAAAATATCTTTTCTACTTCAAAAACACTTTTCCTTTCTTAACATGACATACAATTCTAAAATAAAAGAAGTTTATTAAAAATAAACTTGAAAAATTGTAAAATAAGCTTCTTGGAAATAATTTTTTGAAAATCTATTCATGCCGTATAAGTTAAAAAAACATTCTTCTCAGACTTTTGTCGGAAAAGTCAAAAAGTAGCTCGTACGAAAAACGACAAAAGATTCCTTTCATATCTTTTACTAAAAACTCACTGAAGGGTAAAATTGGATTTAAAAAATTGTAGGTGGATGGAAATAATATTACATATTGAGGAAACATGGATGTGGATGATAAAATACACCCTAGTAAATTCCAAATATAAACAATCTCGGATAAAAATGAGATTGTGATATTTCCATTACCTTAGGTCCGATTTGCTTTGTAAGTGTCCGAAACACCTGTATAATGATTTAAATAATGTCATTGAATTATTCCAGAATCATACTCATTGTTATGATATCATATATGGTTCACTTATGACTTTATTTTACCCGTTCTTTTGTAAATTCAATGTTAAAGAGTGTTTTGGGTACAATCGTTTTATTTGTCATCCGTGTTTTGACTTGTAATTATTCATATGATTACTTTGATCATGATTACTTAATTCCAGAATATAAAACATGATTTATATATAATATATATTCATAATATATATATATATAATAGATCAGTAAATGGAAAGAAATACACCGTTCCTGGAGATGGTAGGCCGTACGTACGCATGAACGCTGTTTTCGTTTCCTTATTGAGTTGAATGGGATTAAGTAGATGACATACATATATATACACATAAATACAGTATCATTATTATGTCATATATTTCATGATTACTTATTATATATACTTTATAATCATTCATGAATGGTTAACGTGGAGAATGAATCTCATCACGTCGTGGAGACGGTAGTCCGTACGTATACACGAGCGATGATATCGTTCTCATGATCGTGGAATTGTGTTGGAGTGTATGTATACTATTTCAGAATCAATATCAATTTACAATAATCATATATAGTTATTATGTACACCATTATACCCATCCAAGTAAAGTGGTGGTGGAAAATAGATTACACCACGGCATGGAGACGGTATTCCGTACGTACGCACGCGCTATGATTTCATTTTCCGTAGGATGGATAGATGGTGAAATAGGGTTGTTTCATAATTATAATAAAATATAATTATATGAGTGATACTGATTTTATTACTTCATAATGAAACAACCTAATAAGAAGAAGTGGAAGAAGAAACAAAGTTGAAAGAATCGGTAACGGACATTACCTCTTCTTTGAAGCGCCTCTTTGGGTCCTCCTCTTAGGGTTCTAAAATTGGTCTTTGAAGAAGACCAGGACCTCTAGGATGTTGTTATGGAAGTTTATAAGAGACTTTTTCAGGGGTTGGACGATCTTGAAGGCTCAAAGTGGTGTGAGGAAGACAGGGAGGAGGTGCCCTTTTATAAGCGAGTAGAGGGGCACCTTTGGAATAACTAAAAATATTATTTTATTATAAAGCCAAAATCGGTTTTAAATAGATCCAAATTGATCTATTTATAATATAAGGTGGTGATGGGTCAAAATACTCTCATACAATAGAATTTAGACAAGTTTAGGTTCCTATTTTAACCTTATCATTTAGATTGAACATTAAGTTAAATAATTTTACTTTTACCGTGTCTTCTTGTGTTCTTATACTATAAGGTTGATAAACATACTATAAGCAGCCAAACTAACCCCAAGTTGTTTATTATTAATATATATAACCTTATCTAAGTCATTGTACCGAACCTCATATTTTTAGGAATAAAATAACAATTAATAATATAATTTTTGTTTTAAAAACTATTTTATGTCAATTTTGACACTATTTAGTAATTGATTTTTTGGAAAATCATAAGATAATGATTAGTTCTGAAAAAGTTCATTAAATCAATAATAACATGTCATATTAACCTATAAAATTATTGTAATTCATAAAAAGTCTCAAATTACATTTATTTGGGTATTTATAACATCAATTATGTCAATATTTCATTAATAAGATAATTATTGCATCATCTTTGTGTCAGGAATAAATTAAATTATTTAATATCTAAAAATTACAAATAAAATACCATCATGTAAGAAATATTTTTATCTTTCTAATGAATATTTATTGTCGAATTTATCTTATGTATAACCCTATAGTAAAAATGATATACTTATTAAACTTTGATTTTAACTATTTTAACCCTTCTTTAAATAAATTAATAATAAATGTCCTAATCTAATCCAAGTGGGCCTAAATGGTCTTATTTTATTCCTAAGGTTGTTTTTAGTCTAATTAAACTTATCCAATAGAAATATGACTTGTGTTAGGGTAATAATAATATCATTTTTACCCTTAATTACCCTATTTACTTTTAACCGTGGTAAAAAAAGTAAAAAGTTACTATTCACCAAAAATTATTTTCATGTCATTGAACCACATTTTACTTACTTACATCAACCATGTCTCTCGGATTTTTTGAAATTCCACTCACAGAAGCGGTAAAATTATGTTTTATGAAAAATTCATTTTTTTTAACTACCACTTAGTAGTTTCACTATTCATCAAAAAATGAAAGTTTCCAGAAAAATACCAAAAATTAGGCCTAAGCTATATTTGATATTATGAACTAAAAAATGATGTCTATTTTACCAAATTCAAAACATATCAGTTTAATTAATTAATTTAAAAATTAATTCCCGTCGTCAAAACAAATAGCGTGTTCTTAAAAGATAATAACTATCAAAAGATTGACACTTGTTTATGTCTGGTTTAAATGTGAAATTAGATCCAATGACCAAAATTGTATTAAATTGTAAAAATATATTCTAAATATACATTAAAACCACTAAAATTAATAAATTATCACTATTAATTATTTCGATTAAAAAGTTTTTTTTAATTAAAATTTAGTAATTTGCACTATTCATCAGAAAATGAAAGTTATCTGAAAAGTACCAAAATTTCACCCTAAGCTAATTTAGATATTCCAAATCCAAAAATGAAGTCTATTTTTAAAAATAAAATTAAAAACTTTCAAAAAGTGGTTATTACTATTCATAATGGCTAGTTTTAATAATATTTTAATAGTATATCGTTGTTTAGTGAAACTCGGTATTGCGTACTACACACGCTATCGAGGAAGGTCACGATTGCGTGTAATGCAAGGCAAGTCAAGGATGCATGTTGTGCAAGCTTCTTTTGGTGTAGCGTACAACACAAGGCATTAATGAAATTAAAAAGAATATTTTTCATAAAATCTCGGGGTGTTACACGTTCAACAAACATGGTTTGGGTTGTGAAATTGATGAGCTTCAACTTCTACTATAAATTGATTTTTTTTATACTTTAGTTGTTGAATTGTAGCTTTGGATAAATCAGGGGAAAATAATTGTGATGGAATCTCCCTTGTAAGCAATGATAAATGGGATTCATATGGTAGGATTCTATTGGCTAAGGTTTTTGCTCCTTCCATCTACGTCAATTATACATCATCACAACCCTCAATATGATAATGTTAATGGTCATTATACAATAACTATATTACGAAAGTTTATGATTTGTAATGGTATTTAAAATCTAAAAAAATATATAGCTATCCAAAATGACCAAATTAGTGCATGAGTTTTCTTTAACTACAATAATTAAGAATGAATTTATTAATTTAAAATGGTAATAAAAGTTTAAGTAGTAACATTGTTACCCCCTTCATATTTTTTCCCTTATAATTTAAATTTAATACATTAAAATAGATGAGTTACTTTTTTCCATTTCCTCTCTCAGTTCCCATTTCATGTCCTCAATATTTTTTCTCCACCAGAACACTTTGACAAGGTGGGTTCTCTAGTTTCATAGAACGTTGCCCCTATGTTCAACATTCTTTACTGGGTGCTCCTTGTATGAATGATAAATCTCCAATGGTACCACCCAGGGATCCAGTACACGTGAGGGGTCTATAAAGTACTTCCCCAAGAGGTACGTACAGAACACATAATGTAAATGAGATGGGTTACATGAGAGTTCCTGTCGATAGGCCACCACAATGACGTGATCAAGGATCTAAAATAGATTAAGGTATCTTGAAATAAGATTTCCATTCTTCCCAAACTACATTAATTACTTTTAGGGAGATATATAAATGAACACTCTATCTCTATCCTTAAATTTCTAGTCTCTTTGATGATTTTATGTATATATATTTTTGACATTGTGTGGATTTAATATTATATTGAATGGTTTGAACATTTTCAATCATCTATTATAAAATACTAGGTCTCATAAACTTCTTCTCTCCTACTTCATCCCAACATTTCTCAGTCTGACACCTCTTCCCACACTTATCCTCATTAGGATCCATTTCAATTATAGAATGGAAACTTTTGTTATATAATAATGCCACAATGGAAAGGTTCTGATACCAACATCCTTGGAAATCTATTGAATATGATCTCATCATATCCTCAGTAGTTTGAATGGTTTTTTTATGACTAAATATTTTTATGATGGTGAAAAGTAGTACTATATCTCAATTATATATCCAAATCTAGTTGAAGGCTTCACTAAAATATCTAGGTAAAAATTCTATCTCGATATAATTCAATAAAAAGTGTCACTAAATTTTTTCTTACCACTTCTCTTATGTATATCTTAGGTAATAATTCAAGAGAGAAATATTACTAGATAGATATGAAATGTTCTCTGTTTTCAAGCTAGTCTACAAAAACCTAGACGAATTTGTTTCCTTTATGTGTCCTGAGAAGTCCAAAGAAAATATACATGGTCATTTTTTACCATTTCATTATTAATATGAGAAATGGTTTCACCATACCCTTTTAATTTTTCATGACTCATTGAATTATTGTCATACCAAGAACCAAGATACAAACTTTGAAATATCCATCTTCATGTTATCCCACCAGAAGATTTACTTCAAATATATATACAACCTAGTTCTTCTTAGATTAATAGAGAGGGATGAGATATGCACATCATCCCAAAGTTCTCTCTCCAGTTTTGGTTTTTATGGGACACATATCTGTGTTACAAACCATATAACTCCATCTTTAGAAAAGTTAAACTCTGAAATATTCAATACCTTTTTTTTGTAGCAGCTCATCACAATTTTGGGTCTCCAAGATCCTCTCATGAATAGATTGTTGAGAATTTATTTGATCAAAGTAAGATGAATATCATTTTTTTGTTTCCAAATCCACCATTTTTATGTCCAAGAATATCAGATCCCTTAAAATCTTTATCATGGATAGGGTTTTTGGACCCTTTCTACTCAAAGATTCTTCCACTTTGTTCACCTTCTAAGGATGGTAAGGGATTGAAAAATCATAATCCTTGATTAGATCTAACCACATTTGTTGGAACATATTAGTATTTTTTTTGGGTGAATATATACCTGATAATTTCATGATCTGTTAAAAAGACAAACATTTCTACATAGAGATAATGTCACCAAATATTCAATGAGAATATCACTACAACTAATCATAGATCATGAGTATGGTAATTAAGCTCACGGAACAATAATTATTGGGAGGCATAGTCTATCACTTTGTAATCCTTCATGATTACACAACCCAATCCCTTTTTAGATGCATCACTGTATATCAAAAATCCTTCCCTGTTGGTGGGAAATGTGAGTATAGGTGTTGTTATTATCCTCTTCTTTAACTATTTAGATATATCTTTACATTTATCAGTCTTGAAAAACATTAATCCCTAAAAAGTTTTCATGGTTAGTGTGATTGAGAATCATGAGAATGTTTCACAAATTGAGGATATTAACTCGATAATCCATGGAAACTATAGATTTACATCATAGATGTTGGTCTTGTAAATCCTTTAATGGAATTATTTTTTAAAGTATCCACTAATATCCATTACTGGTGATAACCTTCCCTAATAAATTTACATTCTCTATCTATAACATGTATTTAATTTACTTCTAAAATAAATTTTCCTTTCTCAATGTCTTTAGTAAAAAATTAAAAAAATTCATCATATTCATCCATACTTTTGTTGTAGATAAGAATATCATCTATAAATACAACCAAACATTTGTTGAAGTAATACCCAAAGACTATATTCTTAAATACCATGAATATTTATAGATAATTATAGAGCCTAAATGGAATCACTATGATATCATAGTGTCCGTACCTTATATGAAAAGTAGTCATAGGGGTATCCTCCTCCTCCACCTTCAGTTGATTATATCTTGAATGAGGATACTCTTTAATAAATATTGTGCTCCATGTATCTAATTAAAAAATAAATCAATACATATAAAATGATACTTTTTATTTATCAGTAACTTATTGAGATCATGATAATTAATTCAACGACCTATTAACCCATTATTATTTAGGATGAAGAGTACTGATGCACCTTAAGGGGAATCACTTGGGCATATAAACCCGTTATCCAAATTCTCTTTTAGTTATTTCATTAACTCCTAAATTTAAAAATTTTCCATTATATATGGAGTATTAGATATTGGAAAATATCTATTTATAATGTCAATTGAGAAATTAACCTCTCAGTTAGGTGGAAGAACATAATTTTTTTGGGGAAACAAATCAGGGAATTCCCCCATAATGGGCATGTCCTCAAGGATGATCATTTCTTTAGTATCAATAATTTAAGCTAGATATTATTACTCATAAGTAGACAATGTCTATTCTATATATTATTATATCAATGTAGATTCATCCTCTACCTTTAAAATGTATAAAATTAGAGGGTGAATTGTGATACAGAGGGTGATTTCATTCTGTTAGTAAGTTAGGTTAGCTCTATACAAGGAATGATAGTCCATGCCCAAAATAGCATAAAATTAGGATTAAGGGACTAGGAAAAGATTTTATAATAAATTTAGAATAGACATTTTGATATTATACGATTTATATTCTTTGTATGCAATGATTGAACCATTCACCATCATTATTTATATGTTTACTTCCATTTTTGACATAGTGTTTGAATAATTATACTAAACCTATGGGATAAAAAAGATTGTGTAGAAAGAGAATCAAAAATCACATTTATTATTCCTAAATGAATAACTAGAATATCTTTCACCTCTTCATTGTCAGGATCCACCTCAGTAGTTATGATGGAATAAGATCACCCTTTACTCTCTAGGTTTTGGAAGTTTTTGGCATCAATTATCATCAACAACCCTGGGTTTAGTTCCTTGATTCACATAGTGTCTCTTTTACATGAACTTGAAACAATATACAATAAGTTGATGGTTGATTGGAACATTACTTGCTTCCATCAAAATGATTGTTTTCTCCTTTTGAAAGTCTCTAGTTGGGTTCCATTCTTCCCTTCACTCAAATCATTTACTTATTCCCTTCAATAAATTCCCTGAATGATTCTTCCCACACTATTTTCAATATAGTTGTCTGAATTTCTTTCCACAATTATATTTAAAAATTTTACCACCATAATTAAACTCCATTTTCCTCTTCTTTTCCCCATGAGAATGTTGAGAGTTTATTATCTCCATTTTGTATTTGAAGGAAAATCTGAAAAAAAAATTATAGCTATTGAAGTCTAAAATGGCTATGGTTTTTCACAAAATCATATTTTCCCCCACTAGATAAGTGGTAAAATTTATTTTTATAGGTAATGAAAAAGTAAAAGGTGTATTATGGATGTCTTTTGTTGTTTTATTTGTAGGATCTGATGGGTTCTTTATCCTTTTTCTTGAGGTAATTAAAATCACTCTCCTTTTTAATTTAATTTATAGAAGGAATATATTTTTTATAAAACATTTTCCAAAATTCCTTCAACTCTTACACTTCAATATACTCCCTAGGTTTCATATTATTAGACAATATCCACCTTTAATCTAATTCTACTTCCATATGATAAAAATAAGACATTTCCATCTCTTTACTAAAGAATTTAAAAATGGAAAAGGACTTTTTCAATGGATTAGATCTATTGAAAGTTGGATTACGTTGTTTCATAAAGGTATCAATTGAAACTTGTTCTTTATTAAGTGGATTTAGGTGTTACTCTTAATTTATGTTTTAGTTTAAAACATGAGTTATATAAGAAAGTATTGTGATGAAGTTCCCAACTCACACAACCATTAGGGTTTGAATCTCATTTGGGAAGTCATCACATTCCCTCTTACATTGGTGTTTGACTCATTTTACCCTATTTAAAGAAATTAACTAAAAAAAATGATAAAATTAAGGTTTATTAATATTAAAAATATTAAATACATAAACTAGAAACCATTTATATTAAAGGGATAACTCATAAATGGTATATATTCCACAACCTATGAATTTATGGGTTTCAATATGTGTTATCTAGGATCTATTTCCTAATATAAAATCTTATATAAATTGTTTTATTTAATAATGGTTCTTAAAGATATTTTGAATTTACCAAATCATATCCCCTGGGTGTGTAAAACTATGTATGAAGCATGGATAATTTTCATGCATCATGTGATTACCGATTCCAACTTAATGAACCCTTTCTTGGGTTATTACCCCTATGTACAACTGTTCCAGATTCATATCCACTTCTAGTTTCAATAAAGGTATCTATTTTCATGGAAACCACCTAGTTTATTCCTTATCAAAATTTAGGCATATTTTTCAATGTTCATATTTATCCTTAAGGCTTTCAATAGAGTTTTATAACTATATCCCCAAAAATAAATAGACATTCCATTGATACCATCTACGACAACCCATATTTTAAGATAACTTAATTCATGATTTTTTACATAAATATACACATAATAAAACCCATTATGATTATGATGCAAAGAGTCTTTTGGAAATTAGGTACATGAAATAATAACTTAAAATAGGTGTACACCATAATTATTCTAAAGATTGAAACATCCCCTTATATTCTTGGAATATTTTAAAACTGGATGGGATAATTTAGGGACATACATAAGAAAGGGGTGATATACAAATCCCAGTAAGAGAATAATAAAATAATAACATGATGAATGTATTACATGTGAGTTAATATACAAATCAACATGAAATAAAAGGGGTTAGAATTATAAAAATGAACTTTAATTAATGATATACAGTGATAACATGAAGTCAATAGATGAATGTCGAATCACTAGAAAACATGATATCATAAACATAAGTCAAGGATAAACACCAATACATATAAACATAGTGTTCTTAGGATAATATACTATGATCTATACATGGATTCTCATGAGGTAAAAAAATCACCCAAGTCATTGGAGGGATATGTAATTATGGGGACACTTTTCAAGTTCATATTATGTACATTCATAAGTGTGATACATAGATCACACAATATAAAATTTATTTTTACCCATTTTAATACCATGATTATGTATTGTGGGTTATATAAATTGATGTTCCCAATAAATGATGGATATTTAAATCTTGGTGTATACCCTTGAATGGAAATTTGGATGGGTATTGACTACACAAATTTTTGTCATAGAATATCACATGATAATTCCAGTAGCACAATAAGGGTGCATAAATATTCATACAATAGTTTTGTAACATCCTGGTTCTGGGAGCATCCCAAAGGTGCCCCGTACCCGGTTGGTCACATGGCCTCAGGCACAGTTCCCAAAATTCCAGAGGCTACCAAGTAGTAGTGAGGGCCTTGGGTGTGATAGTGGGGAAACAATTCTCTCATTGGCAGAGTAACACATCCGAAGTAAAATAGATAACAATAGCAGAAGTAGTAAAACTTGCAATAAGTAAACAGTAGAAGTAATAACCAACAGGAGAAAACACATATATATAACTGATGAATGTTACATATTTCTAGGAAATAATCTAAACAAATCACAATTCTATAATACAATACTAAACCAATGTATAAAAGAAAATCAAGTAAACAGCTCCATAGCATTGCAATTCTCATCTTTGTCCCATGCTCCCCATCTCCATAGCAATCAAGTACCTAATGTAGAAGGTTTCTTGCCTTTATCTATACATACTACAGTATAATTAATTTGGGCCCAAAATCATGACCCAAACAGGGTGTGAGACTAATCCCAATAGATAAACACCCAAAGATCTCTGCCTAATAGTCAGTGAATTTATATGGAAGGCAATAAGAAAAAAGAAGCAGTGAACACAGCAGTACTGAAAAGTAAATAGTCCTACAGTTTTATTTATGAACATTTACTTTTAAGTATTTAATAAACCAAAAACAAATACAAGAAACCCACTAGGTAGTCCTCACAGCCTAACCCTTATGGTTTACAATACAAGAGAAGATATAGTAAAGACTCTTTGAGGAAATAATCACCGTCAATTCCCCTTTTATTCATGTGTGATCATAGACTCTCTGAGGAAGCAGTCACCACTAATTCCCCTTATATTCTTTTAACGGTAACCTATAGACACTCTGAGGAAGCACTAAACTTCAATTCCTCATGTTCCCTCGTAACGTAACTATAGACACTCTGAGGGATCACTCAATATCAATACCCCCTATAGTCTCACAATGTGATAATTAAAGTAGACACTCTAGGAAAGCACTGAATGTCAATTTACCCTATAGTCTCACTTCACTAGGTTTTTGCAGCCTCGTGAAAATCAATCATGCACAAACAATAATCAGCATCCAAAGTAAACCTCAAGAACTACTTGCCTAAAAAACTATAAAATATCATATCTTTTCAAATAAAAATCACTCCACCCAATAATAATAGGCATGGAAAGAAAGTAGCAGCCTAACATGCAAGGCTAGACCAAACGGTTAAAAACAAGCAAACATGGGTAAAACATTCATACCTTGGAAAATATAACCCAATTCTAAAACAATTAACCTCTATCCAATCAAACAAGGCATACTAGTTAAATAAAAAGGAAAAAACTATAACCACGCAATACCCCAAATGAGGGTATTGAGCACTTTTGCACATATAACTCAAAGAATAATAATGGAAAGGCACAAAACACCTACCTCAGTGACGTGAGATCAATATACGTGAACCTCAGGCATTGAATCTCCCTAGAAAGCCATATCTCTATAAAAAATTCTTAAGATGTTCAATCGAGGATATCTTGTGGAAGATGATAAATCAGGAGATGAAGTTCAAGAAGAAAGGAGAACTCACAAATTTGATTCTAACACAATCAACGGTGGTCGATTCGGAGAAAGGATAGTGAGTCGGGGCTCGGAGAAGATATGCGGTCATACAGATTCTCATGGATGAGATAGGTCAAGAAGAAGTGTGTTCTGTCAATCAGACGTGACCCCGGTCCGTTTAATGAAAAAAAAGTACATGGCGTGTTCTTTAAACGTACATGACATGTACTTGGTTTTTCTGGGCCCCACTTTAGGTGGTCTCCAGGTCACCACACATGACCATGTACTCAGCCGCTACCCGGCCAGTATACAGTCACCCGCGATGACCGAGTACACGACATGTAGTTATAAATACACGACATGAATTCCTGATTTTTTTTAAAAACTCCTATTTTTCCTCAAATACATTGAGAAAAGAAAAAAATACTTGAAAAGAAGATTTGGGTCCTTAAAAACTTCCCCCCCTTAAAAAAATTTGTCCCTGAACATCCATAGCAAGACGACGTAGAAGAAGAAACCTCGAACAACTCTAGCCACTACGATCATACATCAGACACCCTCTCCTAGGTCTCGTCCTGTACTCACCTCTGTTGTCATAGAACTCGTACAAGAGGAACAAACCAGCCACGAATAACCTTCTCACTTTGATCAACAATCCAGATTGGACGATCTTTGAAAGATGCATCCACCTCGAGCTCAACCTACTCAGGTTGGAAAACATGAGACTGGTATGAAAAGTAACTTCGAAGCTGATAAAGACAAAAGATGTCATGCATAGCCCAATACCTCTGAGGTAATTGCAACCGATATGCAACTGGACCAACTCTCTCCAACACCTCAAATCTCCCTACTGTTTCCAACGCTTTTTCTGGGGCGCGTGCATCCGTTTTTGGAGGACGTGTAGCTGTTACCCTGCATTCCCGCTTCCATAGGTGGGCGAAATTATCTCCTTATTCAGGTACGTCTACTCCTTGATCAAAACTGGGATGATGGGATGTCAGTTCTTCCTTCCGTGGATTCCTCCTTAGAACTCTTCACTTAGTCCGAGTCTCCCTCATAGATTTAATATGTTGTTCATGAACCTCGTTCCCAGTGCCGTATCTTCATGGATGCCGGTTAATTACACTACTTCCTTCAAGACATTCCACGGGGTCTTGAAATGGTAGCAACCTTCGGTCGGAGTAGATGACAACATCAGGCATGTCGGGCCATCTCTAGGTGTGTGGACATTAGGGAACCTACATTCTTCCTCACAAGAGGGCATCTCAAGGGTGAAGAACCTGAGGCATCCCATGTCGAATGCGGGGAATCATATTCCATAGTCATGTCTCAAAGGATTTCCTCATCTTCTCATGTTTAACATAGGGTATTCCGCAAGTTTAACATCTTTCAGAGACGGTTATGCCAAAGGCGTGTCATCCGAGGTTTTCCTCAGGCATCTCATGTTTATCAAGAGGTAGGTCGTGTGTTTAACGTCTTACGAAGACGGAGTGAGGGTCATCAGAACGTCCCATAGAGACAGATCAGAGGTGGTTTGTCCCATAGAGGGGATATGTTACACCGTGAAAAATGATCTGGACACCACTGAGGGAAGATCATGGAGTGTGAACCCCAGAATGGGGAAACGCCAAGGTTTTCCATTGGTTGGGATTGATCCTTAGGGAGGTTTCCTATGTACCTTGTATAGACAACAAGGATCAAAACCCACGTAGTTCTAAGGGTTGAAGAATTGGGTGGTACATAGAGGACAATGACCCGGAGACATGTTGGGGCTTACGTGTGGATAGCGGCCCAGGTACTACTAGGAGTAGTGAGGAGGGTGGATGACATGATCCCACCGGGATGTGGCAGCCCGGGTGAGAATCAGGATGGATGATGGATGCATGATGGATTCATGAATGAAGTGGAGGGGGAATGAAATGCGACCATCGCAAGGGTTACAGTAAAGTTGGGCTTGAGCCTCGAAGAGACCTCCTACGTATCCCCGTGGCAGGGAATCAAAGTTCGTGTAGTTCGGGATGGTGCTAGTGAACCGATGTGGAGGTGGACCTTGGCCCGATGGGTGTCTTCAGCGAACCGACGTGAATGTTGTCCTTGGTCCGATGGGTGTCGTCAGCGAACCAACCTAAATTTGGACCTTGGTCCGATGGGTGTCATCAGCGAACCGACGTGAAGGAGGTTGGAACAACCGGGTGATGGGCTTGAACCTCATGGGGGCTTCTTACATACCATGCCTTGACATGGATCAAATTCCTCGTAGTTCGGGTGAAAATGGTGGGTGTCAGTGAACTGATAAGAAAGAAAAGAGACCTTGGTCTAGATGGTGTGGGGCATACCCACTAGGCTAACTAGGTGTTGGTGAACTGACGTGAAGGAGGTCGGAGTGACCAACGGGTGCTGGGCTTGAACCTCATGGGGGATTCCTACGTACCACTCCTTAGCACGGATCAAATACCACATAGTTCAGGCTAGGTTTTTTTGGAGAACCGACGTGAAAGTGAACCTGGGGGGTCTACTGGTGGTGGGCTTGAACCTCGTGGATGCTTTCTACATACCACGCCTTAGCATGGATCAAAGTCCTCATAGTTTGGGATGGTCACAACAGCTTACCGCAGGGCCGAAATGTTGTTTAACGTCATGCAGAACGAGAGTGAACCCTGACGTGAATAAACAACGGGCGGTGGGCTTGAACCTCGTAGAGGCTGCCTACGTACCATTCCTTGACATGGATCAAATACCTCGTGGTTCAAATGGATGTGCAGTTTGACATCATCCAGGATGAGGGCATACAGTTTAACGTCATGCTGGACGAGGTTATTTCCATGATTGATTCTTACTCTAAGCCCACGTGAGTCATGCTCAGTGTGAGAAACAAGAGGCAGCAGACACCTGATGATCATGTCGCGAAGGATACATCTGTGAGAAGCGAAGAGGGGATTACGCGTTAGGCGGCCCATGGTGTCGGGACTTACTCTAGGATGGAGGCCCAAGGAAAAGGATGATGGTGGTTTTGGGATTGATCCTTGAAGAGGATTCCTACGTATCCCCATGGCAGGGAATCAAAGTCCATATAGTTCTTCTGATGACGGCTTACCGCCGATTTGGGGTTTCGATGGATTACCGATAGATTGGGTCATAACGGCTTACCTCTGGATGAGGATGTCAATGGCTTGCCGCCAAATGGGATTGCAATGACTTACCTCTGGATTGGGTCACAATGGCTTACCGCTGGATATGATCACATCGGCTTACCATCAGATAAGGATGTCAACAGCTTATTGCTGCGTAGGATCACAATAGTGGATGGGGCTTACGCGAAGAAGCTTCCCAGGTGCCGCTAAGGAGCGGCAATGGTGAATGGGGCTTACGCAAGGAAGCTGCCCGGGTGCCGCTATGGAGTGGAAATGGTGAATGGGGCTTACATGATGAAGATTCCTAGGTGCCGCTATGGATCGACAATGGTGGATGGGTCTTACGCCAGGAAGCTGCCCGGGTGCCGCTATGGAGCGGCAATGGTGAATGGGGATTACACTAGAATGCTGCCTGGGTGCCGCTATGGGGCGATAATGGTAAGTGGGGCTTACGCTAGGAAGCTACCCATGATGTCTTTCTCATCTCAGGTAATGAGGTCATCCCAACTCACTGGTGGGTTAAGGCATTCACCTATACGCTAGTGCACAAGCGGGATTTCTCCAAGGGGATTTGGAATCGTGGTACTGTAATCATGGCATTATGCATCTTATTCTTCGAGCACAAGGCATCTCTTGTATTGAGAAAGAGGAATCCTATATTTTCAATATTGGGAGAACTGTAGTTTAGAGTCTTGTAGGTAGAACTATTAGCATCTCATTCTTAGAGCATGAGGCATCTCTCATATTGAGTAAGAGGCATCCTATGATTGGATCGTAGGGAGTACTACAGTTTAGAGTCTGGTAGATAGGACTGTTGGCATCCTATGCTTGGAGCATAAGGCATCTCTCATATCGGGCAAGAGACATCCTATGTTCAGAACATAAGGAGTACTACAGTTTAGAGTCTTGTAGATAGGACTGTTGGCATCTTATGCTTGGAGCATAATGCATGTCTCATATAGGGCACGAGGCATCCTATGTTTGGAACATAAGGAGTACTATAGTTTATAGTCTTGTAGATAGGACTGTTGGAATTTTATTCTTGGAGCATAAGGCATCTCTCATATAGGGCAAGATGCATCCTATGTTCAGAACATGAGGCATTACTACAGTTTATAGTCATGTAGGTAGGATTTTTGTCATCTCATGCTTAGAGCATGAGGCATCTCTTGATTGGAGCAAGAGGCATCCCATGTTCGAAACATAAGGCATTACTATAGTTTATAGTCATGTAGATAGGACTGTTAGGTGGAAGGTGCCTAGAAATGGTTGGTTTTGGGACATACGCAAGGGAGGCTCTTTCGAGTTCAACTTAGAATAGGATCCAAGTGATTGGGGTTTGGAGGAGTTGCCTAAGGAATGGTTCAACTCAAGGTACTCGGGGGATTGATGATGAGAATATCAACTCACAACATGGGAATGAAACCAAGAGGAATATGTCGACTCGAGGTGTTGCATGGTGTGTGGAGGAGTATCTCAAATCATGGTATTCTATATGTGGAAGATAGGAGGGAATAATGGCGCAATGGAAAATCCCGACATCCAGGACCAAAAAGTTCGTGGTGCGACTCTCTATTTTTCATGGGGGTCTGTGACGGTTGTGAAGGGACCGGCCCGGAGGGCCGAGACCGCAGGCCGACACAGACCCCAAACAGGGGTGCGGGGCGCAGCCCCCGCGGTATGAACCAGCGAACGTGAAGTTAGGGTCCTCGCAAAGGATAGGTCTTCACGAAGTAGCTTCGCGAAGAAAAGGTCTCACGGAGCAAAGGGATATCGCAGAGCATGGGCCTCTTGCGGAGAAAGGGCAACTCGCGAAGTCGCTTCACGGAGAAAAGGTCTCGTGGAGCAGAGGGATCTTGCGGAGCATGGTCCTCTTGCAGAGCAAGGGCGGCTTGAAGAGTACTCACTGAGCAGCATCACTGAGCATTGGATCACGGAGCATGGACCCGCAGAGCATCGACTCGCGGAGCAGCAACGTGAAGGAAGCTACTCGTAGAGCATGGCCTCGTGGAGCCGCAAAGAGGAGCTCCATGGACCGGGAGACCGGCCGCACATGGGGCCAAAAAATGGCCATGGCCATCCCCACATAGAAGGGGGGTGAGCTGGGTATTTATAGGCACAGGGCACCGCGACGCAGAGCTCGCACAGCGCGAATAAAGAGCTTGCTCCGCGGTGGATCGCAAACGTCAGAGGGGTTCACAAAGCATCCCGCCCTCTATGCTTTACGGCACATCTTCGCGGCATATCACGAACATCAAATAGGTTCACGGAGCTTCCAGCCTCATTCCTTCACGGTGGCACTCCGCAATCATGGATGGGGCTTCGCGAATGGGCTTTGCAAACCAGTTTTCCAGCTAAACTTCAAATGCCCATAACTCCTAATCCGTAACTCCGTTCAGGACCTACGACCTACCAAATCAAAGATTGTGAAATGGACTACCATCTTGGATCATGTATGAATGAATTTGGAAAGTTTTGGGGACGCATTTTCTGGGGTCTACACCTACATACCTCGGTGAAAGCTTACCCTGTCTCTTAATCCTCCTGTGGCCCAACCTCATTGTGACACACAGGAAAACCTGATCTCTGACCTCAAACTCCAGAGGTCGTCTCCATCAATCTGCATAAGACTTGAATCGTTACTGTGCATTTACCATCCTCTTCTGAATCAACTCTATCTGCTCTAAGGTGTCCTGGACAAGACGAGGTCCCAACATAACTGCCTCTCCTGCCTCTAGCCAGCATAACGGTGATCGGCATGGACTTACGTACAAGGCCTTATAAGGTACCATTTTAATAGTTTCCTGAAAACTATTATTGTAGGAAAACTTCTCAAGAGGTTTGTGCTTCTCCCACGAACCTCCAGAATCTATGATGCATGCCCGAAGCATGCCCTCAAGCACCTGAATCGTATGCTCAAACTAGAAATCTGTCTAGGGATGGTAAGCTATACTCAGAAGTAACTCTGTACCCAAAGCCCTTTGATGTCCCTACCGGACCCGAGAAGTAAATCGATTGTCCCTATATGAAACAATGGAGTGAGGAACTCCATGTAAGAGTGCAATCTCTCGGATGTACAACCATCCTAGCTCATCAACAATGAAGGTCTCCTTGATCAACAAGAAGTGAGCAACCTTTGTGAGTCTGTTAATGACAACCCAAACTCCATCATTCCCTCTAGGTGACCCCGACAAACCTACCATCAAATCCATCAAGACATCATTCCATTTCTACGCGAGAATGGGTAAATACTATAAAATCATTTCTGGTCACTAATGCTCCACCTTCACCTACTGATAGGTGGAACACCTCATGAAAAAACCAGTAACATTTCCCTTCATACCTGACCACTAATACTAATGGTGTAGATCTTGATATATCATGTTGACACAAGGATGAACTACACAAACTGTGGAATGAATGTCTCGCATCATCTCATCGTATATGTCTGTTGGCACCCACATGCGTCCATGAAAATGCATGATCTCATCCTTCCCTATTGTCCATCCAAGAATAGGTTTCTCTCCTAAAAGACTCTTCGGTTACACTAGGTCTTCATAATCAGATAGCTGCATCATTCTCACTCGATCAAGTAGAGTAGAGGTAACATCCATAGAAGAATGAAACTTCTACCCTTAACTGTCTTGATCGACTAAATGTATCTTAGAGAAAAAATCCATAAGATTCCACTCACTATTGGCCTCCTAAACTGCCTATATCTGAGTCCTCCTGCTCAATTCATTAGCCACAACGTTTCCTTTCCCAGGCATGTAGGGAAGCTCAAAGTCAAAAGACTGAAGGTACTCAACCCACCTTCATTGTCTCAAATTCAGGTCACACTGAGTGAAGATATACTTGAGACTTTTGTGGTCGGTGAAAACCACAAAATTCTCTCCCAAAAGGTAGTGTCTCCAATAGTGTGAATCATGAACAACTACAACCAACTTGAGATCATGTGTTGGGTAATTTCTCTCATGTGGCCTCAACTACTAAGACCCGTATGCAACAACACCTTCTCCCTGCATAAGCACAACTCACAGCCTGATTCCCGATGAATCATAGAAAATAGTATATCTCTTTCTTGGATCTAGAAAAACTATTATCAGCACTGAAGTCAACCTCCCTTTCAGCTCATGAAATGCTGACTTGCAATATTCTGACCACAAGTACATCGTACCCTTCTTAGTCAGGCACGTCAGTGGCTCTGCTAATCATGGAAAGTCCTATATGAAACATCAGTAGTAACCAGATATCCCTAGAAAACTTCATACCTCAATTATTATCTTTGGTTTCTCACATGAAAATACTGCTCTCATATTATCTAGATCTACTTATACTCCTATCTATGAGATATCATGACCCAAGAAGTGAATCTAGTCCATAAAAAAAGTGGCATTTTGAGAGATTAGCATGTAACTGATTCTCTCTCAGTGTCCTCAAAACGATCTCAAGATGTGTGGCATGGTCGTGTTGAGTGTGAGAGTACACCAAGATATTGTTTCTGAAGACCCCAATGAAAGAATCTAAATTTGTATGGAACACTCAGTTCATCATTTCCATGAAAGCTGCACGCGCATTCGTGAGACCAAATGTCCTAACCACATACTTGTATAGAACATACTTTCTTTGAAAGGCTGTAAGAGGTATATATGATGGTCTAACATGAAACAGATGATAAATAGATCTCAACACAATCTTTGAGAACACCCAGGCTCCTCAAATCTTATCAAATAGATCACTAATCCTTGGTAAGGGATATCGGTTCTTGACCATCAACGGGATCAACTTCTGATAGTCCACACAATGTCTGAGGGTATTATATGCCTTTTTCAATAACAGGAGTGGTGAACCCCAAGGAGAAGTATTGGTTCAGATAAAACAATCTTCCTACAACTCCCCCAACTACTTATTGAGTTCCTATGACTCTGGTGTATCCATCATATAAGGAGGAATGGACACAAGTTCCACTACAAGAACATTCTCAATAGAAACATCCACCTCTCGCTTCAGAGGTGAACCTAAAAATTACTCTAGAAAGACATCCCTAAAACGACCACCATTGAAGGAAATTTCATCTGTGAAGTCCCATGGTCATCCAGATATGGAATAGAAAACTGGGCTATATCTCCTCCCAACCCATGATGCTCGGGACCCTCTCTGCTCGCCTGAACATCCCATTCTCCCATATGAAGAAACGATCTTCTCTCTGGTGACATGAAACTCAAACTACGATAATAGAAATCAACAACAACCTAGAAGGGAACCAACTAGTTTATTCTGAGAATGAAATCATAGCCCGTCACCTCCAAGACATAGAGGTCCCAGAATAAGTGACACCCACCAACCTCAAGAGGGCACTCCTTGCACTGATGTACACTAGCCATTATAGTTCCTAACAGAGTGTCTATCTTCAATACATCAGTAGAAGAAAAGATACAGAGCCTAAGTATCTCCAAAAGAGTAATGGATATAAAGCAATGGGAATCCCCTGTATCGAAGAGGGAAGAAGATAAAAATGAGGAAACAAGAATCTTACCTCGAAGTGTAGAGGGTCCAGGATCTGGCTCCTGCTAAGTCTGCTCCACCACAAAAGTCTGACCTAGACCACAACCCTGTGACCCTTCCTGGCCACCCTAAGCTGATCCACCCTCCTATTGCTGAATGCCTGCCGAATGGCTACCACGATTGCAATGTCCACCTCAATATGAACTCCTGAAAGAACATCAATTCCATTACTGATGAGAATCTGATGGTGTTTCTTCTGGATGTGGAGTTAAATAAGAACCCATGTCACAAGCTGCTAGTGAAAATATCTGACAGAAGTGCTGATGGTGACCCATCTTGCCGTAAGATCGGCACTCCACTGGGTCTCTCGGGAAAAGTTCCCTAGAATGCCCGACTCATCCACACTGGTAGCATACCACCTGGCTACCGAAAGGTGCATCCTGCCTACTCATATCACCATTTGTAGAATCCCTACGATGCTTTCTCCTATCAAACAGGAAAGAAATAACTTTGGATATAGAACTGCCCTGGCTCACAGCTCTATAATATCTCAAGTTGCGCTCCATGATCAGTGTCTGGTTGACTATAGAAGTGATGAAAGTAAACCTCAAGATGTTCACCTGAGCCCTAATGTCATTCCTGGGACCATCCTAGAACTTCCTTGCCAAGAATAATTTATCACCTCCAGGAAAGGGTGTAAAGCACTGCAGCTCTATGAAGTGATAAGAATACTCCATAACTGAAATAGTACCCTGCTCCAAAATCATGAACACTCGATCTCAATCGGCCATCAAAGTCTCCGAGTAGAAAAATTCATAGAAGGTACACTGAAACTCCCCCCAATACATAACCTGCTGGCATCCTACTTGTAAGATCACATCCCACTATCTCTTGGAGGAATCCAAATACAGATATGCAGTGAGATTGACCCTCCTCTCTGGAGGCATCTTCGGATGCTTGAAGATTGTTAGCATGGCTTCTAGCCATGAATCTGCAGCCTAGGGTCATCCATCCCCTAATAAATTGGGAGGATGATGCTGCTAAAAGACCTGCGTCAATTCTACCACTGACAGGACACGATGCGGTACTCCCTGGAAAGTCTGCATAAACCTCAAAAATCCCTCTCGAAACTATGACTCAACACATGTATTTAGGATGACGGCTGGTTCCATGACTGGAACAACTGGAGGATGTACTGGTAGTCCCTGATCATCCATATATGGTGTCTGATCACTACCCTATAACTAGCAGACAACTGGAGGACTTCTTGGTGGCATGAATCTATAAGGTCAAGTGCACACCTTAGATCAAGATTTAAAGGGACTGAAACTTAGAATTTCAAGAAGGGAACAAGACAAAGAAAGCATTCATGTTTTTCAAAACATAGATACACGACACACATAATGCATACACGATGTGTTCCATTAAGCCTTCACATGGGCGTGTAATTTTGCCAACCTAGGTCGTGTAACATCCCAAACACACGATGTGTTGTCCTAACACATGGTGTGTACTTGAATTATCTTTCCCTGCATGAGTTCTTCTACACGTTTAGGCCACACGGTTTCTCTAGAACAAGACTACATGGTGTGTTAGTTCCAGAAACAATGTTTACTAGAAGAACTTCAATGACCTGTGTTTTTCGTCACATGGCCAGTTACACAGATCACTCTACATGGCATGTTCTAGATGGACATGTCGTGTACTAGAAGGATTTCACCAACCCGTATAGTTCGTTACATGGACGGATACATGGGTTACACTACATGGAATGTTCAAGATTGACATGACATGTATAACTTATGTTTTGTCCATCAGTGTTGTTGGTCACACAGATGGACACATGGTCTAAACAACACAATGTGTACTTACGGTACATGACGTGTCCCACCAAGATTTCCCAACCCCGTGCCTCTTCCCACATAGTCAATGACATGGTTAGAGACTACATGGCGTGTACATATAGAAAAATATGTGTACTTATGAAAACATTTTCATCCCAAACAGAAGGACACATGGTGTATATTCATCATTACACATCATGTATTCAGGGTTTTCCAGACAGTTAGCCTCAAAAACTACTTCATAAGCCCAAAACATCACTGAAAGGAACATTAAACTGCCAAATTTCGATTCTTGAGGGCCCATACTCCCAGCGAATCAAAGATTGGCATCTTATACATTTCATATTCATGGAAAAAAAATACAAGGATCCACCAAATTCTGATCCATGAGGGGCCATAACACCCAAGAAACCAATGTTTGGATTCTATTCAAAAAAAAATTACATAAACCAATAACTTATCAAAAAGAAGGTATTCTATCATGGCATCTATCCCCACAGCATGCATATACAGCACAACATCTATCACAACAACATAAAATCACTAAGGCAGCCTAATTTTCATGGCCTGAATGCATGACATGTAATCTCTATCAACTGCCTATAGGATGCATGAGATGGAATACCCTCATCTCATCAGGTTGTAATTGAAATCGAACCTCAATAGCATCAACGATAACAACACAATACATGTGAATTCCCCAATGGTGAAATCAAATCAACTGTAAAATTTAAAAACCATAAAAATTGAAATAACAAGGTAAATTGGCTTTTCCTTGTACATGTGTTAGCTACTCCCAAGAACATCTTAAAACCATGTACCTATTCTTTCCTATCCCTCGATATAGGCTTCAAATAGTAAGTCAAGAAAAAAAACCTACCTTTGATATCACTTTGTAACATCCTAGTTCTGGGAGCCGCCCAGAGGTGCCCTGCAACAGGTTTGTCACATGGACTCAAGTACATTTCCCCAAATGCGAGAGGCTACAAACTAGCAGTGAGGGCCTTGGGTGTGATAATGGGGAAACTATTCCCTCATTATCAGAGTAACACATCATAAGTAAAACAGATAGCAATAGCGGAATCAGTAAAACATGCAATAAGTAATCAATGGAAGTAATAAACAACTGGAGAACAAACATATATATAAATGATGCATGTTACATATGTCTAGGAAAGAATCCAAACAAATCACAAAGCTAGAATACACTACTAAACCAAAGTACAAAATAAAACCTAGTAAACATATCCATAGCATCGGAAGCCCTAGCTTGGTCCCATGCTCCCCACCTGCACAACAATCAAGTACCTAAAGTATAAGGGTGCTTTCCCTTATCTATACCTGTAGAAATATATTATATTTGGGCCCAAAAGCAAGACCCAAACAAGATGTGAGACTAATCCCAGTAAGAAACCATCCAAAGATCTGTGTGTAACAGTCTGTTTATATATATGTCATGAAATAAGCAAAAAATAATTAGTGAACACAAATGTACTCAAATGTAAACAGTCCTACAGTTTCATTTACGAACATTTACATTTAAGTATCTAATCAACCGAAAAAAATACAAGAAACCATGTGGGTAGTTCTTATAGCCTAAACCCTCTGGTTCACAATAAAAGAGAAGATATAGTAAAGACTATATGAGGAAGCACTCATCATCAATTCCCCCTTTAGTCATGTGTGATCAAAGAATCTCTTAGGAAGTACTCACTGTCAATTCCCCCTATTGACATTTAACGGTAATCTATAGAAACTCTAAAGAAACACTCAACATCAATTCCTCCAATGGCCTTATAATGTAACTATATACACTCTGAGGGAGAACTCAACTTCAATACCCCCTATGGTCTTACAATGTGATAATTAAAATAGAAACTCTGGAAAGCCCTCTACCTCAATTTCCCCAATGGTCTCACTACACCAGGTTTCCACAACACCGTGTAAAGCAATCATGCATAAACAATAATCAGCAGCCAAAGTAAACCTCAAGAACTACTTGGCTAAATAGATATAGCATATCATAGCATGTCAAATAATAATCTCTCCACCCAACAATAATAGGCATAGAAAGCAAGAAACAACCTAACAAACAATGCTAGACCAAACGATCTAAAACTAGAAAACATGGGAAAAAATCCACAACTTGGAAAATATAACAAGATTCTCAAACCATTATCCTCTATTCAATCAAACAAGGCATAAAAGGCGAATATATGGGATAAAACCATAACCACACAATACCCCAAATGAGGGTATTTGGCACTTTTTCACATATTACACAATGAATAACTACAGAATGGCACAAACCACCTACCTCGGTGTCGTGAGATCGATATTTGTGAACCTCAATCCTTGAATCACCCTAGAATTACATAGATATACAAAAACTCTTAATAAGTTCAACTGAGGATATCTTGTAGAAGAAGAGAAATCATGAGAAGAAGTTCAAGAAGAAAGGAGAACTCACCGATGCAATTCCAACGCAATCGACGACAGTTGATTAAAAGAACAGATGATGGGTCATGGGGTCGGAGAAGATCTACGGTTGTACAGGAACTCCTAGATGAGATATGATGAGAAGAAGTGTGTTTTTTCCGTCAAATGACGCCCCAGTCTATTTAATGAAACACAGTACATGGTGTGTACTTGCCTTTTCCAGCCTTTGCTATAGGAAATCTCTAGGTCACCACACACAGCCACGTACTCGGCCGCTACCTGGCCAGTACAAGATCACCCACAGCATTCGATTACACATTGTAAACTTATAAATACATGGTGTCTACTCTTCAATTTTTCAGAAACCCCTCTTTTTCCTCAATGATAACTAGAAAATAAAAACATACCTAACAAGAAGATGCATGTTCTTACAAGATTAATTATGGAAATGGGTATATAATCACCTTAATATCATAATTAAAGTAATAGAAATTGTAATAAAATATCCAAACATTAAAAATTGGGAATCAAAAGGCGTAATATAATTAATGTACATGAATAAAGTGGAGAAGGAGATGATCTATTACCCTGAGAGGGAGTTTCTAAAAGATGGGGAGGAGCTTCTTAATAGTTTGGGGACACCTTGCGAGGGATTTATAGAGGTAATAATATATAAATTTCATGATATAAGGGTTTTTATTGAATTTTAATGGGAGTTTGGGTTGTTGTATATAGAAAATTAGATGATAATTATTTATTAATTTATAAACATAGGTTTTGGACTCTATATAATAAATTAATCCTAACCACGAACCATCCCATGGTTATTTCCAATGATTTCATGAAAATATGAGTGCATTTAATTATTTTAGAAGTCTATGAATAGAAATCATTAAAACAACTCTCTTGGTGATGTGGAAGTCAGTCATGTTTACAAAGAATTGATTTTAATGACTTAAAATATAATATTGGTTTTAGATGATTTATTAATGGTTAAAAAATAATAATAAAATAATATAAAAAACACACATTATTTTAATGTTTAAAAATAATTTTTCTGATATATATTCTTTATATAATTTATTGCACTACTTTTTGGGATTTTTTAATCTCATAATACATATGGTATAATTATAGTATATTTAATTTTTACCAAAATACTCAACTATCTCAGAAAATTATGAAAAAAGAACTGATGGATAATTTAAACTTTATTATTTCAAAAATTATTTTTATTTTATGAAAATAATCATCTAAAAAATTTAATTTTAACTTTAAATTAAAAAATCTCTATTTATTGAAAAAATCTATTTTTTGTCAACAATAGTTTAGTGGCCCTTATAAAAATTACATTTGACTTCATAAACTTATATTTTCATTTATATTTAATAAATTTTATTTAATAACTAAAATATATTTATATATCATTTATTTATTAAATTATTTAATTTATCAAAAAGTTTGTCCTGGTTGAAACTGTATATGTCTCAAAAAATACAACATGTGTTTCATTATATAAAAGTCTTATTTTTATAAAAAATTATTATATAATAATTTTTAAGTAATAAAAGATAAATACATTCATTATTTTATTTAAAATAATGATATAAAAATTCATACTATAAGGTTCTTGATATAAATCCTTTTATTACACTAGCATATGCACTAGGAGTAAGGTGTGTTATCATGAGATTTTCTTCAAGTGGTTTGGCAGACATAGATTGGGACATGATTTTGATAAGCCTAAACATCCCCTACAAATGGTTTCAATCATTAATTAGTTCTTGAATATCAAATTGGACTTAGTAAAGTTCAAATCTCAATGATTCTATTTCCTTTATAATCTATGATAAATAAGATTTATAGGGTATGGTCATACTGTTTGAGGATATCTCTCATAGATTCTATGTTAATTGGACATTGTCATAAATCTTAATATATTAATGTTAATGGTAACTATAAAAGAGATTCTATATCAACAGTTATAATGCTTAAAAATATTTTAGAATTTAAAGACTATATAATAGTACAAAAAAACAAATTAGCGCATGCTAAATAATTCATTTAAATATTCAATAAAGAAATAAAAGTTTGTGTCAATACTATTATTAAATCCTTAGAAATTATATTATCATTATGAATTCTTATAAATGACATGTTCCTTAATGAGAAATGTTTACTAATTATAAGTTTTTATTCCAATGTATATTGAAATTTTCAATTATTTCACAGCATTTTCTATTTAGGATAAATATAATTAAAACGAGGACAATATTTTTAAACAATATTCTTTTTGGTATATTTTAGAAGACCCTTAATTATGGTGTAATTATAGTGATTATACTTTAATGAAATATTATTCTTCATAGTTATTTTTATTTATTCCTCATGTTCCAGAACACCCTTCTCATTTACCTAAAATGAGAATAAGAAGCGTTGGGGGGGGGGGTGAATAAATGGTTATAAATATTTTACCACAAAACATATTAATCTTTTATATATTAGTGTGTGTTATTTTCAAAAATTAAAATGAATAATTCTAGATATCAAGATAAAGAAACATGAAAAAAGATATTTATACAAGGATCACTGAATCATTACAAGTGGCTAGTATTTGGCAATCGGTGGGTGATATCCCATGTATCACATCCTTTATCTTATTAATGATGAAAATATAATGGAATATGAAGATATTACTAAAATGTTTACAAGAATTTAGATATAATATAATGAGATAAAAAATCAATAATGATTGTGAACAATTACAAATGATGTTATTCAATCCTTCATAATGACTTTAGATCCACTGAATTTGTACACACCCCATTATTCTCTCAAATAAAACCCTTTTATATCAATAATGATCTCTATAATGTTTAAAAAATTAACTCCCACTCATCATATAGTGAAAATCTATCTTAATATAAATTCTGATATACAATAGTTTGGTTTCTCTCAGTCAACCAAAGATCCCAAATCCACAGTCAAAATCATTAGCCTCTTAAAAATTTGAAAGTCATTTCCTTCTTTACATTCAAAATTTTTTTGTTAACAAGGACATGGATTGTGTACCATTATTATGTTGTTTCACTATAGATCTCCAATAACTTTATTTAATAACCATGACCACTGGACCAAGTGATTTTTCTATTCAGATCTTGATAGAAATGAAGAAAACATGGGTTTTTATATGTGTTGGATAATGAATTTTGGAAACTTTATCCAATAATTTTCATGAAATAAAATTAAATAACCATTATTGTTTTGGTGAAACTATAATGTGATTACCAAAACCACTATATGGTTTTTCTCCTTGTCAAAACTAGTGAGTGATTCCCATTATATCTAGGAACCATGGTCAAAACTGTGGCTATTTTCAAATTTTATTCATAGTTTTTTTCAGTAATATAACATGATATGTTTTTATAATACATTTAAATGGTATTAAAATAAAGGATAACCTTTAATTTCATTAGAGATAACTATGATTTGGTCATACCACTCCATGTAATGGTTTTTTCTTCTCATAAAATTATTTATTCTTATATGGATTTTTCAAATCCAATCATTCTCAAATAAATCAATGACTATACTTATTTCTTGATATGTCGTCATGCTTGTGAGGTTTTTATGTGATCCATACCGAATTTATCAATATAGGTGGTCACTAATATTATTCCATTTAAACTCTGGTTATGAATTAGTTAGGAGGATGGGAAGTTAGACTCATCATACCATTTAGGGGGGATAATTATTTCATACTCTTGATACATCTTAAAATATTATATTCATGTTCATGAATCCTTCATAAATCCTAGTATAGGATTGGCTACCACCATGCTAGTGATTGATCATCTAAATTCATTTATGGGTGCTTCATTATACATAACATATTCTCTATATTTCCCTTATTAGTAGTTGACACTAAAATTTAAATCCACATAACTAGGAAATATAGAATATATCACCATCTAGGAAGTTGGTATGTGTTGTGGAGTTAGGATTGAGTCCACAAAATAGTAATTCCTATAAACACCTATGAATGGAATTAGAACCCATATAGTCTGGTTCCCCTTAACATGACACATCATACCTTTTAATGACATGTGATAAAGACGTTCAATGTAACTTTTGTGTACCTTCATCCATGAATAAGTGAATTAACCTTTATGGTTATGCTTCTTTGAATTATTTAATTCATTTTAAAATCATTTAGAATGCATTACTAGATAAAAGGTTCTTTGAAATGACTACTGGGTGACTTATGTATGAGAAAATATTTCTAGTTTATCCTTCTTTTTAGTAATTAAATAGGATAATGGAAAGTTAATGTAAAATGAAATAAAGCCCAATGGTGGGGGGGATTATGATCCTTTAAAGAATTTGGATGTATGAGGAATTGTATAATCTATAACAAATATAGCTCAAAAAGGATATAATATTAACATGGGATTTAGACCATTAAAAGATATGGTTTTGGATATTGGGTTTAAACGTCATAGATATATCTTATATATTTGGTTTAATTGGAATCAATTCCTATGTAGTTTATATCACTTAGTTTTTGGTCACATGATAGGACCATACCATAAAGTTTAACATCATACAATGATGAATTTTTCATGTAGTTTTTTTCATGAGACAATTATATTTTTCATATAGTTTTTCCATCATGTTATTAGAACATTATTCATTAAATTTTCCATCATACAACAATGAAAAGTTTTTCATAAAAGAGATGACAATAAAGGGTTTAGTGGGTATTACACCTGGATAGCCCATATATATGTTTGTACACATCCTAAATGTTGATGATTAGACATGGATGGATAATGAGTCTCATGGGGAATATATCGTGGTGATGAAGAAAGGGAATTACACTTGATAGTAAGAGGATCACTAAATATGGGGATCTTAATGATGCTATTTTTTTTACATTTTTACCATACTTGTCTATTGATATCTTAGAATAAAAAAGGTGGAATTATTAAGAATATAGCCTCATTGGAAAGAAGATGGTGATTAAACATGGGTTACCAAGCCTATGTTTTGGAATAATAGGCATAGATGATACCCAAACGTTCTTGAACTGGTAGGTGACTTAGTTAAAGGAATGATTTCTAGTCTTACACCTAGCTGACAACTTTATCTATCTACCCAATTCATAGAATGCACCAAAGGGGTAGTCATGTTGAAAGTTTATCCAGGATGAGACACATGAGTTAGGGGAGGTCCCACTAATATATTCACAATAGGGATTCTTGTTATTAATAAAGTATGTCATCATGGAAACTGAAATGGTTTCATTGTATGGAATGTAAGATCGATATTGTATTTTAACCAAGGAAATACATGATTTAATGGGTACACAATGGTGTTCATTTCCCAATCATGTATCTCAAAAGCATGTAGATGAGGCTTCAAAGAGTTCCACCAGATGTGAGTTAAAGTAAGATAATTAGTTTCCGAAAGTTATTTTGGGAAACCATGTTATACAATTTAAGAGACTATAGTGACTTAGGATACAAAGATGTTCTCATATATTCTTTATATTGATAATTAGGTGAATTAAAATCTATTAGGGATTCTTAAATTAATTGGTGACCTAGTATTGGTTTGGGGAGAAGTGTCGCCTGAGTTTGTGGTTATAGTGTAGTGGCCACCCTGGTAGTCTGTCCAAGGTGAAGGGTCACCCAAGTAATATGTTAGGGTAAATTCGGTGCCCTAGTATAGGGTAGGGTTATGTGGATTTCATAATGTGAAGGCCTGGTTGATACTCCACCCTATTAGGGAGAGGATGGTGAAGTGTATATGTAGTCTTAGGTAATGGAATATATAGCACCCTAATGGGTTAGGTCAAAGTAGTCACACTTGGTAGTAGGCATAGATGAGGGTTTACCCTATTATATAGACCTATAGGTGTGAATTTGGGAGAGTAATGTCCTAGTGTTACATTTAGTTTTTTTTGGGTGGGGGGGGGGGGGGTAATTCACAGTAGTGTTAGAGAACTAGGGAGTATGTTGTCTCTTATTATGTTTTGAATGTGGTAAACCTTTGAGTAACATAATTAAACTCATATTTTATTTAATTATCTTAGGGTTTAAGCTTAATTGAGCTGCCTAAATGGGGGTTAGAGATTAGGCTGAGTAGAGATTCTCAAGAATCCCTATGTATTCCATGAGTGTTCCAAATGAGGAATCCTTGGGTATATTTATAGTAAAATTCATAGAGAAGGGTGCATAAAGGTAGGACCTGAAAAGTGGTTTTCATAAGATTCCAAGATGTGATATAGAGGTGAACATGTGTGATTAATGTGATCAGGGTGAACAAATCTAACAGGAAGAAATTTATTTAGAATTAGGGAAATAAGATCACATATCGAGAGACCTAATCATGTTACCATAAGAGTATACCTAGGGGTATTAAAAATGTGTCATGGGGATACATGACTAGGGTACATGCCTGGATTACACATTTACATGAAATCAAATTTTTATAAAACTCCTTCTAACTTAAAAGAAACGATATTTGACCTATAAGATTATTTAGCTCCATAAGTATCCAAATCAAAGCCTTTAAAATAAAATATACCCCTAGCTATTGATTTTCCCCATAGTAGGGCTTTTTAATGCTTAATGTTTCATAAAAGACCCTACTAAATTGGTTTTATAGTTATAAAATTAATTTTTTCTAGACACAAATGAAATTCATGGCCTATTATTAATATGTGGTTCTCATCACTACATCACTATATTGATAAACGATTTTCAGTAAACTCCACCCCTCAATGTGTGAGAGGTCATGCGACATATGAATATCCCATTGGTTTCTTTTTCATGCACATAGATACTTTTTTACTGACAATTAAGTTATATTATCTAAGTAGGTATTTTATCATGGATTCTTTAGAAAATTTAAAGGAACACATTTATCGATGTTGAAAATGTTGATGAAAAATATAACATAAATAAAACTCATAGATCGTTCATCAATGAAATATGAAATGAAGTCATAAAATTCTTCCAATATAAGAGTTATATAAATACCACATTATTAAAAAGTGTAATGTTTATAAGAGAACTCCATACCATGGTGTAAAATAAATACTATATTATCCAATTTTTATTGAGGGAAACTAAATATACCCGGTAAATCCTTTTATCTCATTAAGGACTCTTCAATCTGCCTTTTTATTTATTAGAAATAGTCTTTACACTCAAAAAGAATTCTATCATTATCCCATGTATCCCATTATTAGGTAAATCCCCTTGAATATCTTCTCCCCTATCTCTTCGCCCTTTTTACAAGAAATTATTCCCATTTAAATGGAAACAACTTAAATATTCTCTCCAATTTCACGAAATATGAAATAATCAAAGAAGTAAAATTTTACCCATTTACTCATAAGAATTATTTTATATAATTCATTATAGAAATAATCTAAAGTGCTAAAAGTCATAATTTTCTAAGTGATTCATTAAATTATATGTGACATATTCATTTATTGAATAGAATTCACATGTAACATCACCATCATGATATACCCCTTATAATTTTTAATGAAAAACTCCTCATAAAGATATTTGCAAAATAATTAATATTTCATATACATTATGAAAATATTATAGATTCTTTGAGAAAAAATTATATTAAATATTTTTATTATTTAAATCATTGTAACTAGAGAAAAGGAATCATCAAAATCAATACTTACAATTTGAGAATATACTTTGAAAGCAAGATGTGATTTTTTTCATTCCACCTCACCTTTCTTATTAATATAATCCAAGAGATCCCATTTCCTATAGATCATATTATTATCTATAATATGTGGCATCGAATCCCATATGTCATTATTCTCAATTTTATTGAATCCTTACTCATAAAAGTAATCCAATCCATTTATTGAAAGTCTTAGTTATCTCTTTTTGATTTTACTTGAGAATGTAATACTTTTGGATTTTAATTCTTCAATGTTTTTTATTTTTGAAATATATCACTTCTATATCTATCTTCTTTTAGATAAAATTATTTTTTAATCTTGATAACTTAGATAAATTTTATTCCCTAGCTTCCTTATCACCAGATATTTTAAAATCAATAAATGTTTCATTCCAACATATTATACTAATTAAAGTTTTTTCTTGATGATAATCACTTCCTCTATGAGAATCTTCAATCTTATCATCAAATGAAAAGGATTTTTATTGAGTTACTTATTCCTCCAAGACAATTGCATCAATGTTTCCACATTTTTTTGATATTGTTTTGTTATAACACCTATATCATCATCCACCGAGTGTACAAATAAGAAACTTCCCTTCATGAACATTTTTTATCAAAATTTTCCTATTGCATTCCTTCGATCTTGAAGAAACATGGGTTTCAAATCACTCTTAAGAATGAAAAAATTTAAATTATTTCTAAAAAAAATCTTATAAATCATGTTGAGTGAATCTAGTCAAAGTTAACATAAGTTTTAAATGAAGATACCCACAATTTTATCTTACCAATAAATTAATATCGAGTTTCCATGCCTCAATTTAATGAACCCAAGTATTATGGACGCATTCATAATCGGTATTTAAAAAAATATTAGTTGACTATTGTTTTGAAACACTAATAGTGTTTGGTTTCATCCATATACAATGTTAAATTAAATTATGTACTATAAAAAAAATCAAAATGATAAATATGACACCTTAGTGGAATAACATGATCCTGGAATGTTTCCCTCATCTTTAGTTTATCATAACTAAAAGGAAATAAAAAGGGACTCTTATAGATCATTCACAAATGAACAACAACACTTGTTATATTTTTCTAAAATATTCATATTCTAAAATGATTAAATCGATATCTTTATGACACATGTGCGATCATTAGATGATCATGTAATAGATATCTGAACTTTGATTGATCTGTTATATATCTTGAATTTGGTTTCAATTTTTATAACTTAAGAGAATGAAATATAGGATAAATAATAGGTATAAGGGATTCCATAAAATGTTTTTGGGTGTAAAATAATATTATATATCTAGGTTAAACTTTTATAAATTTAATTTTTCTCCCTGTATAAGTTAACATGGGAATGAAATCTAAAAAACACCACCAATTTCCTAATTAAAATATCTAAAATGTCATGAAACTTTTAACACTCCTATAGTAGTATCATAATTTTTAGGTTAGTAAACGATACAATAACTAAGAATATTCCTCCTATATAGGATTAATAGAATCTAATATTAAATATTTATCTCAATTTTTTTTTATCATATTTACTTATTTAAACATAAATATTTTGCAAATACCATGAGATATAAATTCAATCATACTTATTTTAAATATGAACGAATGAAATAAATTTATTTAATTTTGATCATTCACAATCAATAATAAATAAAACTATAAATTTGGGTCCAACATCAACCTGAAATAAAATTCATCCCATGTCTTAAAAAAATAATTTTAGAGAGATTTATACAATTTGATATAAGAAAAGGCATCCTATTGAAATTATATATATTTTTTTTATTCCTTGAAAATTTATGTACTTTGACTTTTTTTAATCAACACATATACAAATATTAGTAGTATTGTTCTCGTGAACATGGGTTTCTATGTTTGGTCATTAATGAAAAACTATTTTTTGGTCAGGTTTAACTAACTATAATACTCATATATGTCTTCAATATGTTATAAGCATATTTTAAATGAAAAAACCTAGAAATACCATTAACTAGGGAAAATATAATAATCATGGGAATATAATATCGATGTTTTTATTAAAATGGGTATAATTAATCTATTGGTGAAGAGGTTTTTACTGTAATGTTTTGGGTTTTTGGGAATAGTAATTTGGGATAGGTCTTGGATCAAACAGGTGAATTTAGAACCTTTATAAGTTCTAAGTTTGTCATTGTAGGTCGGGAAATGAGTATTAGGAGTTTTAATCAGTGTAGGAATATTTTTTCACGTATATTTTAGTTACAAGTCAATTTGGAGAAGTTTTATATGGGTTTAAATCATATAGAAATGACATTGGGAATATTTTTTCTATTTTTAAAAGTTAAAACAATTTTCAAGAAATTCAGATAACTTTGGTGTGTAAGTATCCCCAAGCATAATAATAATTTTTTAGGTCACCCTATATGGTGAGAAAAAATATGTATAAAATTCATAAGATTCAACTTGTGGGGGTTGGAAGAAAATCAACTAAGCCTCATGCATAATGTTAATGATGCATAAGGGACATGACTTGGTTAGAAAATTGGCTATGTACTCGAATAACTATATGTATAAGATGAAATGTTTTATGCATAAAATAAACATGATGATGTAATTGTAAAAATTGAAAAGTAATGTGCTAGGTCAACATTAGAGTTGCCATTTTCTATAAGAGTAAATATTTAGAAAAGGGTGAAACATATATGTAAACACTAGGTGTTCATGGGTTACTTATTCATGCATAAAGAACATTCAATGATGGAAACTAGCTAAGTGTCAAGTGAACCTGTATATATAATAGTTATCAAAAGGAAATGTATTTGTCTTTTCCTAAAATTTATGTTTCATTTAGTGTTCCCTGTGATGTATAAGGATAAATAGTGGTGGCACATATGTGTAAGTGATTTACTCTTATTTGTGTATGTAAGGATAAATGTTTTTATCCAGACATTATTAATTTAAGTTTTATATAAATCATCAAAAATTTAATAAAATGATTATTTAAGTGGTAATTAAACTATACATGACTTTTTAGGGACATTTTGAGTAGTATATAGTTTTGAGCCATCATTCCTTAATCTCTTTGATTTCATGAGAGGTCATCTTCAAACCACGTCATATCTTTATGCAATATGAAGTATGTATTTTCCATTTCTAATTATATCTTCTCTAAAATGTTTATTACTATTAATTCTCACCACATTGATATTTGTTATTGATTGGTATCTAAAATAGGGTTAATTTTATATTTTAGAGAATATTTTGATTAAATCCAGGTTTCTGAAGTATTTTATGAGTGGAGTCCTATATTTTCTAGGAATGTGGTGCCTAACTGTTTTTGTTGCTATGCATGTTTAATAAATAGACATGGGATTGGTTTTCCATGTGTGACTAGGAATGGGACCACATGGGGTTTCTATTGTTCATAATAGATATCGAGGGTTAGCCACATGTTGGAAACAATTGATATTATCTTGTTTGTAATTATTTCTTAATATTATGGGTTTATTCCATTAAAGTACGGACACCATATGTTATAAGGTGGTTATTCTTGAATTGTGATGTTTAATGTAGTTCTTTATAAAAGTATTAGGCATAATCTAGGTAATTGTTGGTGATGCTAGTGGTGGTATGGGGTTTATGAGATCTTGTTAGGGTGATCATGTCAAGTATTTGGTACATAGGGTGTTTTATTAATCATTAATCGCACTAAGGATACCAAGAATGATATTCTCATTGGAGGAATCCTTCTCGATCACTCTTCCCATGATAGTTTTTTAGATGATTTAAAGGTCAATACCTATTCCTCACTTACAATACTTTATGTTGTGGATAATTTTAACTATAATAATTTTCAACTGATGAATGAAGGTTATCTTGATCACATAATCAAGATGGGTAATACCATTCATATCAAAACAGACTAAGAGGAAATTAGTTATAAGAATAAAATTTGTGAACATTCAATTATTTCATGAGTTATCCTATTGATTGGATTCAATTGTTGAGGAACTATCTTATAATGTCCTATATTTTGGATTTCATTGATTTTAAATGCATATAGATGTTCAAGTATTATTTAACTTATTATTTCATTCGGATGATTCAATGTGGAAGATATGGGTCCTATGTTTTTGTAATTTTCAAGCTATATATGATTTAAATTCAAGAACATGATCCATGATTAAATCCTTTTTTATTATGAACACCCATATTTATGTTTGGTTGAGAATCATAAATCTCATATGGATCTTATAGATCCAAACATTATTTTTAAACTTACATTTAAAATTTATATACCTATTAAATTAGATAAATCTATTAAGGAATCTAGGTATGAGTATTTTTCTTGATTTTTAGTCGACATAAATCTATAATACACATTAATTGATAGGTTAGTGTTCTCTTCTCTTACTGATGATATAAATTTGATTTTTTTATGAAATATTGCCTCTATTTTTTTAAATGTCTGTTAATTAGTCACTCCAATGAGAAGCATATAATGGTTATAGTTTATTCAAAATCCTCTAAAAAGGGCAGGATTATCAGAATTGTCGAATGATGAGGAATAATGTTGCTAATGTTGGGAATTGTTATTTTAAAAATCAAGTATCGAAATTACATGTCTCTTCATGTGTAAGGAATGAAAATGGGAAGACCCAAGGTTTAGTTTAAGAAGATTCTGATGTTGAGAGTGGGAGTTTTTCTAGATTTGTAGGAGATGATTCTTAAGGGAAGGCTATTCAAATTTGATTAGCTCAACATGTGAATAAATATGAGGAAGTCAAAATTAGGAAGGTTTCTGAGAATGGTCAAGCTAATTAAAAATATTTGAATTTATCTATAGGAGTTTCTTGTTTATCAGTTAATTTTTAGTGGGTTAAACTGGTTTAAATATTTATATAATTGAATGATTTCATGAATACATGTAATAAGGATATTTCTCCAATTTTATTTATAATACTAATGTTTTTTGATTTGGGAGTAGATTATGGATCAATATGCATTAGATCATACCATATGAAGTGCTTATAACATCTATATTACATGTATATCCTTTACCTTGAACTGATATAGTATAACATGGATACTATTATCTAGTGAAAGTAGATTTTTTTTAGGCTATGACCTAAGGGAAATTCTATATTCTTATCGCTCAATGGGATGTATGTTCAGAAGAAAATACTATGATTGTTCAAATTACAGATGCTCAACCAAGAGAATAGGGACATTGTGAAAAATTGAATCCAATTACTATACAATATGGGAATATATAAAATTATAAAATGAATCTAAATGAGATTAAAGGAATACATAAATGCATGGAAGATGATATTCCATCACCTGGTAGAGGTACAGAAAATAATTTCGGATAAAGAGGTAAGAAAATTTTAGTTGTTGATGAAGGATTTCCAAAGGAATCAACCAACAAGATTTAAATATTTAAATATTACTCTTAGTTTCCATGAAAAATGGTCAACAGATCACAAAGAAACTTCGTTTTATATTTTTTTCTCATATAATGAATATGATCTATGTAATGATCTTGTGTATTCTGATCATTAATGTTGTTTTTCAATTTTTTTATTTAGGTTATATGGTCATGTATGACCCATTCCAATCCATCCATTGCACTCTTTTTTTATTGTAATAACGGGGAAGGGGTATTTCAATCCCAACATATCTTGTTTGGAACAGTGGTTGATGTTGATCACTTTATATAGGGAGATGTAGTATTGTGTTGACTATTATTGTGGGTTGTGATTGATGTTTATTGATGGTGTGGTATAGATTGATGGAAATTTCACTCATCATGGGTGTTGAGGCTATTAGGGTCATTTACAAATAGAAAATGACCCATGAGGAAGTTTTGTCCTCTAACTATTGGTTGTTTCCTTCCTAGATTATGCAACATAGGGGGATGATGTTTACCATGGGTATGGAGGAGGTGTATAACCTAATTAGACATGGTTGCTGGTGTGTGAGACCACTGGATGGGAGAATAAGTCTTATCATATATGTGGGGACTGATTATAATATCCTATCAAAGTTCTCTCTATAATTAATAGATTACAGTGCTACTGGACCTCAAACACTCTTCTCTATATTCCATACGCAATCGATAAGTATAGAGGATCTGTGTGGCTTCTGTGGGGACACTATACCCTAATATTAGAGTAAAAAACTACAACAAAAAAAATACTAAGAACAATCTTCTAGACAACACATTAAATAGACATCGTATCATGTTCTATAATAATATGTAAACCATTCTATATAAATTGAAAAAAATAAAAATTTCACACAAGTTGTATATAGAAAATGGATTCCTTGTAGGTGTATAATATATATCAGAATTAAAAATGATCAAAATATAAAAAATGGGAAAAAATTTAGAACTATTTTTAGCAATATATTGACCTTATCTCTCAAGCCACATTCTAGTAAACAAATTACCACTTTGTCACATAGTGTTTACTTTTATTCTGACCTGAAACTATGAAGTCTGCTCAAGTACCCATGGAGGTCCATGTAGGGTTTGAGTACAAATTAGTATGACACCACCAATGATGTATATAAACACATAAATTCCAAGTTAAGATTCTTGTTGATATATAATTATAAATATAGGAAAATAGAATATTTAAACCACCATCGATCCATAAGTTCATATGTGGCACCCAATACTAACAATACCTATTTTGGATAATTTTCAATACCTTTAAACAAGGTATCATCATATAGAACATGGGGACATAAAAAAACCCCAATAGGAAACCAGAAAAAAGTTATTTGTAACTAAGGGGTAAACACTCCCCCCCAAGTTACACAAACCAGACATCTGAAAATTAGGGGAAACACTCTCTTCTAGGAAACAAGAACCAATAATTTGGAAATTAGGGTAAGAAACTCCCTACCAGGAACTATGTTTTAGCCATTAGGAATATAGGGGCAAACACTCCCAATTAATAAGTAAGATTCATTTATCTGGAACTCATGGAAATGTATTCTTTTCTAGGAAACAAGACCAACTCTTTATTATTAATCATTTGACATTCCATTTTATCCAAGATTTACCACACCATTATCAATTTATATTTTTATAGTAGCAATATTCATTAAAAATGATCCTAGTTTTTGTATTAATGTTATGGGTCAATCTCACCATATTTTGGTGTGACCACACATACCACATTTACTATATAAAAAAATTCATATTTTATGATACTGTTTTAATAACACCCACATTAAGAATGCAGGAGTATACTCATTGGGTATCTTTCACTGGTTTGAGATTAAATGATGGAAATCAAAGAAGCATAAGAAAACTATTTAATACTGAGTAAATAATAAAAATTATCATGAGATAATTAAATAAGGAGGTAAATAAGAAAATGTAACATATAGATAGATAAACTTAATTTAAGCTTACCATAGGGGTGAATGAAGCTTAATTCAATAAAGAACCAAAGATGAAATCACTAAGAGGATGAAGTGGAAGGAGGAGAAGTGATCTAGGGGTAATTTAGGTCTCATAAAAGAATAAAACAAGGGGGTCAGGTTTTTAAAAATGGATAGTGTAATTTTGTTAAATTCCTAATTATCAAGTGATTGGGTATACCACATGGTTTGGTTGCAGAGTTTTCCAAACCATGAGCCACCGATTTAGTTCCCATTTAATAAAAAATTGACACCTCATAAAATTTGTTAAATAGTGCACTAACCATGTGGATGTTTCTATAATTTATTACTGGTTTCATATAGGTTTACTGGATACCCACATGGTTTGAAGGGTTTTGCACCAAACATGAAGACAATATTATGAGACCCCTCAACTTTCTCATGATTAACACTAACCATATTCTAACTATAAACCCACCCTAAAATCCACGTTTCCATAATTATGGACTTATAACCTCATGGGACAACCCCATGACAATACTGTCTCCCTGTCAACACTTAAAAACATACATTACTAGGATGAAACATAATAGCATATAATTATTATATGGATTCATACCAAAAGAGGTCCTAGAGTTTTACATTGATGAGCTCGAATTGGACAGGATGTGTGTTACGGTGACCTAGGTTCATTGAACTATTGGGTTGGTGGTGGAAAAAGGGTAAAACAGGCATTGGTACTTTTGATATAGTTGTGGATATGTTTTTAGAGAACATGAATTGTTTTTGGATCATGATTCCATGTGAGGGGAATTGTTTGGATGGTCGTGGGTGATTCTGGTATAATAGACTATGGATTTATGATTCCACTTCAGAACTGGCAAAGGTATGTTTCTCAGGGATAGTTGAATATGAGTGGATAATTTGGTATAATATGCATTGGTGTCTATTTATTATATTTTCCAATAATTGGTATACTTATGGATATTATTTAGGGACTTCATTTGTGGTAACCTAGATAGTTCATACCCACACAATGCCTGATATGTTCTATATCCACACAGAATTTGTGTCTTATAGTACAAGTAAGTGAATGTTTTTGACATCTAGAACCTAGTAGGTATTGGAGTGTAGGTGGGAATGAGCTAGTTTTCATGATTTTTCAAATGGGTTGAATGGATCATCAATGATAACTTAGGGGTTATTTTGATTTCTATTTTTATCTGTATATATGTGACTAGACTATTAGAATTTTTTTAACCTTGTATAACTAATATGACTTGTGTATTATTTTTGTTTTTTATTTTAATTAATTCTATCATGATGTGTTTAGTTGTTTTTATTTATATTTAGAGGGTATAGTCTCCCCACTATCACCCCATAGACCATTACTATTATTTGGTAGCCTTTTCTATATGGAGAGGCACACTTAAGGTCCAATTAAAATCTAGTTTATTAATTATAGAGTTATTTGGGTTTGGAAATTAAAAATTGATATCAATTCTTGGTTTTTTCGAACTGGTGTTAAGGATAAATTTTTTCAAAGTGGTATTTGAGATTTAGTATTTGTATTGGGGTGGAACACTAGTCTAGTAATTTATTGTAACTTGAGGCATAAGTCACTTTGTTCACATAACTATCATAAATATAAATAGATGTCCACATTACCATGGGAACATATACTGTTGTTCTAGTTTTCATGGTTATAAATGAGTTATTTGACATGGATTAATAATTATTTGATGTTATTTTTTTTAAACTCTTGAACTCGATAGGTTAGAGGAATTACATATGGATCATTTTAGGCCTGTAGGGATCAAGTAAAAATGTGTGTTCTTAGTTTGGGATTCATATCCAGTTTTAGTACTGAATAAAATGGAGGGTAATATATTTAAAGTGTAAATAATAGGTTAAACAGTGTTTCTTTCATGGTCTATTGGTTCAAATATACCTAGCTACACCATGAATGGTATTTTCCCTGAAACATAAAAGTGTATTGGATATTTAATGTTTTTGAAACAACATATATAATTTTTTCTCCTATAGATTCTTTTGAAGAATTCTACAAGGCCAATCTAGGGATGCGACTATTGGTATGAATGACTAAGTGAATCTTGTGTGTGTATGGTGTTTGTGGTCCTTGAACCTGAAACAAGTAGGTGGGTCCATGAGGCTAGTTAGTGAGGAACTTGGGTGTGGTAGGGAAGTGTATGGGTAGTGGGTCACACTTCCTATTATAAATTTCTATATTTACAACAAATGTACTGTTATATCTATTTTAAGTATGGTATTTGGTTCTCAATAAGATTCTACATATATAGTCTTAATTAGTGAATTGAGAGGGTGTATATGTGGTGCCACTAAGGTGTGAGAAGGTTAGGGACATTGAGTTTGGAGGTGATAATGAGCCATATGTAGAGGATTTGAGGTAGTTAGGTCAACCATTGAGGTCAAATGAGTTCTTGTAGTTATTGGATGAGAATATTTGGGTGAAATTAGTGTGGGTTATCAAGGGTATTGATCAAGGATAATAAGGAGCTGATCCATCCATAGAATACTTGATGTGGGATATTCAATTAGAATATCCTCCTTTTTTTCAAATAGACGGTAGACCCCAAGAAGCAAATTACATTATTAATTCATTGAATATTGTTTTTGACTAGATTTAAAATCTACTAGGGAGAAGGGTAAAATTATCCATGAATATGCTCAGGGTACCATCAAACACTGGTGTAATGTGTAGATGTCGGTGGGTATACATGATGGGTTGGCATGAAAATACTTTGAGGTGATTTTCTTCAAGTAGTTCTTTCTTGATACATTAAGGGTAGCAAGGGACGCTGGGTTTAGGAACTTGGTACACGGAGAGACTTTGGTAATGGATTATTCTATGAGATTTATGGATTTTTTATGGTTTTCACTGATGTTGGTAGGTGATGATGAAACTATGGCGAATCAGTTTGAGGATGGTTTATGACATTCTATTAAGGTGTAATTAAAAATATTTTGGTTAAAATAATTCTTAGAGGTGGCGAAAGAGGATATTATAATAGAGTGGAACTAAGATGATGAGAGAGTGATGATTTAGAAACTGGGGTAAGGAAATACTGATAGTGGAGATATATGTTTTCGGTAGTAGGGGAGTGGGGATAACTAGTAGGGAAATCATAGTAGTGGGTTTTTTATTCCACTATAGTGTGGGTCATTTCTAAAATTTTCCTAGTTTGGAAAGACCAGGCATATTCGATTTTTGTGCAATTGATCACTAAAAGAGTGTTAGGAATATGGCTAGATAGGTCATCTATAGAGGTTTTTTTTGAGAGATTAATAGTTATATGGAGATCATGAACCTAGAAAAGGAAAGGAATCTGAGATAGGAGTAAAATAAATACTAGAAGCTGGTAGATTGGATATGACTGCACATGTGGGATATAGTAGTTGATTGGATACCTACTTATGGTTGAAATGTATAATAGTGAGTGTGAATCTATAGGAAGGATAATCATATAATATTTGGGATTCAACTCAGCTACATCCAATCATGTTTATGTCTTTAGAGTATGATAAGATCTATCAAGAGTTAGAGGAATTCCATGAGTTTTGGGATATGGTTTGGTACAATGGTATTTGTGTATGATGTGAATCTATTACCATTATACATGACTTGTAATACCCATAATTTCATTGATGAGTAAACAGGGTGTCCCAAGACTATGGTGTATTAGATACAAGACGCAGGAACTGACATTATTTACAATATGATGTTACACACCACGTATTCTAAGCACATTTCGTATACCTTGAACACATACAATGCATGCAACATAGCCAAATCCATGGTTTCTACTATTAACATGGGTGTAAGACAAGTAGACAGTATGTACTTTTATACACTCAATTTAGTTTTTTAATAGAATTCTTTTCAAATTTTCATGAAAATAAGATTTAAATGTATAATTAATCTTATTGATTATGTGTTCTGTAGGTTTTTTCATTCGACAATTCATGTCATGTCATATAATTAAAAATTTTAAATTAAATTAATTTATGAATTCAAATTTTGTAGAAAAAATGAAATTCCCTCTAAGTAAACATTTGTACTAATTTAATTTTAAATGAATTCAATGTTGATTAAAATTATAGATGATGGTGATTTAAGGATTGTTGGATGGAATTAAAATAAAAATTTAATTAATTGGATTAATTCATGGTGCATTATATTAATTAAAGAATGAATCAAAGTAATGGATAAAAATATTGATAATGGATGCTCAATGCATGGTATATAGACGATCATGTGAATAGACCAACCATTTCATGTGATTGGTTTCATTTAATTTATTATAGTAAAATTTTTATTAATATCCCATGTATCGTCCCCTCCTCCTTATTATTTGAGGTCCTTCGTGCCCATGGTTTCTTTTATATAAACCTCATTTATGAAAATTAATTGTATCCCCTCACCTATCTGTGGGAAAACGATTATGTAAGGACAGAGATCCCAATTGAGTGTAGGTGGTCAGCAGTTATGGAGTAGAGATGAAACCAATCGAGGAGATCCAAGGGAGTGAAGGAGAAATACTGCAACACAAACCAAGCTATGGTTCATGGGTTTCCTCTATGGTTATAGGGTATGTTTAACATCCACAATGATAAATGAACCACTAGAAAAATCTTCTGATCATGAAATTTAATTTTATTTCATTTTATGGTAGATTATTTATGTTTCTTGAATATTGTGCAATTACCTAAATAAATTAATTAACAAGCATTCAATGTGGAATAAAATATAATTGTATTAAGTGTAAATGATTTATCAGACATGGTTAATCAATTAAGAAAAATCCACTTAATATTAACAATTCATGAAAAAGGATAAAATGGGATTTAGGCATAAGGATAATAAATAACTCAAATAAAACATTAATTTAACTCATCACTTCTACAAATTATGTTTTAATCAATATTATAGTTCAATTTACATTACCCACACAAGTTAGAATGATTTTAATTATCAAGGAAATATTATCTCAAACTTTGGGATGACTTAACTTAGTTTACATCAAGGGTTGACTACCCAAGCAGGACATGGTGTAATTAATTGGAAAATGTTGAGTAAATCATAAAATATAATTTTATGATTGGGGAGTCCACTCAAAAAATCAAGGAACTATGATTTAATGTAGTTTAAATTTACACCTACCTAAAACCCTTCAAATGGCCTTTGAGGACCATGCTTGGGTTATAATAATCAGAATTTGGATCCTTGACATAAGAACATCTCCGAGATATGATTTTCTGAAAGTGATGGTGAGAGATATTAGGAATTCAGAAATAGTGGGTGATTAATAAGGACTTAGTTAATTTTAAATCTGTTAAAATATATTTTTAATAAAAAATAAAAAATTATATCCTCTTAAATTGTAGAAATGGAAAATAAAAAAGAGTCAAAAATATTACTGTGGTCTATACTATATATTGATAAACATCCCACCAATGAAAACTTCTAGGAATAATATAAGTTATTACCTACATGAATGGCCTAAAGTCCTTAATTTTTATACATTTTTGATAATACCCCTTTTTAAGGGTCAAAGGGGAACCCATACCTGGACCTTAGCCTTTGTGACATTACATGACCTAAAGATCTTAAAATAATTAATTATAGTCCATGAATATATGAAACTACACCTGCCCAACGACTACATAATTAACATAGATATTCTCCTTCACCTAGATTTCTGTCATCTTTCCTATATAGATTTGCATGGTACTGATGATGGTTTCCATACACTCTCATTCTTTCAATCCATAAGTTCTGCTCTAGTGAAAGATCCTTCTATAAATCATCTTCCAGAACCAATTACTTATATTCTTCCAAGTTGTTTCTTCACATCATGTGACAAAAAGTCCATGAGGTGTCTCAAAGACCTTGAGGTGGCCCAAAATCCTTACTGGATCGAAGGTCTTGTGTGTCTTGAAGGCCTTAAAGAACTCGAGGACCAAACCAGTGGCCCAAAGGCCCAAATGGATTAATAGATTTGACTACTAAAGTGCAGAACATTATCTTCTATAGTACCTTTTACAGTACCTGCAATAGTTCCTCCTATAGGTTTATAGGTTCTTATACATTATAATATTCCATGAATAGAAATTATCGTGATGGAGACCCAACTTCCAAAGATGCTTTCCAAATAATCTAGTATGAAAGAAGTATCTATATACATAAATAATGTGTAAGATCAATGGATGTCCAATTTTTTATGTTATCTTCCATTTCCAATGATATTTTATAGCAATATAAGGATATGGGTAAGTATAACATAATTTCTCACCATCTAGATCTCTATTAAGATAAGGTAAGATGAAAGAGATATGAGTTCCCAAATTAAATATTCACATGCTTTCTTAGAGGGACTACACAATATGGGGCACATGTATTCAAGATTATTGGATACATTGAGTACCTAGAAATATTCCTTTTTAGGACCCCTAATGATCTACGCATAGATTTAATTCTTTTCCCACTACCCAAAAACTATTTTGGTTTTATTTGGAATTATAGTATGAGAAATAGTGAAAAGACGCTATTTGAAGTTCTTACATTTATATAGAAAGTTAATAAAGACATGGAGTGTGAATAAATCATTATCCTAATGGTGAATAAGAAGATTAATATTAAGCTAAAAGGCGTGATGAATCATTCCAAGTATAAGTCTCTAGAGAACAATCACTCTAAGAAAAATAACATCTAGAGGGAAGTAAATTGTAAAGATAGAATATGTTTTTAATATGGCATGTAGGTCCCCTAGAAGAGAAATTGAACCCATCCAAAGAATCATGAAGAAACATTAGTTTCATTCATTATTGAGTATAATCTTTCTATATCTCCAATTTGGTTATTTTATACTGCATGTGGTTCTCAAATTTTTATCCAAATATTGGAACGAAGTAAAATTTAGAATTTTGAAAGAGGTTAGGCAGATATATGGGCTGCCAATGGATTGAGGTTGCTAACCTAGCCATTGGATACTACCTTATGAAATTTACTATATGATTTATTTTTGGTTTTAATGTACTTTTATTATGTGCTTATTAATACCAAGAATATTATTTCCATTTATTTCTTAGATATGGAAGGATTTATCTTCACCATTAGAAATAATGGTCTCTACTTTTATAAAGATAGAGTATTTTATGTTATGGTAGAACTAAATAATGTAATTTATATATTTAATTGTGAAAACTGAATATTAAAAATTAATAAAAAATCTAATATGCATGAATCCAATGAAACATGGTTGTGGAATCACTATATTAGTCATGTAAATGAAAATTTTTGAAAAATATCTATCAAGAAGGTTATTTAGTGTTTTTTATCTAAAGACACTTGAAATATGTTATGATAACATATAAGAAAAAATGATTAAACCACGATATGGTGGTTAATGTGAAAGGTCCATATATATATTCTATAATTAGAACACAACAATATGTGTGGAACTTTTCAAGTAGTAGATAGTGGTGGATACTCATACATTATTACCTTTTTGAAGACTTGAGTAGGTATTATTATATATAATTTAGGACCTATAAGTTTAAATCAATTGATAGTTTAATAGAGGTCAAGAATTATATGGAGAATCAACTTCCTAAGAATATAAAGAAACTTCAACCATATCGAGATGGTGAATATCTTTACCAAGACTTAATCAACTCTCTATGGTATTATGGGATTTTATCTCAACACAATTCATCTTATACACAATAGTGGAATAGTGTTATTGAATAGAGGAACATTATCTTTTCGGAAATTGTAAGGTTGACGATGAGATACTAAAGTCTTCCATCATCCTTTTGGGGATATATACCAAAAAACTAATGGGATTTAGGTGAACCTAACACTATTAAATTAAAAAAAAATAAAAGTGAAAAAAAGAATATTAAAAAATAGTTCTACACAAGTGGGTAAAAACCTTACCACAATAATCAGCATGGAAAAGATTACTACATGACTGTAGAGTTCTAAATGACCAACAAGAGATAAACTCCAAAATTTCTCTTTTCGAGAGGGCATCCTCCACTTGACTGGATTCACGAAGAACATGCCTAACCTCAAGAATGATTAGGTCAGCAAGTTGAAGATATCCAGCCCACACTGAAAGCATCTCCCATGGTATATTCCTTGATAAACTTTTCATAATTTGGACAGTAATGGAAGAATATGATTCCAACCATAAATCACTCCATCCTTAGTGGACAACGTACCTGATAGAATTAATCATTTCCAATATTTCTTCTCCAACAGTTGTTTCATTTCTAATGTAGTGAAAGAAGTATCCCTTGACCAGAACCCAATAAGTGTGAAAGACACCACCACATCAAGTAGGTGTAAGTGCACAAGATGCAGCTCTGTCAATGTTGACCTTTAACCACCATGGGATAGGTAGAATCCATCGAATATATTTCACTGTGAGAGGCTTCATTGACCTTCCATTCACACCAATAGACCTCAAAAAGCACAAGGTCAAAGACATCATAATTCTTGGCCCTTGTTTTTACATGAGAATTAGATAGAATGTCTCGGTGGATAGCTAGAACAACAACATGAAATGAAGTTTTATTGCTTCTGAACATCAAATCATTTTCTACCCTCCATAGATAGGAAATACCAGAAATGGTGGCAGTGATGAGAAAGGAATGAACATTCTCACTGTCAGTGTACCTGCAAACAGCCCATAGCATAATTTCTATGGAATGATGCTCTAATGAATAATGAAAAACAACACACACGTGGGACAAAACACTGCTGGAAAAGTAGTAGTTAACAATTATATGTGACATCAATTCCTATGCTCTCAAGAAGAATAGACAGACCAAGAAAAGCCTCCTCCCATTGCGTTGTAAAAGGTATTTCCGGGGGAGTCATTGCCTCCAAATCTTCCAGAGTCAAAAACAATCAGTAGGGGGGACATGGGTTTTTCACATTCTAGAAATCCACAATGGTGGAGGAGCCAAAGGACCATAAATGAGTCTATAGTATTACTTTTTGGTGAACTCTCCATTTAGGTTTTCCACCCAAACAAGAGTGTCCATATCATAAAACATGTACCTAGACAATTCCATATGCATGTGGGTAGGAAGAATCATCTACAAGGATTGGCCAACACTAATATCAGATATGGTTTTATCCCTTAGAGAGCCTAGAACAGTCATATCAGTTCAGATCGGATGAGACAACCAGTGGGTTGTGTAGCAGTTCAGTGGGGACTGCTTGCAGACAATCCACCTTGAGCATACTGTAAGATTATAGTAAGCCTACTATAATTTAGGCAAAAAAGATGAGGCCATGTAGCTGACGCAACCATTATATAACTTCTCAACGAATCTAGTATTCAAAAAATAAAGGGGTGTGTCATAATTAGAAAGTAGCTTCCACGTGAATTTTTTGATCAAACCATCATTAATGATTCTAATATCCTTTACACCCATTCCACCCATATCAATAGGTATAACACACACTTTCCAAGAAATGGTGATCAATTTATTATTATCAATAGAACCAGTCCAAATGAAATTCCAGATTTTCCTACTCAACTCTCTCACAAGGGTTCTAGGACATCTATATAGAGAAAAATAATAGACAAACATTGATGTGATAATATAATTGACCAAACAAATTCTGCTTCTTGAGGGGATATATATTATATACATCATTATAATTACTAAAATGAGTATCAACTAAAGTTGTAAATGGTATTCCCTTCAAGATATGGAGTGGAAAGACACCATTTTTATCACATGTTCATGAATAGGGTTGTGAGGCATTTTTTAAGGCTATCTCCATAAACAAACTATCACCCCAAGACATGAGGTGTATCTTTTCATGGAATCCAATAGAAAAAGGGGATACTATCTATATAGTTATTCAAGTAATAAAGTATCTATATCATGATATTATATCTTTATTTAAATGGATCAATTCTTCAAGGAGGATATTGGGGAAAATATCAACTTTAATGAAGTTGATGCTCATGATATACAAGAGTTTTTACTGGAAATGGTTCCATAGGTCCCCGTGGAAGATTTGGTTCCTAAACCTCTAGTAGTATATAGGGGTTCTAGAGAGGTTAGTGCACCATGTAGATATTTTTTTAGAGTAAATGATTATTGTTTCTCATTATAAAGAGGTAGTAGAGAGAATAGAATCTATAAGATGGCAACAAGCCATGAATTCTGAGATGTATTCCATGTATTAGTGTAAAGTATTTGTTCAGAAAAATATTCTAATTAATTTAAATCCATTTGGCTATAAATTGGTATTCAAGATAAATCTAGACATGGAAGGTAAATTAAATACCAATAATTCACAACTAGGTGCTAAAGAATTTAGATAACCTTAATGCATTTACTATAATGAATCCTTTTCTCAATTTCATATTTTTAATTCCATTAATTGTTTTCTATAGAATATTTTCATGAAAATGAGGTTTGGAAAAAGTATTTGAAAACAAATTTCCTTAATGAGAACATTCTTGAGGTTGTGTATATGACACAACCAAAAGGTTTTGTGAGTCCATGATGTTCTCAAAAGGTATAAAAGTTGCAGATAACCATCTATGAATTAATAAAAGCATTCAATTCAAGGAACATTCAATTCGACGAAGCTCTTTTGGAATTTTTTTGGGAAGAATGAATGTGATCCATGTGTTTATAGGTGATTTAGTGGTAGTACAATTGTTTTCATAGTAGTATATTTGGATGAAATATTACTAAATGGAAATGATATACCAGTCTAACAAGAGGTTAAGGCATCATTGAGGAAGTTTTTCACTATGAAGGATTTAGGTAAAGCAACCTATATTATAGGGATAAAGATAATATATGATAGATCCAAGAGTAATCTTGGACTAAGTAAATTTATATACATTTACCAGATAATGAATAGGTTTAGTATGGAATAATATTTGTTCTATTTTCACATGGTACACATATTTAAAAGAAAATGTGTCCTTAGAAAAAATATGAAATATATAAGAAGATTAATATCCCACTTTATTGTGTAATAGGATCTATCATTTACTCTGTGTTATATATGATTCATGATGATTCATATTCATTGATAATGGTATGAAAATATCAAGAAGATCTAGGTAAACAACATTGGACTACTATTAAGGATATACTTGAGTATATAAGGTGTATTAAGGATATATTTTGGTGTATAGAGGAGATGGAGAACTATTAATTAGGTGTTATATAGAATTTAGTTTTCATATAGATCACAATGATCTGATTTCATAGTATAGATATGTATTTTATCTCAACGGATGATCCATAAGCTGGATGATTTAAAAGAAGATTGTTTTCACGGATAATACATTAGAATCAAAGTATACTATGGCTTCTGATTGAGCTATGGAATCATTTTATATTAAAAACCTTTCCAACATCATGATTTCATACCTAGTAGTAAAGTTAATATCATATTTTACTATGATAACACGGTAGTAGTGGCTCTCTCTAAATATCCAAGGTCTTTCTAAAGGAAAAAAATCAAATACTTTCAAAAGAATTTATGTCGAGGGATTTTTATAAATGTGGGAAGTTGAATTGAGTAGAGTATACATGGGGGGAAATATATAAGAAACCTTACTGAATGACTCATTTCATGAAAATCATGAGTATCATATGAGAGATAGTGGAATGAAAGATTTGTTCAGTTGGATTTTGTGCAAGTGGGAGGCTATTGGAGTTAGTTCCCTAGAACCAACTTTTTTAGTACTCGATTAAGTGTTTTTCTTACTAATTTTTTTTCTTATAATGTCATTATAATTATTATACCTCATACTAGTATGTGATAATTTCCTTAGAATATATTTCACGTTGAAATATCATATATGTTCCTCTGTTATGATGAGAACCTAGAGGTATGGTGACATTATTCTCGAACCTTTTTATATAGTTAGATGATATTGTATTATGAGAGATATAAAATTAAATATATTCGTGGTAGGAGGCTTATAAGATATTGATAAACCTTATCATGGTGTCCATCTTTAGTAATCTCCAAGATTGAAGGTTATCAGAACATGCCCATAAATTTGAAATCCACTTTTCTATGTGTCATTGGATTTTCCAATATGTAGATGTGTGTATTGATCCTTATAATTTAATAAAATCATTAATGGATATCATGAATCATGTATTTTTTTTGTTTTGATGAAAACCATGATGAAATATGTTCATGATGAACTAGGAGATGATGGGTAAATTTTGTGTGATTTTTCATTCCACGATAATGAGATAAAGGATTTTTCACTTTTCTATTTTGATGGAAGTTAATATATCAATTCCTTTAATGGGAATGGAAATTCTTGAATAAAACCATGGAAATTGTGTTCTATGGAAAATTTCATTTTTGAAAAGTAAAAGAAAGAGACATCAATCGTATAGGTTGACAGAACCAGTATTCAACCATCTTGATTTGAGATATAGGGATAAAAGGATTATATTACATGGTAAACATTCATATGAGGCTAGATGTTTTTTCAAAACTGACTTCTTTATCTATGTATGCCTTGGATTTTTTTTATAGATTCTAACCATGATAATTTGGTGGTTATTTCTAATTCCCCTAAGAAATAGTCCTAGAGTCTCACACAGTAAGTATATCCACAATCATAGTTAAATTATATAATTGAATATAATTGGTTGGAATAAATAATATTTATTTGGGTTTGGATGATCATCATAATTTAATCACAAGTTATCAAAAGAATAAGTTGGTCAAATATTAACAAATATTAGTCTCCTTTTTTGGAAAATATAGTATTTATAATATTTTTTTTAGAATAATGTAGTGCAATTTTTTAATTAAATAACCATAATTTAAGGATCAATAAATGTCAATGAGGGAAATAGGACCAATTTTAAAGGTATAAATAGTATAAATGATATTTATTTATATTCATAATGCATATCACATATCAAATAATAATAATAATTATTATTATTATTGGACATGTGGTTGTTTAAGAATATTAAATATGGTTGGGGGATTGCATGCAATCTTTCAACCGTAAACTAGAGATAATAAATATCTAATTATACCACTTTCCTAATTCACTTTGTTTGTGCACAATAGATATATAGATATTGGTTTAATCCGTAGAGTCCACTCTCACTTCATCCTTTATTAATCCATTGGGAGAAAATGAAGGGTTATTCTTCCTTATTAAAGATTACTACTATGGTCGACCATGGATAATGCAAGCGGTCATGATCATCCATGCTAGCACCCAATGATTCTTCGGTGTTGATGAGATATTATGGTGCACTTATGGATCACCTCTAGAGGGATTCTTTACTTTAATACTATAATAAAATGATGGTGAAATGACTTATATTCCATTGGACCATCAATGAAGGTGTAATTAAAAGTTGAGTTAATATTATATCCTCTCATAAATTAATTATAAATTTAATGTGATGATCCTCTCCCTATGATTGTAGCATATTATTGTAGTCTATTAACCTACTATTTTTTGTTTTATAGGATCTTATGATCATGTAATGACATGATTACAGATGAATTATGACTAAAATCCATGTTGTCCGTACCCTTAAAGGATGCTTTTACTGCGGTTGAAACCAAAAATATCGGGCTTTTGTTTAATTTTTAGGCTATATATTAGTTATAGGTCTATTTAGGGAAGTTTTATAGGGGATAAAATATGCTTGAAAGGATTTTGGGTATTTTTAAAAGTTTTATCTATTTTCTTAAAATGTTTATTAATCTAGTGTGTAAGGGCCCCAAGCATAAGATCCATTTTTGGTCACCCTATGAGGTGTGTCAAATTAGGTTTATGATGTATAAGAGTCAAGATATGGGGGTTGGAAGAAAATTCATTATTTCTTGTGCAAAAAGGCCATGATCAATAATTGTAATCACTTAGTTGATCAAATTGGATTAGTGATGAAATAAATATATGTGTAGGAGTAATTATTTAATTCAAAAAAGGAACTATATGAAGAGTTCAGAAAATGGAAAAGTGATGCATACAGGTAACATTGAAATCGCCTTATGTTTATAAGAGTAAGTGTTTAGTGATGGGTGAAATGTAAAGGTAAAACCTGGGTGTTTACGGGTAACTTCTTCATGTGTAAGAGTTATTCAGTGATGGCATCAATTAATTTTCGAGTGACATTTTACACATAAGAGTATTCCATAGGAAACAAAATGGTATTATCTTGAAATTACGAGTTATTCAGTGTTCTATGTAATGTTTCAAGGTCACCAAAAGTTGTTCATAAGGGTATTTTATTTTCTATTTTGTGTTTGTGTAAATGTAAAATTGTTTTTCAAAAATTAATACTTAGTGTTTTATGAATTTTTAAAAAATTGATTAAAATGATTATTTAAGAAGTAATTCAACTATAAATGGGTTTTAAGGTCATTTTTTCCAGTGTATAACATTTATCCCGATTTCCTTTATCTATTTTGATTCTTCGAGACATTATTTAATCATTGATAGATTCCATGAGGTCTAAAATCTGGTGTATCTAGGTCTGGCTAGATGAGCTAGGATGGTTCTTAATTATTCTTAGCACAACTTTTTAATTATATATTGATTGTTTCTTAAAATTTTGTTCCTTTTTTATTTTGGTGAATATTCTAATTAAATATTAATTATCCAATGTTCTTATATGAGTAGTGTTCTATACACTCTATATAGGTGGTTCTTAACTAATTATGGTCTTATACATGTGAAATAAAAAAGAGTGTGTATGTTTTCCTATGTGTGACAATGAATGGAACCATGTGACGTGTCTATTTTTCATAAGAGATACAAAGGGATAGTCTCATGACAAAAATAGTGGATATGATCTATTATTAAATGATTTCCTGGAATTGTGGTTTCATTCCATATAGGACTTGGTGATTTATGTTATAAGGAGGTTGTTTTTTATTTTATATATATGATGTGGTATATTGGGAATAAGTTGGGTGTATCCTTTGTAATCATGGGTGATGTCGATCATTAGATATAGGAAAATATGGTTTAATAGTATGATGAATATAGTGTTAATCATTATCGTGGGTGGGAAAATAGGTTCGGTGATAGTGTATACTAGGTTGTTAGTGATTTCTCTCACTATGGGGGTTGATTATGTAGAGTTCATGTTTATATGAGATGGGGAATGAGAGGTGGTTTAGCCCACTTATTATGGGTTGTGACCATTTTCGATTAAGCTGGATGGAGGATGATGTTTTCCATTGGAATGAAGGATGTGTGCAGTATATATGGACATAATTGGGGTGTTTGAGACCACAAGATGAAAGCATAATTATCCTTTTATATATTGGGGGATATGATCAATAATTGGTAAGGATGGGTACAATTGTGTCCTAGGTTCATTAATCTATTGAGTCGATTGGTGAAAAGAGTGTATATGCCCTTTCAACTTGTGATCAATTTTTGGAAGTGCCATTGGGGTGTCAAAATTAGTTTTTGATTGTGATTATGTGTGACATGGAATTGTTTAGAAGGTCATGGGATCTTCTAATATGAAATACTATGTATGTATCATTTCACATTATCACTGGTTGATGCTTGTAATGGATTACTCGTGGTTGGTTAAGCATGGGTGGAGTGGGTTATGTAATATATTTTAGTTGTTTTTTATTATACATTGAATACATTAGTAGACTTATGGACATTATTTAGGAACACCTTTTTTGGCGTCCTATTATGTTCTTACTCAAAGCCTACACACCACCTCTGGGAAACATGATGACTTTATATCTTATGGTACTAATAAGAGAAATGGTTCAATGTTTGGAACCTATCAGATATGGGAGTTTTGGTGATTCATAAGTTGGTTCGAATTGGTTTTTAGATAGGTTAGGTAGTTTTTTGGTGCAATGATGGTGGTTATATTTATTTATTTTGTACATTTACACATGTTATTAGCCTATGGAAAATTAGTTGAATTTTTATGGCTAACATGACATGGTAGATTTTATATTAAATAGTTCATATACATATTTTATGTTGTTCTTGTTTTTTAATTTATTCCACTCTGTTTTGTTTAGTTCTTGTTATTTATATATTGAAGGTATAGTCTCCCCTTGATCATCTCATATAACCATGATTATATTTGAAAAACATCTACATATGGGGATGCATTCCTATGGTCTAGTGACACTTTGGTCTGATTATCTTGGAGTTAATGAAGCCTAGGCATTACTTATACATAGTTAAAATATTAACTTTCCTTAAATATTTAACAAAAAATCTTGATTTATAGGTATTTTATTTTGCACCGTTCTCTATATTTTCTTCAATACCTATTTAATACATTTTTATTCACATCATTTAATGATTCTACAAAAACAAAAATTTTATTTTGGTATATGGAATCTGATTTTCTATATTCCTAACTAAAATTTATATTTTAATATTATTTTCCATTTAATGATTACCTATAAGATAAGGATTTATTTTTCTCAATGAATAATATATTATCTAAATCTGTGATTATTAAACCATAATTTGTTTTATATCCTTCCTATGAAACATATGTGTCCCTAGAAGTTTGTTTTCCATGATTCCTTATATTTATTGATTTATGTTTATTTAGAGACTTATATTTAACAAAGACTTCACTTATGAACACATAAATTTATAACATAATTAATTTTATTCATATTAAAGCACTTATGAAATATTTTTTTCATTTTATTTATCATATGGTTAAGTTTTAATGACAATATTTACAAAACATGTCACAAAAGGGATAGTGTAAAACATTCACGATTTATAAACTTTTAATTAATCTAACTATAATACAAAATGTGTAATTAATCCTTTTACTTACATCATTACCCTGACTTGTATAAGGAAATATAAGTTTGGGAATTGGATCCACTATATATTTAATGTTCAATGAATGTGTGGTTATGTAATTCTCTGACTCACCCACTGAAATCTTTTTTTATCTTCTAAATAAGATCATTATCTACTTTACTTTTTCATAACTTATGTTTGTTAAAGTAATATCATGATGTATAAGATTTTACAACTATATTATTATTTAAATAGTTTACAAATATTAGGATGAAATAATTATAGAATATTTTTGGCTTTATTACCTATTACTTATTAGAAATCATGTAAAATACCTAATACTTTTAGCTCAAAGTGCCTAAACACCCTTCTTGGCATAAATCTGGCATTTATTTTTGGGGTTACTTGACCAAGAATATCTTTACATAACAACATATTATTAAAGTTATACAAGTTATAATTATAATTTATTAATGAAATAGGTTATCTCTAATCATAGAATAAATAAACTACTATTCATGTATGTGATACCATGGAAATTATTTATTTCATACTTGAAATAAAATCCCATTGTGTCTATACCCATCACTAAATTATATTTTGGTAATACATAATATATAATAAAATATTTAAAAAATAAGAACCCTCTTATGAATTTATTTTATATGAAATATTCTATAGCAGACATAAGATTTAGGATCTATTAGTAATCTTTAATGTGTACTTTAACTCTTATAATTGGTCTGAACTTCCAAGGATCCTGTATTTGGATACAAAAGTGTGGGTCAAAAATTGTATCGAAAACCCATGATTAAAACATAAATACTATAATAAATTTTGAATATACCTAATTTATAATATTACTATTTCATTTTATCCCATTAATTGTAATTATTATTCCAATGGGATTTATGACCACAAGAGAATAAAAAACATCATATTCATTGTTATATCTCTTTATATATGGCCTCTTTGAAGGATTTCATCATGGTGCCTTTGGAAATACACATTCCATTGGAATTTTTAGCTTCCCTTTCTTCTTTTCACCATAAGGGAAAAATATATTTCTTTTCTTATATCCTTACCAACTTGGTGAATGTTATACAAAATATACTAAAGTGGTTTCTCTATGCTACTCATTTTATAGTTCTCAATGAAATCAGAGTAACTATGTTCTATGGATGAGAGAATTAAATATATTGAATGATCATTATTCAACTTGAATCTTAATTCTTCATTTCAATTAATGTAATATATCATCTTGATAGCATGAGGAATATCCTAGATTACATATTCTAACTTATACATATTTAGTACAATAAAAATCTCATTAGGTTATTAATTTTATTTCTTTTTATAAACATATTGTAGATGAGAAAACATTATGTAACTATTAATGTCATCTTGTTTTTTTTGAAACTCACTGGAAATTGATTATAATATAATTACATATACTTAAAATACATAATCCACATGTCTCTTTTAAGAATCCTTCTTACCCTCAATGGATTTCTGATTTAGCTTATTATATAATAACCCAATAGTTATTCAACCCATAATTTTATTTTCATACACGAATTCATTTTCTAGATTTCCATATTATCTTTTCAATTTTATGTTTTAGATAATTAGGCTATAAATAAATAATAATAAAACCTATTTATAACATGTTGGACACTTATTATTTGTATCCAATTTCCCCACAATTTAATTCTTTTAAAATCAATACGTTTTATTTTTATGAAAAATATTCATGAATTTCCACTTAATTGCATCGTTGTTCCTACTCGTAGTTAATTTATATGAATTTTTTTAAGTGTGAGATAATCATAAAATAAATCCCAATAAGTTTTATATAAAAAAGAAAAAATAAACCTCTTAGTCCATCTCAAAACCATGAGATAATAAAAGAGAGTTTTCATTTAACATAAAGAACTTTGAGCCCAGAAAACCAATTACTTACCCAATAAATTAAATATAAGTCCCAAATATTTCCATAAATCATTTTAAAAAATCATAAAGGATATATCATAATCATCTGGGTTTTTTAGAAAACATGATAATCTAGGAATATTTTAAATAAACATAAATTTTTACTGTTAAAGTTTAAAATATTTTCAATAAAAATAAATCTTACCATATGAAATATAAAAATTTCCATAAAAACTCATTATAAAGAATAAAAAATTAATGTAGGTGGTTTGGGGCATCAGTTTCATATAACTCTTAAAATCTCACTTATAAATATAATAACCAAACGATCAACCTCTAATATAATTATCTAGAGAATATAATCATTACCAAATGCATTTTAGATCTATATAAAGATAACATGAACATAGACAATGTTCAATGATAATATCATGCATGTGAAACATAAAATATTTCATTTACATCATCAAACATTAAAAATATTCTTTTAAACATATAATTAAAACATTTTTAGATATTGATATATCTATTTTCTTTAAATCTCTCTTTTGAAAACTAAAATACCTAGAATAATGTAAAATAAAGGTTTCAATTAAAAAAATATTATAAATGAAGATAAAAATTAAATAAGGTTTATGATGGAGGGAAGATTCAATGATTTGGTATACATTAAAATAGAGCATTCATAATTCCTTTGGTAAACAAATTTAAACCATTCTGTATAAAATACATAAAAAGACTCATTTTAAAATCCTTTAATATAATATCATAAGAGAAATAAAATTTCATTTATTATTATTTTATTTATATATAAATAAATTCAGAAAATAATATTAATAATTATGACATAGAAGAAAAATAATTAGAAAATATATCTTTAAAACATTCAAAAAAGGTTTTTAAGGTAAGGTTCCCCTTACATTGAGTCTGAATTTTCAATTACATTATTTTAATATAGTATAATAAATTTTATCAATTATTTAATTCACTAAGAAACAATTCCTGGTTTAATCATAGGACCTTAAACCACTTGTTTCATTTAATTCAATTTTATATTTATTTACTTAATCGGTTAAGCCCACATTGGGTGTTTTGAGGACATCTGATTCAGAATTTTAAGAAAACATTCATATGTTTACCATGGTTAAATAGTTCCTTATTACATCATCTATAGAACAATAATAATTACATAATTATACTTTTTACACATTATATATACTTTTAAAACCAACCATGAAATATGGTTATATAAAATGAATCACATTACAATCATGGAGTCGGTTTGTTGTATGTATGCATGAGTAACATTTCCATTTTTCAATGAACATGTGGGAAAGAAGGTAAGTATTATTTTATCTTTATAGAATTATTATTATATAATAAATATAATATTATCTATTTAAATAAAATTATATATTCTATCCATGTGATGTGATGATAAAAAATTAATCACATTTCTTCCTTTAGATGGTAATCCACATGTACACACGAACGACGATATAATTTTTCAATGGATGGAAGTTTAAGAAAACAGATGATATATTATTTTCAAGAATGATACATTTTTAATAATATCCTATAAATACATTAAATCTTTCATTATAACCAACCATGATATGTGGTGATGTAAAAATAATTACATCGGGTCGTGAGGTGGTAGTATGCCATACACACAAATGATAGTTTCATTTTCCATTTTATAGAATAGGAGAAGAATATAAGTTATTTAGTAAACATAAAAACCTCTCAATATATGTAATATATTTATTTTAAAATTTCATCCTGGTTTAATAATATTTAAAGGATGTTGAAGAATAAATAAAATAAAAATTCTAAGTTAAGAGTTATACCAATTCTTTGAAAAACAACCTCCAATTAAAAAAATTAATCACTCTAAAGTTTTTATTATACTAAAAATAAGACCTCTTGGGTGTGTGGATGAATTTTTGAAGATATTTTTATAGGTGATGGAAAAAACAGTAAACTCTTGAAGTGATTAGTAGAGAGGAGACGGGTTTCCTTTTAAAAGTTACGGAGATGACAATGTTGGAATTTTTCAAAAGATTGATATACATATATATATATATATAACATAGTATTTTAAATTGGAACTATGGAAATCTATATTAAAAAATAAGGTGAGATATGGTCGAAATAACCTCAACCATTAACATTTATAAAAGTTTTGGATATTGTTAGTCAGAGTAGGACACTAAAGAGGGGGTTAATTGAGTTCCTACAAAAATTTCTATCTTAAACCATTTATTTAAAAATCCCCCAATTAAAAAAATTATAGCCCATTATCCAATGTAAAGGATTTATAATAGATTTTAATGTTTAAAAAAATTATCAAAGAGTGATTAGTTCCGAGTTAAAATACTTTTAATAGTAATCTTAGCTTTTGAATTCAGTATACTAAATCCAATTCAAATAAAAACACTATATAACATTAACTATCCGAGTGAAGTAAAATTTTCGAGTTTGAGTAATGAAAATATATAATAAAACTAAAATTGAAACAAAAATTCGGATATAAAAATAAAAAGTTCAGTATCATAAAGAGACCTAATCCTCTATACTTTTTGATAACCTACCACCAAGTGGTTTATATTAATAAAATCAATACACGCCCTAGATCAAGGTTCACAATAGCACACAAGGTTTTCCATGCCAATTATTCCTCTACCAAAATTATTTGGGGGAATAAGAAATACAACCAGGCCACACAGGGACCTCTTCCATAGTCATAGGTGGGAGTAAAAAAGGTGTAGAAAAATGAGAGAGTGAGGATATCTTGTATAGTCCATATTAGATTAGGAGAAAATATGTGTTTGTGGTACATACACACACACTACTCAAAAGAATATTGAAAATGTACACAGTAGAACAAAAATAATGAGAAAGGGTTTAGAATTCTCGGTGTGATGGGTTTATGCTTTTGGACATCTTGGATGTAGCAAATGAGAGGCTCAAGCCCACTTATTAAAATAGAAACAAAAAATATAGTGTCATGGAAGCTCTCTATTATGATTCCAATGAGGTGAGGAGATCCTCAGAAATCCACTTCACTTGGAAATGTTTCTGTAAGGATGTTTTCACTTCAGTTCACAAAAAGTAATTCCTTATTTTCATCAAGAAGGATGAGTATATTCTGTTCTTTTATTGCTTGCTCTCTTGTGTGTGTTGATCTTCTTGCGAACCACCTTATTAATTTTTGGGTTTTTTTCATTGGCCGACAAGTAGCATTATCTCTACCACATGCTGGTACCACATACCTCGTTCAACCTACTAACAAGGTCATTAATATTGTCTAGGAAAGACCATTAATAAAACCAATATCCTTAAATAACTCAAATATGACCATTAGTAATAATTTTGAATTTAAATGGTAAATGAATATATGAGAAAGTCTAAAATGGTTCCACAGGAGCAGTGACACAGGAGAAATGACTTTTCTATTGTCTATGAACGTTTTATTCAGAATTGTGTCATATAATTGAAATATTTATAGAATTATGGAATAGTTTCTTAAGAATGGGGTCTTAGGATTTGTAAATATTCAGACATTCATGAATGGTGTCTTAATAATGGTGTCTTAGACTTTGCAAAAATTGTAAAATTCAAGAACAATGTATTAATAATGGTGTCTTAGACATTGTAAAAACTCTGAAATTCTGGAATGGTGTCTTAAGAATGGTGAAATAGACTTTGAAAAAAATTATAGTTTGATTGGTTGATGCAATAGTGTCTGGTCCATTGTGAAAATTCTAGACCAATGGGTTACTATAACGGTGATTGGTCCACATCAATGGTGTTTGATCCTTTGTGAAAATTCTGGACTGGTGGGTTACTACAAAACGGATGCATACTTTACTGATTTACAGACTGTACGGTGAATATGAGTCCTCAAACAGGTGATAGTGACTTCACCATAACAGTGACTCATAGTCCGTCAAATATTTTTAATCTCTCTTGTGATGTAACATTTAATAGAATAGATTAATATTATACAAAAACATAATGATACATGATTAAAAAAAATTAAACATGATTTGTGAGCATTTAAACTAGATATTCCATCAATGTCCCCTTTTTTTATGATCACAAATCATGGAATTTAAAAGTCATAAATAATGATCACAGTAAAGGTTAATTATTTTTCTTAACATATCAGACAGATTATGTGAAATGGAGACATAAAATGGTATAAATTAAATTTAGTATAGAAAATATGATATCAGAGCAATACATTATAGTATCAGAGCATATATATGAAATATCAAAGCTCATACTCATATGTTAGTATATAAATACCATAATGACTGTTATGTGAGTTAAATTAAATCTTTGCATTCTCTCCCTTCTTGAATTATATAAAAGAACATAGATAAGTGAAAATTAATAAGTACAAAATTTTATCAATAAGGGAATAAAAGAGTAAGATCATTTCATTGAATACATCAATATAGTACAATCGAAAAATGTACACCATAGTCCTATCAAAAATCATCCAATCACTTTGGGTCTAATTCCACCACCTCTTTTCCCTTGTGAGAGACATTAGGCATAGAAGTAGTTGGTGGAGAAGTGGTAGTGATTAGAGGGTAAGAGTGGATAAAAATAGGAGATAGAGGTACTCTGTCAAGAATAGAATGAGCAAGGCTCGGTCTAGAGGAAGATGAAGGTAAATTCTTCTCACTTATAACTAGTCTGATCTAGATCAGTGCCTAAGCAGGGGTCATGGTAATAGGTGTAATGTTAGTAGAGGTATAAAGAATTAGGATAGGTCTTAGAGGGTTAGCTATTGGAGCAACAATTTATGTGATGTGATGGTGTAAGTAAGGCTTCAATAGATTGAGGAAATCCATGAGGACCTAACCACCATACTCCATAGATTTTTCAAAGTCATCCTTGTTTTACATGAAATTATCAAGGGTAGGGATAAATTCCTTCAAATTCTTGACTTGTTCAATGAAATCTTGAGCCATTGTAGGTATCCTAAAATTATACACCAAATAATTTAAATGATTGGTCAACTGGTGCTTGGTATAGATCTTATTAAAATAGAAATCCATGTTCTTTGAAATTTATTCTTGAGCATCAGTGGAAGATTTTGATAAAAATCTAACCATGGTATGCACATGCTCATTGAACTTCTGAATCTTACCAATTATTTCTTGATTAGAACGACCAATCAATGTTTGAATCTCTTCTCTAATAACAAATATGATCATTATATTGTATAAAGATTGAGAGGTATGTGAAGAAGATGATTGAGCTGGAGTAGCTGAGGTGATGGAATTTATCATTTATATCTCTAAATATAATTTATATTCATCCATTAGTTGATTGATAGTAGACACAAGGACACACATTTTATTTTCTAATTTATTGTTGTTCTTGAAAACATCTTTAACCACTAAAATCATATTAGGTTTATTCTGAGATACAACCTTTCCTGGGAGCATATCAGTATCCACCTCACCTAGACCAGAAACTAGAGATAAAGAAGGAGAAATTTTCAATTCCCTCTTCATTTCCTCAATAAATGATTTTAAGAATTCAAGTCATTAGTTATTTGTCTATTTTCAAGCATTACCTCTTGTATTTCATGAAGAATTTTAGGCTGATTTTTCCATACTATCTTCTGTAGAAGCATTCTAGCATCCCTTTCACTAAGGTTAGTAACATGAGTAGGCTATGAATTCATAAGAATTATAATACCAGATAATATATTTTCACCAAAAGCATTTAAATCCTTATTACTCACATAGTTTGGGGTTTTTTGAGCATGTGTAGGGACTAGTACAGAGATAAGTACTGGCTTCTGAACAGATACTACTTCTTTAGTTATGATGGGTTTGAGTTGAAAAACTTTTGAATGGTCTATTTACTTAACTATAGATAAATGAGAGACATCAACATCAATATATATTGGAAAATTGTACCAGGTATCTACCAAACATGGATTAAGAGTGTTTTGAACATTAATCCTTTCAAAACTATTATTTTTCTCCCCCTCAACTGATGCCCCCCTTTGATAATTAAGTGACTCCATATCTTGACCTTATTCCAAAGAAGATTCCATATCTTGGTGGACTTACGTATCAACTACATTAACTTATAATTGATTATCCTATTCAATACTCTTTATAGTAGGTAAATATACTTCTTGTTTATTAGATTATTTGGCTTTACCGATAGTGGATTCTATTTTTATAGTTTCTCTTGATTCATATTTCTCAATATCAACATTTTATTCAATATCAGCCTCTTTCTCATTATCAGCTTCACACTTAGATTCATTTTCTTCACTTTCATTATCATAACCTTTACTGAGAATATATGTTATAGAGTGAATAGTTTTAGATGGTTCAAGAGATTCATGGGGAGGTTCTTCATTCTATTTAGGAATATCTGGATCACTGCCTTCTCTATTAGAAAAATTCTTTACTTCAACTATAGAAACATAAACATTCATTTCCTCATCTAAAAATTCTGCCATCTCATATGGTTCCAAACTAGGGTCAGTGATATCCTTAGGTCTCGAGGGATGATCAATAGGATTAAAATACTTATAAAGATTTTCCCTGCCTTCTACCCATTCCGTCTTATAGGGATTCTAGTTAATATTTATCTATATGAATATATCCTTACAAAAACAAAAATCATAATCCATAGTAGTATCTACATTATTCATTACCAATCCTTTGTCTTGAAGTATTGTAGAGATGATCCTTTAATAGAATGGGGAAGTGGATTTTGAGGTGGTTTTGATCATATCACACATATGAAGCACAAGATATTTTCACAAATTTATCTTATGACTATTTCTCAAAATATGTGGCAAGAACACATCTTGATACTTCAAGTTAGAAAAATAACCTTTCCCTAGATAGATAAGGATCTGAATGAACTTAAATAGAAACCTAATTTCTCTATCCAACTCAACAGTAATAGGTCTTCTATTCATTAAATTTCCTATTAAATCACCCAAAACCTCTTCTAGAATGAATATATCACTTGGTGGTGGAGGACCTCTTTCATGATCCTCAATGATAGCTTCATAAGTTAATTTTAAACAAGCATCACAATGGCTAAAAAATGATAATATTTTTCTATTTACCCAACATCTGACCAAGAAAACATTATTGGATTTGAAAGCAAACCCAACGTAATGGTAAAAATAAAAAAAATCAGCTATAAGGGTCTGTTGCCATTGGTAAACCAGTCTACCGAACCCTACTTTTCCCATACCCAATGAACCAGAGACTTACATGAATGAATCCACCTTTTAGAAACATTATATTAAAAAATTATTACTTGATCTATGAGACTAGGGTTCAAATAATAATGACGGTTTTGAGTGAGAAACGTTTGGTTTCGTGAGTTCAAGAGTAACAGTGAAGTGAGATGTGATTTGGATCAATCGGTCTTTATCATTTAGTGATTTAGAAGTCATTAATAAAAAATGTGGTATAAAATAAAATGAAATAAAATAATTAAAATAGTGATGTTGAAAAAATTACTAAGTATAAAATGGTGAGTCATTATAACATGTGGCCAAGGGTGTCATGACGAACGGTGAGACATCAACTGGAAAGACTGAGTGTTGTGAGACAACAACTAGTGAGACAAAAAATAGTTACTCAAAATTGATCGTACCTAATTCATGTATGATGTTGGTCATTCTTTCATTTTTTTAATGGATTAGTAAATATGTCAGAAAATTGAAGTTATATGCGAATGAATTATAATGTAATATGGCCTTTTTGATAATGATCTCTCAAAAAATGATGTCTTATGTCAATATGTTTTGTTATTGAGTAAGAAATTGATTTTTCAGATATGTTAATAGCACATCTGTTATCACAGTTTATAGGGACATTTCTAAATTGAAATCCATAATCATGAAATGTGTGTTTCATCCACAAAATTTGAGCACAACAATTAACAGCATCTATGTATTCAGCTTCAATAGTAGATAATGCAACAAAGGTTTTCTTTTTTACTACACCATGATACTAGTGAATTTCCCAAAATAAATGACATGTTCCAGAGGTTCTTTTTCTATCTAACTTGAAACCACCAAAATCAGCATCAGAATATAAAACTATATAAAATTTTTTTCATTTAGTATAGAACATTCTTATATTTGTAGTGTGCTTGAGGTTTTTCTAAATTCTTTTTACAGCAAGATGATTTGACTCTTTAGAATATTCTTGAATACAAGCACACAAACATATAATTAACATAATATCAGGATAACTATAAGTCATGTAGAGAATTATTCTAATCATACATCTACAATTGGTTTGATCAATAGATTTTCCATTTTCACCAAAATCCAATTTACAGGTGGTACTCATAAGAGTATCACTACCTTTAGTGCTATCCAAATTAAATAAATTTATAAGATATTTAGTATATTTAATTTTATTCAAAATAATACCTTTTTTTATTTTGAACAATTTTAAATCAAAGATATAATTTGATTTCTCACATTAAACTCATTTCAAACTCATTTTCCATCATTTTTGTAAAATAAACACATAAATAATTTTTCGAAGTTCGAAAAATAATATTATCAACATAAATTTGAACTACCAAAACATCTTTAGAATTTTTTTTATAAAAAGAGTAGGATAATATATACCTTTTTTAAAACCATATGAAGCATAAAAATTATTGAGTTTATCATGCCATGCTCTTAGATCCATTTTAGACCATACACATCATTTTCTAATGTAGAAAAATTATTTGGAAAATGAGGGTTTGTAAAACCAAGGGGTTATTCCCCGAAAACATCCTCAACTATGTACCCATCTAGGAATTCACTCATAATATCCATGTGATATAGTTTTAAATTGAGATGAGATACAGATGCTAGTAGGATTCTAATGGCCTTAAGTCTGGATATAGGGGATAAGGTTTCTTCATAGTCAATGAATTCTTCATCACTATATCCTTGTGCAACTAGTCTTTACTTATTTCTTACCATGCTTCCAATTTCATCCACTTTATTTCTAAACCCCAATTTAGTAACTATAGTTAATATGTGTTTTGGTATATTAACTAGTTTTCAAACATTATTTCTTTCAGAATGATTTAATTCTTCTTGCATAGCCATTACCCAGAATTTATCATTTACTGAATCATTGATGTTCTTAGGTTTAAGTTGTGATAAGAAGGCTTGATGTTCAACCTAGTTGCCAAGAGAAGCTCTAGTCTGGGTCCCTTTATCTAAGTCTCCAACAAAAGAATCTAAGGGTTGGTTCTTAAGGGTTATAACAAATCTAGAAATGGAATTACTAGTCACTTCAGGTTCTTCTATAGGTTTATGTTCTCTTTAGTTAGAATCCGGAGATCATTAAAAACTATCTGATTGTTTTACAATAAAAAATATGTTTTAAGATTTATGTTTAAAATGGCAAAATTTTCCTCTGGGTTTTTAAGGTGGTTTTGGTATCATGTGGATCTGTTTCATCAAATTTTATTTGTGCTGATTCTTCCACACATTTAGTTCTTTTATGAAAAACTCTATAAGCTTTACTAGAGGTTGATTAACATTTGAAGATTCCTCCATCACTTTTGGATGAAAACTTTTCAAGATTGTCCTTAGTATTGGGAATATACACCTTGCAACTAAAAAATTAAAGTAGGTAACATTGGGTTTCCTATTATTCCATAGATCATAATGGGTTTTCTTAAGGTTATGTCTAATTAAGACTCTATTAAAAACATAACAAGTTATATTCACAGATTCTACCCAAAAATAAATAGTTATGTTATGCTCATTAAGAATAGTATGAGATATTTATTATAATGTTCTATTTATCATTTATAAAACTCCATTCTTTTAGGGTTGCAAGAGCATAGAGAAGATATGACTGTAGAAATTTTTTTGAGAAAAAAGATTCAAACTCTAAACCTTCAAACTCTTGGCCTTGGTCACTTTTTAAGGATTTAATTATAAGACCACATAGGTTTTCTACTATTGAAGAATACTTGATAAAATGATAACAAGATTCTCAATTGTGAGATAAGAAAATGTCCAAGTATACCTAGAAAAGTCAACTACTAGAACATAGACATAGTGCTTCCAATTAAAGAGTAAAACTATAGATGGTCCAAACAATTCCATTTTGACCAACTTAAGTGGTTGAGAAGTTGAAAATTATTTATTTCATTTGAATTATATTTTGTGTTGTTTTCTTATTTGATATGGATTACATACTTTATTGTTTGGAAATTATAGTTTGGGTAGATCCTTGGCTAATATTTTTCTAGTAAGATTTATAAGGGAGTTTATCTTACAATTCCCAATTCTCCTTTGATATATCCAATACAACTTGTGAAAGGAACTTAAGAAAGAAACATTTTGAGAAACTAAGGAAGCTAAATTAACAGCATAAAAATTTTCATTTCTAAATGTAGTAAAAACTAAATCATTTTTAGAATTGAATACATTTCAAGAATCATTTTCTAATTTAACATGAAATCCATAATCACATAACTGAGAGGTGCTAAGAAAATTTTATTTTAAACCATCAACAAAAAGAAACTTAGAAATTAAAACTAAATTAGAGTTTCTAATTTGGAAAAGGCTAATTATTTTTCCTTTTTCATTGTCACCATATATGAAATGCCCACTATCAACATTGAAAAGATTTTTGAAGCTCGAATATTCATCTATCATGTGTCTTGAATATCCACTATCATGGTACCTAAATATTTTATAATATCTCTTCAAGCATGTTTCCTATAAAAATAAATCATACAAGAAATGATTTTTGTACCCAGAATATATTAGGTAGAATAACATTAGTGATAAAAGATTTCAGAACCCACATTTGTTTCATAGGTTTCCTATAAATAGTTTTAATTATTTAAAAAAATAAACATTATTTGATCTAGAATACTATAAAAAGTGAAAAAAAATTCCATTGTGAGATCTTGCAGAATATTTATCATTATTGGGAACAAAAAATTATTTTCCATATTTTATTGCCAAATTTTCCTATCCAGGTTGGTATTAGGTTCTAGTAGAATACTTTGGTGGAACTTTTTTTTACCAAGAACTTGTGTTTGGGTATTCTTTCTAATGGTAAAATTTTATATGTCCTTTTTCAATTTGTCATTAGATTGTTTTCGTTCTTTGTATTCTTTAATAAATTTATTATTCTTTTCTTTCTCCACTATAAGCTCAGATTCAATAGTTGAGGTAAGTGCATGTTGTTTCTTTAAAAATTTATATTCATATTTTAACTAATTAAATGCATCATCAAGCATTCTACAATATACAAAAATTTCCTTATTATTCGTATCCGCATAATCATATTCATCTTTATATTAGTAAGAATTATGTACCAGAGTTTCTAGTGTTACCTCAGATGTGATTGTCATAAAACACATATTGGATTTATCATACCTTTCATCATGTGAATATTCTGACTCATTTGCGTTATCTTTAGAACTACTCCATGTTTCCTTCATTTCCTTTTTTGGATCTTATATCTTTATATTAATATTTTTTTTATTTCAATTTTCCCCAATCAGACTTTACATGCCCTTTCGTCTTAAACATTTAATTAACTCTTTAATTATTATTTTCACCACTTTTCTAGACCTTTTTCAAGTTTCCCTTATTGTCATACTTTTCTTTTGTAGCAGGTCTTTCTGAAAAACTTCTTCTTTATATAGAATTTTTTGAATCTTATGTCTATCTGAGCCATTTCATAATCACTTTTAGTTGACGATTCATAATTTCTTGAACTTTCAGTATGGGTTTGTGCCTTCTCCTTTTCTACATGATTAGAAGGATTGGTTTTGGAATCCATTGAATTTAAATTTGGTCCATCGTCCTCTTTCTTTTTGACCATAAATTATTACTCATACATCATTAACTTACATATTATCTCCTTTACTAGCAACTTACTGATATCTCAAGATTCTCTAATTAACACTGAGGTTCCTCTCAATCTGGCTGGTAAACATATGTGAATTTTAATCACTGGTTCCTTGGCTATAACAGTCTCTCCAAAAGAGATCCTAGTGTTCCAAATCTCACTGAACCTGAGAAATGTTAAGATATTATGTGAGTATGATATACTATATAATACCAAATATAGGATAGAATATGTAAAGATGATATTCTAAAATACAAGAGGGGGTGAATTTTATACATTAAAAAAACCTTAAGAAAATTTTGCATAACCAAAATTCACAACACCTCAATGTTCTAAAGACTTGCTTGATTGCAGAAAATTGATTCCAGAACTGAAGATTAACAAAATATTACACCAACTAAGATTATACCTTAAATCGTATAGAATCTTACTAAATCAGAGTACAAGTAAGAAAGTATAAGAAAGTTATACTTTACTTAACAACACAAAATGCTGCGGAAAAACTTGTAACAAAAACAAGTAACAAGTAATAAGTCTTTTAACCCAAAGAGAAGGGTATCCACCAACCTTGGATAAAGGTCCCTTGATTTATACATTCAATAAAGCCTATCATACCCACACCAGGGTAAGCCCTCGATTCGAAGATCAAATTCTGTCTCGCTATCCCTGCAAGACCTCAAATATTATGTAGTTGGCACCTCTGCCTTCCTCAGAAAGTAATAACTCAACTTCAAGGTGTTGGAACCTCTATTTTCCTATACCTGGAAGCCCTCAATTGTAATCAACAACAATTAGAGTAGCATGAAGCAAGTCTATAAATGGAAATGTTTGAAAAACCTATTCAAAAATTCTGTACGAAGCATTGAGAGTTGATAAGAGCCTTTTTCTCTCTCTACAAATCACTTCAACATCCTGTAAGCACCAATGTCAAAGATGTTGTCTCATGTTCTACTTCTTTTCAAATGATATCATGTTTATTGGTGAAGCTCCAATGGTCAGCTACCTCCTCTAATGGTCATATTTCTACTTTAATTTTGGGGGGACCTATCCATGTGTCACTCAACCAACGGTTAGTTGATAACTGAAGGCATGACATCATTTTATATTAGAACAAATGTAAGCATCAGTAAAACTGAAGTTTAGAATGAAAGTAAATAAAAGTTTGGAATGTAAGAAAAGTATGAAAGTTCGTAGTCTAACTAAAAAATATAATTTGGAGTCTATAATAAAGGGATATTCGGATTCTGTTTTGTAGGAATTAGAAACATGAATTCTATAGAATTCTGGAGTCTGAATATCAAGGAAATTCAGAACCTGAACTTAAAGAGTTTAGAGTCAAACTGATAGAATTTCAGAGTAGAACTGGTAGAAGTTCGGAGTCGAACTCATAGAAGTTCAGAGTTGAACTCATAGAAGTTCAGAGTCAAAGTAGTAAAAGTTTGGAGTCTAACTTATAGAAGATTGGATTCAAAATAGTAGAAGTTCAGAGTCGAACTAGTAAAAGTTCGGAGTCGAACTCATAGAAGTTCGGAGTCAAAATCATAGAAGTCTGGAGTTAAACTATAAGAAGTTTGGAGTCAAAATAGTAACAGTTCGGAGTCGAAATTTGGAGTCTTAAACATAATGCTTCATATCTAAGTGTTATACGATTCCAAGGTTTTTAGTTACAATCCAAATTTTACACTTAGAAAAGAAATATAACTATACAATGAAAACAATGTAAGGATAAATTTCCTTGGGGAATGAAATTTTCCTTAAGAACATGAAACAAGGGGTAAAATGATATTTTCATTAAGATAAGGTGTTTGTGATTTTCTAAACATGAATGAATGGAAAATTCATAAGGAAATCCTTATTGACTCAGCAATCTACCCCTTTTTGGAATTCACAAACATCCTTAAAAAAGAATAAAAGGACTTAGAAAAAAAACTACATCCCTTTACTTATAGACAAAGATGAATACGACTAACTCTCCCTTAGGATTTGGAACTCTATGGATCCTATTCTTGATTTTCCAGAATGGGATTTATATTGAGTATGGAAATTTCTTGTATTGAAAAACTCCTCCTTAGATTAACTCCCCCTTACTTAGGGATACCTCTTTTACTTATGAATATTTTTCCTTCTCTCCTTTAGATTTTTCTGTCTTCCTTTTTGAGTTCTTTTTCCTTCTCCCCCTTTTTGATTTTCAAAATGAGTTTAAGTGAATGGAAAAGAAATATGGTACCTAAGATATTAGTAAAGACAACCAAACAAAACAATATACCACAATTCTATTATAATTGGAAGAATTTTAACAATGAAAATTAAATGCTACAAATGATTAGATTGAGTCAATTTTGTTTCCTTTTCCTTGGGAAAGAGTTTCTTCATAACTATATTCAGCTTTTTGAGATCTTTATGATCCTCCTCAGCTTGCTTTTCTAAGGCTGTGATTTTACATTCAGGAGACTTCAGGGCTTCTGCCTGAGCCTTCAGCAACTCCTCTTTCTTCACTATCTTCTCTTCCATCTCGGACCATAGATCTCTTTCTGATTTCAAACCTTGAGAAACATAATTCAGATTTCAATTTAGATCTTTTACATCTTGAATAAGAGTATATTTCTCTAGGTTCAGCTTATCCTGAAAAATATCTGGAATATTTTTGATTTTGACATCTTCAGTACCAAAATACTCCTTAACATCTAGTTGGAACCGATCAAGATCTTCCATATCTTCAATAATTTTCTTAGACCAAAGGGTTATTTTTCTGCACGACTTTCTGTGGACCTCATAGTTGATAAGAAAATTTTTATACTCTGCTTCAATCTTCACACATTTATCCATTACCATGGATAAGGATTATGACTTCTGATTCAAGCTGTGCTGAAGCATCTGGCATCTTGAGTTATTTTAGGAAAGATCGGAATGGTGTCTACCAATTTCTTCAGGGACTCAACCAAAAAATCATGTCCCAATGCAGATGACTCCGAATCAGAAAACTTTCTAGGAGATTTTACTTCTTCTATTTCAACCAGTTTTCTTTTAAAAGAACCTCCAACATGCTTCTTCCTTATGATATCTTTTGTTGGGGAGTGAAAAACTACTTTCTTACCCTTACTGGTTCTCGGAATGACCTCTTATTATGTAGATTCATGCTCACTCTTAGATAATTGCACAATCTTGTCTTCATAATCTTTCTCTTTCTCAAATCCAGCTACAATGTCTTCAGGAAGAATAAATTCATGATTATGAATCTCTTCCTCAGATGGTTTGTTCACTTCCTCTTCAACCTTCACTTCTTCTGCGGGTGTATCCAATTTTGAGGATCCGGCTTGGGAAGTCTGGAGTGAAAACTTCTCGGAAGAAATTTCATTTTCTTGATATTCTTAGACTTTCCTAATTATATCATTAGAACCTCCACTCATCTCAGCTTGTTGAACTTCCTCCACAACTTTCTGAACATTTTTCATTACTTCTTTCTCAACTTCCCTTTGTTCAGCAACCTTCTCTTGAGATTTTTCCGGGGTCATGAAGTTATTCCCCGAAGACTCTCGTAAACTTTAAACCAAGAAATAATTCTAAATGGGAATATTCTCGGAGGCTATTTCTGTGGATTTTGAGAGAGATTGAAAAATATCTGCCTCTGACATCTTTTTCTTCATCGTCTTCTCTTTATCTTGCTTCACTAACTCATTAGCAGGTTTCTCTTTTAAGGCCTTCGCCTTAGCAGGGTCCAAGCCAAACTGTGGCTCTCCTTATTTCCTATTTTCATTGAGCTCTCTCCACTTTTCTACCTCCTCATCCGAGTAGGATTTTTGTTTTTTGGGATTGTGAGGTGCAGATTTGACTTACTTAGACATAAGAGTTTTACTTTCAGCTTCCACTTCTTTCAACTTCCTTTTCTTGCTGGCCTTCTTGGATGGTTCAGATTTGTCTGTATTTTTCGGAATAGCTTCTACCTCCTCCTCTGGCTGATCATAGAACTCACCTGTCTATTTCGAAAAACCAATAGTCATCCTCTTTAAGGTTTCATCACTAATCAGCATCACCTTGCAATTCAAAATCATTGAGCTGCATGGAATTTTGAAGGATTTTAGGCACCGAACTATCAGCATAGAAGGCAATCCCATATTCATAATGATTTGAGATCTAAGATTTCCATTCTTGATATTCTCAATCGTGATAAGGATGTGCTTCTTGAAGCTTTCCTTCCTTAGATTTACCATAAAATATAAGATGTACATATCACTCTTATTAAGGGTATCCTTGTCACACCTTCGTGGAACAATGAAACCTTGTACCCATAATTTTATAATCTGGTTGTTGGTAGATATATGGGAAATATTTTCTTGTTTTTTCATCTTTGTGCCCAAGGCATTCCATATCCTTCACCTTGTTTAAACTTCCCTAAACATCTGAAAGCTTGTGTGAAAAACATTCGGCTTCACCTATGTATGATAAGCCCACCAATATTGCAGCCTTGGTGTAAGAGAGTTTGTAGGTTTTTCCATAGGAATTGAATGAAAACGTCTCACCTTTAGCTTCCTTAAAGAATCACACTTACTAATATAATTTTATAAGAAGATCCGGATAAACTATATCTTGAGCTGCTGTATTTTAAATAGTTATACTTTCCCATCCATTGAGCTTTATGTTCTTGGAAATTATAGAATAATACTTATTGTAAAAATTCAGATGCACCAACCTTTCCCTGTAGATTATCCACTTCGAAATTGGCTTAGAATACATTTCTTGGGCTTCTGCAGAAATTTGGACTGGGGTACTTCTAAAGAATTTAGAATGGGATTTTGTAGCGAGGTCGAGCATCGAGACGCAAGAGCTTGATAACTTATGTGGGACAACCATCAGGGGTCCTTTATATAGGCTATGGAAGTGAAGTTTCATCTTCCAAAACCAATCTAATGGTTGATAATTCTTCAGATCTAATATGAAGGTTGTAAAAGTAGCCACAAGTAAATTTTTTTTGGTGGAATCCTATCTTTTGATGTTTTAAAAGAAAACATTCAGATTTAAGGAAACTTAAATCCAAGAAATTTTTCAAAACAAAAGAAACTAACAGCAGGTGAACAAAAATGATTTCAAAAACTCAAGAAAGAATCATACCTTTTGGATTGTCAGGAGAATTATTCGTATTGAGGAAAATTTATCTTGAAGGACTTTAGATTTAAAAAAAAATGAGTACGAAAAATAAAAAAAATTCATTATGAAAATTTCCATTATGAAAATTTCCATTACAAAGATTGTCATTATGAAAATATCCATTCTGAAACTTTCCATTCTGAATTTTTAGTTTCCATTCCGCAAATTTCAATTCTGAAAATTTTCATTACAAAAATTTCCATTCTGAAAATTTCGAAAAACATCATTACAAGATTCATGAAAAACTCCGAAAGACTTAAAAAAACTTCATTACGAAAAATTTGAAAAACTTCATAGCAGATTTACTCCCCCAATGAAAAGGATTTTATTTATGTAAGGAGATTGGTTCAAAAAGCATTTAATTAAGGATGATTACCATACAATTATCGTTACTAACTTCTGTTTAATGTATTCAAATCTATCAGAGGGTAAAGATTTTGTGAAAATTTCAGCAAGTTGATTGTAGGTTTCTTCATAGCCTATTCCTTCTTGTTGATTATAGCCTTTACCAACCAATCTATCTTTATTTCTAACGATGACTCAATTTTCATCACACTTATTTCTGAGGACCCATTTTACTCCAATGACAAATGTTTCCTTAGGTATTTCAACCAAGGTCTAGACATTATTCCTTTCATATTAATTTAGTTCATATTGCATGGATTTTATCCAATAATCACCACCTAAAGATTCATCAGTGCTTTTTTGTTCCAATTATGAATGAAATTTTAGATGTTCTATTTCATTTCTTAAGGAACTTATAGTCCTTACAGGTTGATTGACATCACCAATGATTTTATCACTGGGATGATTCTTCAGAAATGACTCATTTGGGTTTTGTAAAACTTGTTCATCAACATAGGGTAGGAAATCTTCTGGGGTAAATGTTTTAGAAGCATCTTCTTGAACATTTTACTTATCAAATGGATTTTCTATCATAGGTTAACAATTAGTTTTTGAAAACCCATCTGAGGATGGAGGTTGGGGTTGTTTAAAAACAAAAGGATTAATTTCATCAAATTTGACATGTACTGTTTCTTCAAAAGTACAAGTGTTTTTTTTGAAAACTCTATAAGCCTTAGAAATTGTGGAGTAGCCTAAGAATATTCCATCATCAGATTTTGGTGAAAATTTGTGTAAATTATCTTTAGTATTCAGAAAGAATACTTTGAAACCAAAAACCTCAATGTAGGAAAGTCTAGGATTTCTACCATTCAATAACTCATAAGGAGTATTATTTAGAAAAGGTATTATCAAAACTCGATTTATAGTATAACAAGAAGTACATACAACTTCAGCTCAAAAACGTTTGGCTATAGAATACTCACTCAACATGGTTCTATTTATTTCTTGAAGAATTTTATTTCTTCTCTCAACTACTCCATTCTATTGAGGTGTTCTTGGTGCTGACAAGTTGTGAGTAATACCTTTTCTACAACAAAATGTTTCAAAATCAGAATTTTGAAATTCTCCACTATGATCAATATGAATAGTTTTCAATGGAATCTTTTTATAATTTTTGACTTGGGATATAAAACTTTTGAAATAAAAAAAAAGTTTCAGACTTCTTTGCTAGAAAATAGACCCATTTAAATCTAGTGTAATCATCAACCAAGACAAATACATAATTTTCCCCCAATGCTTCCAGTTTGTGTTGGAGAAAAAAGATCCATGTGCACCAACTGTAGTTCATTAGTTATTGAGACTTCATCTATTGATTTGAAACTTGATTTATTTTGCTTTCTATATTGACATGGGTCACAAACGTTTTAAGAATCAAATCTAAGCTTTGGTATATCCTTAACTAAACCTTTCTTAGAGAGTTTACATAAGTTCCTAAGGTTACAGTTTCCTAACCATATATGCCACAACCAAAAATGATCTTCCATTTCACTAAGGCAAGGTAATTCTTGGCTCATAAGGTCTTCTAAGTTTATTGTGTAAACATTGTCTTTCCTATTGGAAGAAATAATAAATTCTTCCTTAGAATTGTGTACTAAGCACTTATCATTCCTAAAATTCACAAGGTAGCCTTAATCACATAATTGAATCATTCTGATGAGGTTGTGCTTAAGACCCTTAACAAATAAAACATTTTAAATCAATGTTTTTCAAAGAAGAACAATGTTACTTATTCCAATAATTTCTCCCCGATCATTATCTCCAAAAGATACATTTCCTCCTTTCGCATTGATAATCTTTTCAAAATAGTTTTTTTACCAGTCATATGCCAGGAACACCCACTATCCATGTACCAAGAATTTTTGTTGGTATTATCCCTATTTTACTGAAAATAAGAAAGAGTTAGGTTTTTGGAATCCATACTTGCTTGGATCCAGAAATTTCTGAAAGAAAAATTTTGGGTACCCAAATATTCTTAGAAAAATAAGCCTTATGAAATCCTAAAGATTGGGTTATGTTTAAGGAAAATTTCTTTGCCCAGTGACCACCACATTGACATTTAGTACAGAATGGGGCACTTTGAGGAACAAAGTAGTTGTTACTAAAAATCGGTTTGGAACTAGTGTAACCAAAACCATATGTATTCTTTCAAGGTCAAATTTGTGAATAAATTTTATCAAAATTTTCTCTACCTAGGGTAAAGTTTGACAAACACTTCCTCCTGGAAAATATTTCGGATTCGATTTTGATAACTAAGTTCTTATCTTCAAAAAAAATTGAAATAGATCTAGGCTCGAAAACATCTTCCTTAGAAATTAGGTTTTCTAGATCTTTTGAAAGTTTATTATTCTCTGAACCTACTTTCTCGAGATTTTTTGAAATACTTTCAAAGTCATCATTTTTCATATCAAGATATTTATAAAGATCAGATATTTCCTTAGTAATAATAGTATTCCTATAATTTTCCTTATCATGTTTCTTCACAAGTTTTGAATTCTCATTTTCATGAAGTTTGGAAAACCTTGAAACTTCATCATAGGTAGGTAAAGTATTATATACATCAGAAGAGTTATAATGTTGACTATCATTATAATTCAAAGAAACATTGGTCATTGATTCAGAATTGTGTACCTTAGCCATCAAGTAGTTATTATCAATAGGTAGCCTGGCTAAAAGACCAAGATTATTTTATCCTGAAGATTCACAATATGAAGATTCTTCTGAAGATTCACCACCATTGGACCTCCAGGTTTCATTATCTTTCTGAACTTTCTTATCTTTAGCTTTTTAAAACTTCATCCTGTTCCTTTCAGAATGCCTCTCTTTTCTTTCTATCTTTTTAAGCAAAGGACAATCCGGTATTATGTGTCCAGCTCTCTTGCATTCATAGCATGTGACCTATGAATATTTCTTATCTTTCCTTTCCTTCTTCTTATACTTGGATTGGAAATTTATCTATCCAGCTATCTTGTTCATCCTTCGAGAAAGATTAACTAACTCATTTTCTGAGACATCACTCTCACTAGATTCAGATTGGATAACAACCTTCTTAGATTTGGATCTAGTAACTCTCTCAGGAGTCTTCGATTTCATGTTATTTGAATTTGTAGTAAAATAAACGTTGTCATTTCCATTCTTCTTCTTTATGTTTTCAGTATCTCTCTTCATTCTAGTCTCATGTTGAATAAGAGCTCCAAACAGTTCATCAAGGGTAATCTGAGTAACCTTTCTGTTTTCATCAATAGCAGTTCTCTTTGATTCCCACTCATTGGGAATAATATCTATGATCTTTTCAACAAGGGATTAATCATCTATAATTTTTTCTCCAATTGATTATAATCTATTCACAACAGTCATGAACCTCTGTTTCACCTTACAAATTGGTTCTACATAAGGAAAATTAAAACCATGATACTCAGCTCTGAGCATGGCTCGTCTAGTCTCAATCACTTTGGATGTGCCAAAATGTGTAACTTCAATTTTCTTCCATATATAGTTAGCTATTTCACAAGAAGAAATTTGGATATATTTGATCCTAGTCATTGAACACATCAAAGTACTGCGTACCTTATAGTTGAGTTGGTATTCATGCTTTTCTTGATTAATGAAGGTACTAACTTCTTTGTCAGGAATTTTATATCCACCAGTAATCTTAACAAAATTCTTAACACCAGTGTTGATAATAAAAGTATTTATACGATCTCTCCAATACTCATAATCATTACCATCAAAAATTGTTGGTCTAGTAGGATTTAGGTTGTCGATAGAACCAACATTTAAGCATGCCATCCTTAAGAAAAGATTTGGCACACAAACTTGTTAGAATTATAAGTATGTAAACAAGGGAAAATATTCTATGCAAGAAAAATTGTATCTCTAAGCTAAAATTGAATCCGAACTATGTCTCAAAAAAACAGATTCCGAAAAGTATGAATCCAGAAATATGAATCCGATTTTTATGAAAAAAAATTCTTCTAAATCTAATCGTGAGATTAATTTAGATGGAACCAATCCATCTGATACTAATTTTTGAGATGGTATGTGAGTATGATATACTCTATAATACCAAATTTAGGATCGAATATGTAAATATGAGATGCTCAAATACAAGAGGGGGGGGGGGTGAATTGTATACTTTAAAAAAACCTTAAGGAAATTTTGCATTACCAAAATTCACAACACCTCAAAGTTCTAATGACTTTCTTGATTCCGAGAAAGTGATTCCGAAAATGAAACTTAACAAAAGTTTGCAACAAATAACATTCTACCATAAAGCATATAGAATCTAAATAAATCCGAGTACAAGTAAGGAATGATAAGAAAGTTATAATTTCATTGACAATTCAAAATGCAGCAAAAAAAACTTGTAACAAAAACAAGTAACAAGTAATAAGTCTTTTAACCCAATGAGAAGGGTATCCAACAACCTTGGATAAAGGTCCCTTGATTTATTATTTCAAGAAATTATGTCATACCCACACCAGGGTAATCCCTCGATATGATGTTTTGAGTCTGTCTTACTATCCTTGCAAGCCCTCAACTATTAGGTAGTCGACACCTCTATCTTCCTCATTACGGAAGCCCTCAACTTCAAGGTGTTGGAACCTCTATCTTCCTATCCCCGGAATACCTCGATTGTAATCAGAAAAAATTGGAGTCGCAGAAAGCAATTTTTCACAAGGAAAAGTTTAAATAAGTTGTTCAAACATTCTGCACGAAGCTTTGAGAGTTGATAAGAGCATATCTCTCTAGAAATCACTTCAACAACATGTAAGAACCAATGTCAAAGATGTTGTCTCATGTTCTGAATCTTTTCAAATGAGATCTTATTTATAGGAAAACCTCCAACGGTCAGTTCACTCCTCCATCGGTCATATTTCTCCTTGAATTTCAGAGGGACCTGTACACGTTTCACTCAATAAAATGTTAGTTGATAACTAAAGCCACAACATCGTTTTAAATTAGAAAAAATATAAGCATAAGTAAAACTAAAGTTCAGAATGAAAGTAAATAAAAGTTTGGAATATAAGAAAAGTATTAAAGTTCTTAGTCTAACTAAAAAATATAATTCAGAGACTATAATAAAGATATATTTGGATTCTGTTTTGTAGGAATTCGAAACCTGAATTCTATAGAATTCCAGAGTCTGAATTTCAAGGAAATTTCAAACTTGAACTTAAAGAGTTCAGAGTCGAACTCATAGAAGTTTGGAGTCGAACTAGTATAATTTCAGAGATGAACTCATAGAAGTTCGTAGTCTAACACATAGAAGATCGGAGTCGAACTAGTAAAAGTTAGGAGTCAAACTCATAGAATTTCAGAGTCTAACTATTATAAGTTCGAAGTAAAACTAGTAAAAGTTTGGAGTTGAACTCATAGAAGTTCGGAGTCGAACTAGTAAAAGTTCTGAGTCGAACTCATAGAAGTTCAGAGTCGAACTTGTAGAAGTTCAGAGTCGAACTAGTAAAAGTTCAGAGTCAAAATTCAGAGTCTTAAAAAGAATGCTTCATATCTAAGTATTATACGATTCCAAGGTATTTATTTAAAATCCAAATTTTACACTTAGAAAAGAAATGTTATTAATCAATGAAAACAATATAAGGATAAATTTCCAGGGGAAGGAAATTTTCCTTGAGAAAATGAAACAAGGGGTAAAATGAGATTTGCCTTAGGATAAGGTGTTTGTGATTTTTAAAACATGAATGAATTGAAAAGTCATAAGGAAAACCTTATTGACTCAACAAGATACATGTCTGAGATAGGTTCATATGGCTTCATTTTGATGTTTTCAAATTTAATATTATATGTATTAAGTCTCATTTCTTTATCATTAGTGGTTTTTCATTTTGAAATACTAATAGTATCCCAAATTTCATAAGAAGACTTTCAGGAAGATATTAAATTAAATTCTTCATCACGTAAAGCACAAAATAGGGCATTAATAGCTTTACAATTATTATTATAAGATGATTTTTTAGACTCACTCCATGTAGTTCTTTCAGTTTCTAGTATTTCATATTTTTCTTCTATTACAGTCCAAATAAGAAACCCCACACATTCTATGTTCATTTTCATTTTTATTTTCCACTTGGTATAATTAGTACAATTGAAATAGGGAGGCCTATTAGTAATAGTACCTTTCTTTCTATTATCCATATTAAATAATGAACTATAGTTTTAAAGAACTAAAAATTTAGAAGTCATAGAAATTTAGAGATCTTTATCGGTATATCTAAAATCATAGTTGAACAAGGTGTTTGAAAAATCATGTAAACAACCTCTGATTGCAAATGTTAATCAGAGTAGGACACTAAAGATGTGTGTTAATTGAGTTCCTATAAAAATTTCTTTGTTAAAACATTTAATTAAAAATCCCCCAATCAAAAAAATTTCTATCCAGTTAACCAAAGTAGAATACTTATAAAACATTTAATTTCTTGAATGAATTCTAAAAGAGTGATTATTTTTAGTTAAAAAACATTGAATAGTTATCATTAATTTTGAATTCAGTATACTAAATAAAATTCAAATATAAAAACTATTTAATATTGACTATCAGAGTGAAGTAAAGTTTTATGGTTGTAGTAATGAAAACAAATAAAAATAATAATCTTGAAACAACACAATAGATATAAAAACAAGAGGTTCAATCTCAAGAAGAGACGTAATCCTATCTTTGTAGTGATCACCTACCACCAAGAATTTTATATTAAAAAATTTTATGCGCACCCTGGATTGAGGTTTACAACAGCACATAAGGCTATCCAGTTCAACTAGACCTCTACTATAGTTATTAGTGGGAACAATAAATAAAACCAGGCCACACAGGTACCTCTTCCACAGTCATATGTTTGATTAAAAAGGTTTATAATGATAAGTGAGTAAGAATATTTTTCATCCTCCAGCTTAACTGGGGAGACAATATCTGTTTTTGGTACAGACACACACATTTCCCAAAAGAATAGTGAAAATGTACACAATGGGGAAAAATAATGTGAAAAGGTTTAGAATTCTCTTTTTGATTTTCTTGATACTTATGGAATTCTTGTATATAAAAGATGAGAGGATTGAGTCCACTTCAGAAACCGGAGAAAAAAAAGAGAGTATTGTTGATGAAATGTGTTTTGATTTACAGTGAGGTGAGAAGCTCCTCATAAATCCTCTTCACTTGGATATGTTTGTATAAGGATTTTAGCACTTAAGTTCACAAGAATTTATTCATTGTTTGATTCTATTAGGATGAGTATATTCTATATTTAACATCTTTTTCTCATGTGTGTATCTATCTACTCACAAACCAACTTATTTATTTTGGGGTGTTTTTCTTTAGATGACAAGGAGAATGATCTCCATCATGTGCAAGTACCTCATACAACCTACTGAAAACATTATTAATATTGTCTATGAAACATCATTAATAATATAAATATCATTAAATAACTCAAATATGGCCATTAGTAAAAAAAAAATTAATTTAAATGTTAAAGGAAGAAAGGATATAGTCTGGATTGGTTCCATATGAGCAGTGACAGAGGAGTGGTGACTTGTCCTTTGTCTCTGAATGATGTATTTAGAATGGTTTATTATACTTTGTGATAGTTCTGGAATTATTGAATGGTGTCTTAGGAATGGATTCTAAGGCTTTGTGAAAATTTTGAAATTTAGGAAAGTTTCCTAAACAATGGTTTTTAAGACATTGTAAAAATATTGAAATTTATGAATGGTGTCTTAAGAGCAGTGAGGGAGACATTGTGAATTTTTTTGTACTAGTTGGTTGACGCACCAGTGTATTGTCCTTTGTGAAAATTATGAACTGATGGGTTAATGATACATTGACTGGTCCATATCAATGTTGTCTGGTCCTTTTTGATAATTCCGGACCGGTGGGTTACTACAACGGTGACTGGTGCATTTGAACAGTGTCAGGTCCTTTGGGAAAATTCTAGACTTGTGGGTTACTACAATAGTCACACATACTTTACCAATTTGCAAACTGAATGGTGATTGTGATTCCTCTGACCGGTGACTGTGAGTTCACCTTTATAGTGAATTATATATAGTCCAATATTTGCAACAAATAATGTGAAGTAAAACTTAACATAATAGATTAATATTATATATAAACATAATGAAATTTTATAAAACAATATTAAACAAGATTTGGGAGCATTAAAACTTGATGAGTTCAATAGATAAATTATAAGCCTTATCTCCTAGTTAAACAACATTAAATGCATTTTATCCTTAACTTTGATAACATAACTCTTTACCAATATAACATAATTATATGAAAAATATAAATGTGGACTTGTAAAAAAATTGTTAATTCTGATTCAAAATTTTGAATCCATTTTATCAGGTCCAATTTCTATATATGGAAGATATTACTTTTTACATAATAACATAAAACTCTTGGAAATAAGTTTGTAGAAAAATAGTTGATTTAAGTTTAAATTTTTTTTCCCTTGAAATAAAGTAATAAACTTGATTGAATAATTTTTTTGGGTTAAATAATAGATAATTAAATCTTTTTACAAAATTTAATCAAGAAAAAACCCTATGAAATCTTCTAAACATTCCATTAAATTACAAGTCCCAAAAATATTTTTTAATTTGAATAGAATATAACTTATCTTCAAAAGATCATGTATAGGTTCCAAAATTTAAAATAATGATTGAAACTAAATTATTTAACTCTTTAAACGTATATTTTGTAGTAAAAAACTCCTCAAATTGATTAAATTCATCTTTTATTGTGATTTTAAAGATTTACCTCACGGTTTTAAGACAATTTCACATTTTTAGTGAGGTGAAAAACATTTACTATTGTTATAATTCGTAATGTAAAAAAATTAACTTAAACCTATTAAATTATATTAATTATTATTATTCCAAATATGAAATTCATTTTATTTAATTTAATTCATTCATGTGAAAGATTTTAATTTAACAATAGTCCCTCAAAACCTGATGAAAAGTAATCTTCTTGAAAAAATATCATCTTTTGTATAAAAATATTTTAAATAAAAATATAGCATAAAATTGTTACCAATGATATTAATTGGATTATTCATAATATTAATGAACTAATTTTACTTTTAACTATTTCAAAACTAAATTTAACTTCATAAATTCTTCGAATGAAAAGAAAATTTTCAATAAAAATCCTTATGTTTTACTATAAACAAAAAATCACATTTTTTATAAACTTCCAAAAAAATACCCCTAAAATAATTTTAAATTGATTATATTAAATATAAAAGTCATTTTTTTAAAATTAAAATTAGGTAATTTTTAAATCAATATTTTAAATAAAAAAATATTATTTATGGAAATTCAATTTAGTTAAAATAACAACCATTTCATTGTTGAATTTGAAACCATGCGCTTGTTTTATACCGTGATTAAATTAATTTTGTAGCATAACATAACTGTAAATAAGTATAAGTAACATAAATTTAATTTTATAAAATATCCAATAGTTATATAATTCATTAAATAGATCAAAATATTAATCATGTCAAGGGAATATATTAAACCTTTTAATAAAATATTGTTTATGCCTAGAAGTAAAAATAATAATTTAAAACATATAATGAGTATATAATTTTAATATATAAAATCATTTATTACATGAAATAGATATATATAAAAATAATGTAATATATAAATAGGGTGACACTCGGGAAAGTGGTAAGCATTACAAACTTATCACCCTTCGATTATGGGTTTGAGCCCTATGACCTTTCTCTATGAAATGGTTTATCACCCGATTTGGAAATACTATTTTTATATATAAAGAACAAGTTTAATAAATAAAATATCATTATGATAAAAAAATATTAGTTGAATAAAATTATTCAATGTAAACTTCATAGGTGATAAATATATGAATAAATGATTTGTTTATAAAGAAAGATATTCATTAAGAATTTAAATTCCTATTATAAAAAATGTAAATTTACAAAAATAATCATGTAAAATCTTGGTATATTACATTCTCACCCCATTTTGTAAATTTCATCTTCTCAATTTTAACATGATCTTGGTAATTCAGGGTTTAACATTTGAAAGTAACTTTATTGAAAACCCACATCGTACAAGTGTTAATACAACATCCTTTCAAAAAGAGGAAAATAAAAATATGAAGGCTATCTATAATAACACATAACTATGTTTCTAACTATAAGAACATTAGTGGGAGGTGAAATTAGGAACATTGAAATAATGTAAAGTCCAAATAATGATGGAGTGTTACATAGAACATTTATCACAAGATAGTTAATGGTCATGGGAAATTCATATAACATAAAATCATAAATCATTGAGGTGGTAAATACATAATCAATTCATTATAAATGAATATATTTGGATTAAATTTTTTTCTAGATAATTTTCTTAAAGATGAGGAATTTATATACCTTATAGAATAAGAACATGAAAAAATATATTTAATTTATTTTCTTCAAATCGACAAACTCAATTTAATCCTTTAGATTCTTGTTTCAATCAGTTTACACTTTTATCTTATCCATTACTCTAAGAAATTAATTTTCAAAAATAAAATCTTCATGACAAGAGCACCAAAATAAAAGTTTAACAGATCAAAATATTGATAAATGTATAATAAGTTATTCTAAATGTATTTGGAGTTAACTAAAACAAAAAATGTTTATCATAAAGTAAGATAATATCCAATATGAAAAAATAAAACAATAATCTTAAAATACTCAACAGTGACATATAGAATTAAACTTTAATCATTCCTTAAATAACTAACCTTAAATCTCTTCAAATTATTCTTGACCATGTTTAAAACCAAAAATAACCACTTGATCACTTATTGTTCCATGATTAACATAATATTTATATCCAAACAACATTTTTCACTCATAGAGTTATATACCTAAATATGTATATGTACTAATTATATAATATCAAAAATATTCTAATGTTTTACGCAAATAACCTAAATCACCAAAAATCCAAAATATAATCATATATACAACCAAAATATAACTCAAACTATATTCCTAAAATAAAATCCCATCTAAGGAAAAAGTATTTCCAATTACCTTAATCATATAATGTTCCCAAAATAGAGATCTTTTTTTAAAAATATAACATTAATCATATTGTTATAAAGTCACTTTACAATTCCATGGTTATTTATATGATAAAACATATTTTTGAAAATTATCGTAACACTTTTATCCCAATTAACTCATCACCAATGATATTATTAATCCTAATGATCTTCAATACCTTATTTCAACAAAATAAAATTACATTATTCCTCAAATATAATTTTTCACTAATACAAAGGTTAAGAAAAAAGGTTAATATGTACCCTAAAAATTTATTAAAACCCAATTAATTTCTTCCAAATAACACCCATCACATAAAAATTCAACGGATTATTAATTCCTTTAAACTTATTATCATCCTTAAATTTATTACTAAATTTTAACAATTTAATAACTATGTGTAGACACCTCAATCTATCAAATTGATTCATAGTCCATTAATCATTTTTTCATCTTATTCCTTATTTATTCCTTCATATAATAAATAATATGATTCATCTATAAAGATTCATCAATATCAAAACATAAAGAAAAATATAATTTATACATTTTATATATCACTCTTTGTTTCCTTATCTTCAGTTATATTGGAATCAAACATTTATAAACCTTAATATGTATGGTTTTAATAATTTTTTTTTATTATTTCCCCCTAGGATATATATTATATTAATTATTATACACTCTAAATTTCAATTATTCAATTTATACTCTGGGAATAACATTATTCTACTTCATAGTGTTAACTGAACACCTCCATTTTATTCAGAAGATTATTACTTTATGTTCTCTTTTACCATATACAAAACATCTCCATATTCTTTTAAGACATTTATTTGGGTGCTTATTCCAAAATTCATGAAAGTTACTAAATTGAATATTTTTACCTTTATGATCTTTATATCCTGACCTTATAGGGTATTTCATTTTTCTATTATTTGGGGTGTTAGTAAACTCACATCAGTTTAGGTTATTAATCATAAGTCATGATAGTAGGTCAAGAATAATTATAAAATATTTCACTATAGTGACCATTCCATTTTGATACAGTTTCATACAACCACCACATAGTTCCTTACATCCATTGATAAATTTTTTCAGGGTGGTTCCTTCCATTTATTAAAACAAAATATGGTTAGTTTGATTATATCAATAAAATCATAATAAATCATTTTATGATGAGGAAAAAATGATACCATTGACTATGTCAATACCTATTAAACACATTAAATTTATAAAAAATAACCATAATTATACCTGACATATTACCTTTGAGATTACATAGAAATTTTAAATTTTACTCAAATAACATCATAACCTCTAATGTTATCTAAACCTTCATATGATAAAAAAAATGATAACTTGAACCTCATTCGACCAAAAATTTAATTTTTAAATTATAATTAATTTTCTTTAATTATCTAAGATATCTTTAGGATTATAATTTTATGAAATTAGGTCAAAAATATTTTGTAACAAACCCATTAATTATAAGTTTGAATCCTTCTATAAGTATCTATTTTTTCAGCAATATAAAACATTATAAAACGTGTTTTTCTGCCATGAATTGTTTTACATGACTTAATTTCTATTCATACTAACTCATAAACCTAGTTAATTGTTTTGAAAATTTGGGATAATAACAAAAAACTATTATTAAGGGACAATTTAAAATAAGATAGAAACTCATTATTTCATTTCAAAACAATGTTATCACAAAATAGATTTTTCCTCTAAAAAACAATGAGATCAAATAATCATTTAATTACCAAAAAAATAAAAATTACAACCAAAATGTTTTTATAAACACTTTTAAAATAAAATATAAATGAAAATTCAAAATCATGATGGTTTTTTAGAAAACATGAGAACCTATGAAACCATTTTCTTAAAGACAAACATTTTTAGACTTAAATGGAATAATATTTTATTTAAAAAAATATATTACATTATGAAATAAATATATTTCCATGGAAAATCATTATAAAGTATAGAAACTTCATATAGGTTACTTTTGACATCATCTTTATATCACTCTTACAACCACTCTTACAAAAAGAATAACATAACGGTCGACTTCAAGTTTAATTCTTTAGAGAACATGGTTATTACACAATTAATTAAAGAGATATACTGGTCACACATAATTGTAAATAATGTAAAAGGAATATAAAATTCCTAAAATAAATAAAATATTTAATTTCCATTATCAAATTCATTAAAATATCATTTTTAAACCATAATTAAAACCATTTCAGATATTGATATACCCCTTTTCTTTAAAACCCCATTTTCAAAAATAAAATATATAGATAAATGGATATAAGGGTCTTTATTTGAAGAAAAATGGAATATTATAATGGAATAAAAACATAAAATATTGGTTGTGGAGGTTGGAAAGTTGTTGAAATTTTATACGTTAATATAGAGCATTCCTTTTTTTCCTTTTGTAAATAAATTCAAAACATTTTCTATAAAACATGTAAAAATATTCCTTTTGAAAAAATTGGAATAAAGTAAAAAGAGAAATATAATTTCCTTTATAATTTATTTATATAAATTTAAATACATTCATAAAATATTTTTAGGAATATGGAAATGGATGTAAAATATTTAGAAATAAAATTTTACAACATCTAAAACAGAGTTTTTAAGGTAAAACATCCCTTACCTTAAGTCTTCCATGCCACATAAATTATTTATCATATATATAATAAATTATAATAGATAATTTACTTCCTTAATAACCCTTTATAAATTTAATACCTTTTTATTATACCATTTATATTATTTATTTCAAAGACGTATTTAATTATTAATCAGTTAAGTCCATGTTGGGTGCTTTGAGGACATTTAGTTCATAATTGAAAAACGACTTTGGTATGTTAACCACGGTCAAAGTGATAAATATTACATATTTTACCTAATAATAATAATTACAAATATATAATTTCTCAACATTAATTATTATTTTAAAAACCAACCATGAAGGAAAATTGTTTGAAATATGAATTACATTACAATCATGTAGACGGTAGGCCTACACAGACATGAGTAATATTTCTATTTTTCAAGAAACATAAGTTAAAGAAGGTAAGTATTATTTTTACATTAAATTACTATTATTGTATGATAAATATAATATTTAATCAATATATAAACCTATATATACCATCGATTTGACGTTGTGATGAAACAAAATCATATCGCTTCATGGAGGTGGTAATCTACACGTTCAAATGAATGACATTATCATTTTTCAATGGATGTAAAAGTAAAAAAAATAGATGATATATTATATTTAAAAGTATTAATTTTTTAATAATTATAATATATATATATATATATTAAATCCATTTTTATAACAAAAAAATAGAGTTAGTTATAGAAAATGAATTATATCGGTTCATGTGGCGTTAGTTCTCCACAACCACAAACAATGGTTTCATTTACCATTTGATAGAAGAGGAGATGGATATAGACTATGAGATTAATATAATAACATCTATATATATGAAAAATACTTATGTTATTATTTCATAATGTTTTATGATGATTTTAAGTATGTATAAGAAGAAATAACGTGAAAATGTCTGTTAAGAATTATACCAATTCCTCAGACAACTTCCATTACTTTACAATTTAATTTATTTGGGGGTGGAATTGTCCCAAAAATAATTCCTATATGATTTGTATGGAAATTTTAAGAATGGATTTGGGTATTCATTTGAAAAATTAAAAGGACCATGAAGTGAGGATAGGTGAGGATAAGGGGTGTTCTTTTACGAATGGGGGAGTGGACTCCGTTGAAAATTTTCTAAAGATTAAAAAACAATACATATCATAATCTTGTCATGTGGAACAACTGCACACAATATTTTAATATAATGTATTATAAGGTAAAACGAAACTAAAATAATAATATATAAAACTATTTTTGATAAATTTTAATCCTTATCTCTCAGTTAAACCACTTTAAACTCATTCTAATTTTAACTTTGATAAGTTGAATTTTTATCATGATAAATTAATTATATTTCTAAAAAGAAATGGGGGTTTCTTAAACTTTTTTAACATTAATATTAAAAAGAAGTAAATTTTTTCATTTTCAATTTTTAGAGGTGTAAAAAAATTAATTTTAATATAATAACACAAAACACATGAAAAGCATATTTTTAGAAAATATTGAATTATAAGTTTAAAAATTATCTTACCTCACAATCAAGTAATAAAATAGTTTCCATAATTTTTTTAGTTAAAAAATAATATAATTAAAGTTTTTATACTTTTGGATCAATCAAGAACTGTATAGAATCTTCCAACCATTCCATTAAATATAAATACCCAAAAATATTTTTAATTCGAATTAAATATAACTTATCTTCACACATGTCAAGATTGGGTTCCCAAATTCAATATAATGTTATGAAATAAATTATTCAACACCTCAAACATATATTTGGATTATCACCACTTGTAAAATAGGATAAAGGCAAGTGTTTGTGATATTTCAAAGCATTACCCCATGGTTTTGACCTAATTTTACCTCTTTTATCATGCTGACATATATTTACTATGGTAACTATTAATAGTGAATAAAAATTAATCCAACCAAATTATATTAAATTAATTTTTAAAATTAAAAATATTTAATCTATTTTATAAAATTCAACACATAGAATTGGCATAATATAATATAAAATTAAACCCTCAAAATTCTTTGAAAATTTATTTTCTAGAAAAAAATATATATTATTAAGTATAAAAGAATTTATATCAAAATAAAGAATAAAATTGATTCCAAGGATATTAGTTAATTTTTTAATAATATAAATGAACTACTTTTCCATTAAAACTTTTTTTTTAAAAAATATAACTTTTTAAATTTTGGAAACGTAAATACAATTTTCAATAAAAATTAGTATTATATAATATTCACCCACAAAACAATTTTTTTTTGAAAAATTCCCATAAAAATAATTGAAGGATAACTTTTAAATCTTGATATCAAAAATTAAATTAATTTATTTAAATTATAATTCTAAAATTTAGTAGTAGAACATTTAAAAAAATCCATATAATGCATTGAAAAACAAGTTATCAAAAATAATAACTATTTCATTAATGAATTTAATACCATAAACATGATTTATACCAGAGTAAAATTATTTATAAAAAATTATATAAGTATAAATACATATAAGAAGAATTAATTTAAACTTATAAAATATATAATAATTACATAATTCCTTAAATAGATAATAATATGACTATAGGATGCATATGGTGGAAGATGAAGTTATGGATGCTGAGCCAACTATTGGGTGATCATACAAGTAACCCTAATGAAAATATCTAAATTTTTGGTCTCTCTTGGATTATTTGTTTTACCCATTCAACTGTTTAAGAAGGATACTTTGTATTCAATCTTTAACCTTATTGGTTTTCATTTAAAATTGGAATTAGTAATGAAGAAGGGTTCTAGACCATCAGTTTATAGGGATTGTGCTGAGATTAATGTTCCCCAAATTCTCTCATCTCAAAATGAAAATTTTGGGTTCTCATAGGATGCGTTTTAAGAAAAAATTCTGGACTATTTAATTTTCTTTTATAATCATGGAAATTCCATGAATTATTGTGATAATATGATAACACACCTTCCAGCACATAAACTGACATGGATTAAAAAGGGGAAATAGAAGTTGAATCTAGAAGAAAGAAATTAATTTTATACATTTATTTTTGGCTCTTCTATAGAACATTATCTCCTTAGAGAAAAAAATAAACTCAATATAAAGCCTATTGAGGTTAATTATCAAGATGGGGGAGATGACCAGAATGGAAAATCTGTGAGAATTTATTCTAAGGTCAATAAACATTTGGGTTTTTTTAAATGTTGATCACATCACCATAGATGCTCCCACTAATCCCCTCTCCCTGGTTAGAGTTTAAAGGAACACCAATGAACCTCATGATTCTTCTCAACAGATGGATACTACTGTTTACCCAGATTCTAGCAAGTCTTTACATGAGGCATATGATCAAGCATATCGGATTGAGGATTATTACTTTCAATAGAGCACCAAGAAAGGTAAAAAACTGATTATTGACATAAATAGATTCATCACTCCAAATCCAAAAAAGACTCAATAATGTAGGGAAAACTCTGATCTTTAGTGAACTGTCTTTACTATATCATTAGAGGCTTTTAGAAAGACGATGACTGTTAATCCTCCAAATATCAAGCATTATGATAATTCTAATAAATCATCTAGTGAAGATAATTTGATTGAAATTAGTGATAATTATGACTCTGACCTGATGATGGGGGAGTCTTTTAAATTTGATAATGACATGACAAAATAACAAGAATCTTGGATGGATGATCAAGACACAATAGTATTACAATGATACCGGGATGGGGAAATTAATGCAGAGATCTACCTTTAAATCAGAAAAAGAATGTTCATAAAATTAGTAGAATAATTTATACAAAACCAACAATTTAATTTTATATACATTCCATGTAAATGACTCATTTAATTTCCCCATGTTTGAGGATTACATTCTTTGGTTTTTATTATTGATTAAAGGAATCTCTACTTGGATGTCTATTTTTGTGACTCTTAGTGATTGAATCATGGAAGAATGTTTGAAATCCAATTTTTAATGTCTAGATTCTAATAGATATGTAGACATTATTTTGTTCTAAAATTATATTTGGGTTTCCATTTTCTCGTTCTTTTGGGATAAATGTTTTTTTTCAGATTTTACATAATCTTTTATTGACCCTATTTCTTATTGAGTAGTGGAATTATATTTGGGTTCCTAAATTTTTTGTATCCTCTGGCTTGATGGTTAGATGACCGATTTCTTACAATGATTCCAATTCAATTAATCGCGATTATTGGAGTTTCATGATAGTGGAAATAACGTTTTGAGATCTCTTAAACTGATCTCCCTGTTAAATCAGAAACCTCTGGTGATTTTGGCATACTGCACTTTGATAATCCTTTTGGAATCATTCTACTTTTGTTTAAGGATTTACAAATTCAATATTAACTATTAATGCCTTATTATAGAATTTCTTAAATTTCTATTTAATTAATCACACTCAGTGGAATTTTCATTTGACTATCATGGAAAACAGGCAGGATAGTTCTTATTCTCTTGGTTGTATATTGATCACAGAGGAATTTGAAGGCTTTTTGTTGAATAAGTTATGGACTACTAATTATGAATGATTAAAAAAAGTGGTGTCTTCTTTAGGAATTTTTTTGGTGTGTTTCTGTGATTTTTATATCATATGGTGATTCCTTTCCATCACTATATGATGTTTTATTATAATTAATGTTTTTACCCTCATTCAATTTCTTGACGGTGAAATCTCATTTAACCTCTGGTTTTTACTAAATTTTGAACATTATTTATAAAATATTTTAGGGGTATGTGTTGGGAAACCAACTCATATATCAACATTTCCCAAGAAATAATATAAATATTATCAAGGGAATATATTTAACCATTAAATAGATTATATTTTTATTCATGTAACAAAAATAAAATTTAAAAATTTAAAAGGAGTATATAACTTTATTATACAATATACTTTACAACATAATATATATATATATATATATATAGGATGGATGATAAAATTATGGAAACACAAAGGTTAGTGGTAGGCGCTGCACCCTTATTGGCCTTCAGTCATAGAGTCGAGCCCCATGGCATTTCTATATGCATCATGTTGTCACATAGCCTATGGGATACCATTTTTATATATAAAGAAACATTTTTGTAAATAAAATCTCTTTCTTACATCCAAATATTTTTTTATGAAATTGATGAAAAGGAAAAATATTATTTGATAAATATGTTTATAAATGAATATTTTATAAAAAAATAAATTAATTTAGCATTTACATTCAAATTCTAAAAAAAGAAAATTTATAAAAATAGTCATGGGAAATAATGGTATGTTTCACGTTAGGTATTTTGGACTCTAATACATAAAATATAAATTCATATTGTAGTACAATGTGCAAGTGCATGTACCATTGTGGGAATTTTTTTTCCTAGTGAGGACATGTACATTATCCAATATTGACCATAGTGATTATATGATAATACTCACAATTTTTTAATAAAATGAAATTTATGAATATTTGTTCTTTTATCTTGATTACTGATTATTTAAATTTTATTTATTTATTAACATTAAATGTCACACAATATTTTATTTAAATCTCAACCCCCATTGACCATTTAATTCTAACTATTCAGTCACTTAAATATTCTAGTATATAGGTTCCTTAATATCTATTCTTATAGAATAAGATGTGGATTCATCACAAATTAAAGAGTTTTAATATAGTATATTTTATTTCCAATCAAATTTACTCATTGATCATTGAAAATATTGAAATTTAGAAATAGTGTCTTAAGAGGAGTGAGGGAGACATTGTGATTTTTTTGTTCCAGTTGGTTGATGCAACAGTGTATGGTCCTTTGTGATAATTATGAACTGAAGGGTTAATGAAATAGTGACTGGTCCATATCAATGTTGTCTAGTCATTTTTGATAATTCTGGACTAGGGGGTTACTGCAATGGTGGCAGGTCCATTTGAACAATGGCTGGTCCTTTGGGAAAATTCTAGACTTTTGGGTTACTGCAATAGTCACACATACTTTACCAATTTGCAAACTGAATGGCGACTGTGATTCCTCTGACCAGTGACTGTGAGTTCACCTTTACAATGAATTAAACATAGTCAAATATTTGCAACCAATAATGTAAAGTAACACTTAACATAATAGATTAATATTATATATAAAGATAATTAAATTTGATGAAACAAGATTAAACATGATTTGGGAGCATTACAACTAGAGGAGTTCAATAGATAAATTATAAGACTTATTTACTAGTTAAAAAACATTAAATCCATTTTATCCTTAACTTTTTAAACATAACTCTTTACCAATATAACATAATTGTATGAAAAATATAAATGAGGACTTGTAAAAAAATTGTTAATTTTGATTCAAAATTTGAATCCATTTTATGAGGTCCAATTTCTATATGTGGAATAAATTTCTTTTAACATGATAACATAAAACTCTTGGAGATCATTTTTTAGGAAAATAGCCGATTTAAGTTCAAAAAAATATTTCCTTGAAATAAAGGAATAAATTAGATTCAATGATTTTTTTGGTTAAATAATAGATAATTAAATATTTTTATAAATTTTAATCAAGAAAACACCCTATAAAATCTTCTAACTATTCCATTAAATGCCAAGTCCCAAAAATATTTTTTAATTTGAATAAAGTAGAACTTATCTTCAAAAAATCATGCATAGGTTCCCAAATTTAAACTAATGATTTAAAAAAATTATTTAACTCCTTAAATATATATTTTGTTGTAAAAAACTCCTGAAATTGATTAAATTCATGATTTATTGTGATTTTAAAGATTTACCTCATGGTTTTAACACAATTTTACATTTTTAATGAGGTTAAAAACATTTACTATTGTTACTATTCGTAATGTAAAAAATTAACTTAAACCTATTAAATTATATTAACTATTATTATTCCAAATATGAAATCAATTTTATTTAATTTAATTCATTCATGTGGAAAATTTTAATTTAACAATAATCCCTCAAAGCAGATTAAAAGTAGTCTTCTTGAAAAAATATCATCTTATGTATAAAAAGATTTTAAATAAAAATATAGCATAAAATTATTACCAATGATATTAATTGGATTATTAATAATACTAATAAACTAATTTTACTTTTAACAATTTCAAAACTAAATTTTACTTCTTAAATTTTTGGACCGAAATTTTCAATAAAAATCAGTACGGTTTACTATAAACCAAAAACAATTTTTTTTTATAAAATTAAAAAAAAATACCATTAAAATAATTTTAAATTGATGATAATAAATAAAAAATTAATTTCCTTTAAATTAAATTTCTATAATTTTGAAATCAAACTTTCAAATAAAAAAATATAATTTATAGATATTCAATTTAGTTAAAATAACAACTATTTCATTTTTGAATTTGAAACTATGCGCCTGTCTTATACTGTGATTAAATTAATTATGTAGCATAATATAAGTGTCAAAAAGTTTAATTAACATAAATTTAATTTTATAAAATATCCAATAGTTATATAATTCTTCAAATAGATAAAAATATAAATCACGTCAAGGGAATATATTAAACATTTTAATATAATAATTTTTATTCCTAAAAGTAAAAATAATAATTTCAAACATATAATGAGTATATAATTTTACTATATGAAATCCTTTATTACATGAAATAGATATATATAAAAATAATGGAATATAGAAATAGGATAACACTCGGGATAGTGGTAAGCATTACAACCTTATCCCCCTTCGATTATGGGTTTGAGCCCTATAACCTTTCTCTATGCAATGGGTTATCACCAGATTTGCATATACTCTTTTTATATATAAAAAACAAGTTTAATAAATAAAATATAATTATAATTAAAAAATATTAGTTGAAGAAAATGATTCAATGTAAACTTCATACGTGATAAATATATGAATAAATAATTGGTTTATAAAGAAAGAGAATCATTTAGAATTTAAATTCCTATTATAAAAAATGTAAACTTATAAAAATACTCATGTTAAATCTTGGTTTATTACATTCTCCACCCATTTTATAAATTTCATCTTCTCAATTTTAACATGATCTTGTTAATTAAGGGTTTAACAATTGAAAGTATCTTTATTGAAAACCCACATCGTACAAGTGTTAATACAACATCCTTTCAAAAAGAGGCAAATAAAAATATAAAGGCTATCGGGAATAACACATAACTATGTTTATAAATAGGAGAACATTAGTGGGAGGTGAAATTAGGACCATTGAAATAATGTAATGTCTAAGAAATGATAGAGAGTTACATTGAACATTTATCACAAGATAGTTAATGGTCATGGGAAATTAATATAACATAAAATAATAAATCATTGAGGTGATAAATACATAATTGATTCATTATAAATGAAGATATTTTGATTAAATTGTTTTCTAGATAATTTTCTTAAAGTTGAGGAATTTATATACCATATATAATAAGAACATTAGAAAATATATTTAATTTATTTTCTTCAAATCTATAAACTCAATTTAATCCTTTTAATTCATGTTTCAATCTGTTTCCACATTTATCTTATCCTTTACACCAAGAAATTAATTTCCAAAAATAAAATTTTCATGACTAGAGCACTAAAATAAAATTTTAACAGATCAAAAAATTGATAAATGTATTATAAGTTATTCTACATGTCATTAGAATTAACTAAAAAAATTGTTTAGCATAAAGTAATATTATATAAAATATGAAAAAATAATACATTAATATTAAAATACCCAATAGTGACATATAATGTTGAACTTTAATCATTCCTTAAATAACTAACCTTAAACCTCTTCAAAATATTCTTGACCATATTTAAAACCAAAAATAAATACTTGATCACTTATTCTTTGATGATTAACATAATATTTAAATCCAAACAACATTTTTCACTCATAGAGTGATATTCCTAAATATGTATATGTACTAATTATATAATATCAAAAATATGCTAATGTTTTTCGCAAAAAACCTAAATCACAAAAAAACCAAAATATAATCATATATACATCCAAAATATAACTCAAACATTATTCTTAAGATAAAATCCCATCTTAGGAAAAAGTATTTTCAATTACCTTAATAATATAATGTTCCCAAAATAGAGATCTTTTTTAAAAATATTACATTAATCATATTGTTATGAAGTCACTTTTCAATTACATAGTTATTTATAAGATAAAACATATTTTTTAAAATTATCGTAACACTTTTATCCCAATTCCCTCACCACCAAAGATATTATTAATCCTAAAGGTTTTCAATACCTTATTTCCACAAAATAAAATTACATTATTCCTCAAATATAATTTTTCACTAATAAAAAGGTTAAGAAAAAGGTTATTTTGTACCCCAAACATTTATTAAAACCCAATTAATTTTTTCCAAATTACTCCCATCACATAAAAATTCAATGGATTATTAATTCCTTTAAACTTATTATCACCCTTAAATTTATTACTAAATTTTAACACTTTAATAAATATGTGTAGACACCTCAATCTATCAAATTAATTCATGGCCCATTAACCATTTTTTAATCTTATTCCCTAATTATTCCTTCATATAATAAATAATATGATTCATCAATAAATATTCATCAATATCAAAACATAAAGAAAAATATAATTTATACATTTTATATATCACTCTTTGTTTCCTCATCTTCAGTTATATTGGCATCAAAGAATTATAAACCTTAATATATATGGTTTTAATAATCTCATTTATTATGATTTCCCCCCTATGAAATCTATTATAGTAATTATTATACTCTCTAAATTTAAATAATTCAATTTATACCTTGGGAATAACATTATTCTACTTCATAGTGTTAACTGAACTCTTCCATTTTATTCAGAAGATTATTACTTTATGCTCTCTTTTACCATATATAAAACATCTCCATATTCTTTTAAGACATTTATTTGGGTTATTATTCCAACATTCTTGAAAGTTATGAAATTGAATATTTTTACCTTTATGATCTTTATAATCTGACCTTCTAGGGTATTTAATTTTTCTATTATTTGGTGTGTTAGTAAACTCACATTAGTTTAAGTTATTAATCATAAGTCGTGATAGTAGGTCAAGAATAATTATAAAATATTTCACTACAGTGCCCATTCCATTTGGTTACTCTTTCATACAACAACCACATTGTTCTTCACATCCATTGATAAATATTTTCTTGGTGGTTACTTCCATTTACTAAAACAAAATATGGTTAGTGTGATTATATCAATAAAATCATAATAAATCATTTTCTGAGGAGGAAAAAAATGATACCATTGACTATTTAAATACCTATTAAACTCATTAAATTTATCCAAAATAACCAAAATTATACTGACCATATTACCTTTGAGATTACATAGGAATTTTAAATTTTACTCAGATAACATCTTAACCTCCAATGTTATCTAAACCTTCATATGATATAAAAATGATAACTTGAACCTCATTCGACCAAAAATTTAATTTTTAAATTATAATTAATTTTATTTCATTATCTAAGATATTTTTAGGATTATAATTTTATGAAATTAGGTCAACATTATTTTGTAACAAACCCATTAATTATAAGTTTGAAGCCTTCTCTAAGTATCTATTTTTTCAACAATATAAAACATTATAAAACATGTTTCCATTCCATGAATTTTTTACATTATTTAAATTATATTCAGACTAACTCATAACCCTAGTGAAATTTTTTGAAAATGTGGGATAATAACAAAAAATGATTAATAAGGGAAAATTAAAAATAATTTAGAAACTAATTATTTCATTTCAAAACAATGATATCATAAAATACAATTTTCCTCTAACAAAACAAAATAGGAGATCAAATAATCATTTTATTACTAAAGAAATCAAAATTACTACCAAAATGTTTTCATAAACACTTTTAAAATAAAATATAAAGGGAAATTCATAATCATGATGGTTTTTTAGAAAACAAAAGAACCCATGAAAAACATTTTCATAAAGATATTCATTTTTACCCTTAAAGGGAATAATATTTTATTTAAAAAAATATATTACATTATGAAATAAATATATTTCCATTGAAAATCATTATAAATTATATAAAATTCATGTATGTTACTTGTGAAATCATCTTTAAATCACTCTTAAAACCACTATTACAAAAAAGAATATCCTAACGGCCGACTTCCAGTTTAATTCTTTAGAGAACATGATCATTACCCAATGAATTAAAGAGATATACTGGTCTCAAATAATTGTAAATAATGTAAAAGGAACATAAAATTCCTAAAATAAATAAAATATTTAATTTCCATTATCAAATTCATAGAAATATCACTTTAAACCCATAATTAAAACCATTTCAGATATTTATATACCCCTTTTCTTTAAAACCCCATTTTTAAAAATAAAATACACAGATAAATTGATAGGAGGGACTTTATTTGAAGAAAAATGGAATATTTTAATGGAATAAAAACATAAAATATTTGTTGTAGAGGTTGGAAAGTTGTTGACATTTTATACATTAATATAATGCATTCCTTTTTCCCTTTTCTAAATAAATTCAACACATTTTGTATAAAACAAGTAAAAATATTCCTTCTGAAAACATTTGAATAAAGTAAAAAGAGACATATAATTTTGTTTATAATTTATTTATATAAATTTAAATACATTCTTAATTTTTTTTATGAATATGAAAATGGAAGTAAAATATTTAGAAATAAAATTTTACAATATCTAAAACGGTGTTTTTAAGGTAAAACATCACGTACCTTAAGTCTGCCATGCCACATAAATTATTTGTCTTATATATAATAAATTATAATAAATAATTTACTTCCTTAATAACCCTTTATAAATTTAATACCTTTTAACTAAAAAATTTATATAATTCATTTCGAAGGCGTATTAAATAATTTAATCGTTTAAGTCCATGTCGGGTGCTTTGAATACATTCAGTTCATAATTGAATAGCGACTTCGGTATGTTAACCATGGTCAAAGTGATAAATATTACATATTTTACCGAACAATAATAATTAAATATATATAATTTTTTATCATTAATTATAATTTAAAAAACCAACCATGACGGAAAATTATTTGAAATATGAATTATATGACAATCATGGATGTGATAGGCCTATACAGACATGAGTAGTATTTCTATTTTTCAAAAAATATAAGTTAAAGAAGGTAAGTATTATTTTATCATGAAATAATTGTTATTGTATGAAAAATATAATATTTAATCAATATATACACTTATATATACCATCGATTTGACGTTGTGATGAAACAAAATCACAACGCTTCCTGGAGGTGTTAATCCATACGTTCAAATGAATGATGTTATCATTTTTCAATGGATGTAAAATTAAAAAAATATATGATATATTATATTTAATAGTATTAATGTTTTAATTAATATAATATATATACACTAAATACATTTTTATGACCAACAATTAGAGTTGGTGATGGAAAATGAATTATATCGGTTCATGTGGTGTTAGTTCTCCACAAACACAAACAACGGTTTCATTTACCATTTGATAGAAGAGGAGATGGATATAGACTATGAGATTAATATAATAAAATCTATATATATTAAAAAACTTATTTTATTATTTCATAATATTTTATGATGATTATAAGTATGTATAAGAATAAATAACGTGAAAATGTCAAATAAGAATTATACCAATTCCTCAGACAACTTCCATTACTTTACAATTTAATTTATTTGAGGGTGGAATTCTCCCAAAAATACTTCCTATATGATTTTTATGGAAATTTTAGGAATGGATTTGGGTATTCCTTTGAAAAATTAAAAGGGCCATGAAGTGAGTATAGGTGAGGATAGGGGGTGTTCTTTTATGAATGGGGGAGTGGACTCCATTGAAAAGTTTCAAAAGATTAAAATACATTATATATCATAATCTTGTCATGTGGAACCCATGCACATAATATATGAAAATAATGTGTTATAAGGTTGAAAAAAACTCAAATAATAATATATAAAATTATTTTTGATACATTTTAATCCTTATCTCTCATTTGAACCACCATAAACTCATTCTAACCTTAATTGTTATAAGTTGAATTTTTATCACGATAAATTAATTATATGACCAAAAAATGGGGCTTTCTTAAACTTTTTTAAAATTAATATTAAAAAGAAGTAATTTTTTTAATTTTCAATTTCTAATGGTGTAACAAAATTAATTTTAACATAACAACACAAAACACATCAAAAACATATTTTTAGAAAATACTGGCTTATAAGTGTAAAAATTAATTTACCTCACAATCAAGTAATAAAATAGTTTCCATGATGTTTTTGGTTAAAAAATAATATAATTAATGTTTTTATACTTTTGGATCAATCAAAAACTGAATAGAATTTTCCAACCATTCCATTAAATGTAAAGACCCAAAAATCTTTTTAATTTGAATAAAATATAACTTATCTTCACAGAAGTCAATATTGGATTCCCAAATTCAATATAATGTTCTCAAATAAATTATTCAACACATTAAACATATATTTGGATTATAACCACTCATAAAATATGATAAGGTAAAGTGTTTGTGATATTTTAAAGCATTACCCCATGGGTTTGACCTAATTTAACCTCTTTTATCACGCTGACATATATTTAATAGGGTAACTATTAATAGTGAATAAAAATTAATCCAACCTAATTATATTAAATTCATTATTATAATTAAAACTATTTAATCTATTTTATAAAATTCAACACATTGAATTGGCATAATATAATTTAAAGTTAAACCATCAAAATTCTTTGAAAAATAGTTTTCTAGAAAAATGATATATTATTAAGTATAAAAAATTTTTATATCAAAATAAAGAATAAAATTGATTCCAATGATATTAATTAATTTCTTAATAATATAAATAAACTAATTTTCATTTAAAAATATTTTTTTAAAAATGTATCTTTGTAAATTTTTGATATGTAAATACAATTTTCAATAAAAAGAAGTATTATCTAATAGTCACCCACAAATCATTTTTTTTGGAAAATTCCCAAAAACATCATTGAAGTATAATTTTTAAATCTTGATATAAAAAATTAAATTGATTTATTTAAATTATAATTCTAAAATTTGGAAATAAACAATTTAAATAAAACCATATAATATATTGAAAAACAAGTTAGCAAAAATAATAATTATTTTATTAATGGACTTAATACCATAAAATTGTTTTATACCATAGTAAAATTAATTATGAAACTTTATATAAGAATAAATATATATAAGAAAAATAAATCTACACTTATAAAATATCTAATAATTACATAATTCCTTAAATAGATAATAATATAACTATAGGATTCCTATGGTGGAAGATGAAGTTATAGATGTCGAGCAAACTATTGGGTAATTAGACAAGTAACCCTAATGAAAATATCTAAAGTTTTGGTCTCTCTTCGATTAGTTGTTTTACCCATTCACCAATTTCTGAAGGATACTTTATTTTCAATCTTTAACCTCATTGGTTTTCGTTTAAAATTGGACTTTATAAGGAAGAAGGGTGCTAGACCATCTGTTTATAGGGTTTGTGTTGAGATTCATGTTCCCCAAATGCTCCCACCTCAAAATAAAAATTTTGGGTTCTCTTATGATGCGATTTAAGAAAAAATTCTGGACTATTTAATTTTCTTTTATAATCATGGAAATTCTATGAATTATTGTGATAATAGGATAACACACCATCCAGCACATAAACTGACATGGATTAAAAAGAGGAAATGAAAGCTGAATATTGAAGAAATATATTAATTTTATACAGTTATTTTGGGCTTTCTATAGCACATTAAACCTTAGAGAATAAAATAAAGTCAATATAAAGCCTAATGAGGTTAATTATCAAGATGGGGGCAATAACCAGAATGGAAAATCTGTGAGACTTTATTCAAAGTTCAATAACCTTTTTGAGTTTTTTTTAAATATTGATCACATCACCATATATGCTCCCACTGATCCCCTCTCCCGGGATAGAGTTTAAAAGAACCCCAACAAAACTCATGATTCCTCTCAACAGATGGATAATACTGTTCACTCAGATTCTAGTGAGTATTTACATGATGCATATGATTAAGCATATCAGATTGAGGATTCGAACTTTCAATCGAGCACCAAGAAAGGTAAAAAACTGATTATTGACATTTATGGATTCATCACTCCAAATCCAAAAAAGACCCAATAATGTAGGCATAATTCTGATCTTGAGTGAACAATCTTTACTATATCATTAGAGGATTCTAGGAAGATAATGATCGTTATTCCTCCATATATCAAGCGTGATAATAATTTTAATAAATCATCTAGAGAAGATACTTCGATTGACATTTGTGATAATTATGACTCTAACTTGATGATGAGGGAGTCTTGTAAATTAGAAGATTACATGAAAAAATAACAAGAATCTTGGATGGATGATCAAGACACAATAGTATTCCAATGATACATGGATGGGGAAATTAATGTAGAGATCTACCTTCAAATCGGAAAAATAATGTCCATAAAATTAATAGTATAATTTATAAAAAACCACCAATTTAATTTTATATACATTCCATGTAAATGACTCATTTAATTTCCCCATGTTTTAGGATTACATTCTTAGGTTTTCATTACTGATTAAAGGAATATCTACTTGGATGTAAAATTTTGTTACTCTTAGTGCTTGAATTATTGAAGAAGGTTTAAAATCCAATTTTTCATGTCTCGATTCTAATAGATATGTAGACACTATTTTGTTCTAAAATTATATTTGGGTTTCCATTTTCTTATTTTTTTGGGATAAATGTTTTTTTCAAATTTCACATAATATTTTATTGACCCTATTTCTTATTGAGTAGTGGACTTATATTTGAGTTCCTAAATTTTTTATATCATCTGGCTTGATGGTTAGATGACCGATTTCTTACAATGATTCCAATTCAATTTATTGTGATTATTGGAGTTTCATAATAGTGGCAATGACGTTTTGAGTTCTCTTAATCTGATCTCCCTGTTAAATCAAAAACCCCTGGTGATTTTTTCATGTTCCACTTTGATCATCCTTTTGGAATCATTATCCTTTTGTTGAAGGATGTTCTAATTCAATACTATCAATTAATTCCTTATGATTGAATTACATAAATTTCTAGTTAATTAATCACACTCAGTGGAATTTTCATTTAACTATCAGGGAAAATGGGCAGGATGGTTCTTATTTTCTTGGTTGTAGATTTATCCTAGAGGATTTTGAAGGCTTTTTGTTGAAAAAGTTATGTACTACTTATTAGGAATGATAAAAAAAGTGGTGTATTCTTTAGGATTTATTTGGGTGTGTTTCTGTGATTTTTATCTCATATGGTGACCCCTTTCCATCACTATATGATGGTTTATTGTAATTAATGTTTTTACCCTCATTCAATTTCTTGATGGTGAAATCTCATTTAACCACTTGTTTTCACTAAATTTTGAACATTATTTATTAAATATTTTAGGGGTATATGTTGGGAAACCAACTCATATCTCAATCTCTCTCAAAAAACTTATATAAATCTTATCAAGGGAATAAATTTTACCTTTAAATAAGTATATTTTAATTCATGTAACAAAAATAAAATTTTAAAATTTAAAATGAATATATAACATTATTATATAATATACTTTACATCATAATATATATATATATATAGGATTGATGATAAAATTATGGAAACATATAGGTTAGTGGTAGGCACTGCACCCTTATCGCCCTTTAGTCATATAGTCGAGCCCCATGGCCATTCTATATGCATCAAGTTGTCACATAGCCTATGGGATACCATTTTAATATATAAAGAAACATTTTTGTAAATAAAATCCCTTTCTTACATCCAAATATTTTTGGATGAACTTGATGAAAATGAAAAAATTCTGTGATAAATATGTTTATAAATGAATATTTTATAAAAAAATAAATTAATTTAGTATTTACATTCAAATTATTAAAAAAGAACATTTATAAAAATACTCATGGGAAATATTGGGATGTTACACATTAGGTATTTGGGACTATAATACATAAAATATTACTTTATATTATAGTACAATGTGCAAGCGCATGTACCATTTTTTGAATTGTTTTTTCTAGTGAGGACATGTTCATTATCCAATATTGACCATAGTGATTCTATGAGAATACTCACAATTTTTTAATAAAATTAAATTTATGTATATTTGTTCTTTTATCTTGATTACTGATTATTTAAATTTTATTTATTAATTAATATTAAATTTCACCCAACATTTTATTTATATCCCAACCACACTTAACCATTGGAGTCTAAATATTCAGTCACATAAATATTATAGTATATAGGTTCCTTAATATCTCTTCTTATAGTATATGATATGGGTTCATTACAACATAAAGAGTTTTAATATAGGATATTTTATTGCGAATCAAATTTCCTCGTTGATCATTTATCTATTGAATGGATTCACATCTTATATAAATCATATACTTAGATTTCCTCAACACTTACCTCTAAAACTAAACTAAGCTATAATTGGTTACTTATTTGATCATAATTTTAATAAAGTCCAACAACCACTCTTATTGAAACTCCCCAATAAAAATAGGTACCCTAACTATTAATAATAAGTACCCTAAATTATGGTTTCATTATAACTTAAATTATGGAAGGAATTTTAAATATAATAATTTTTTAGGAATTTTTTTGGTTTTATTTATTTGATGTATTAAATCCTTTTCTATTTATCTTGCATGTTACTATGTTATCATTTTCATAGTTTTAAACCATTTATAAATAAAAATAATTTTTTCATGTGTTTATTTATTTTATCTATGAACACTCATTCACTAACCAACGTAATTTTATATCATCCACATATTTCGAAAATAATTAACCATGTTTGAAAAAATAAATAACAAGGACACGATTATGAGTTGTGAACCACTGGTTGATTCATATAGTGGATGATGGATCAACCAATACACTAAGAATTTTTTTTATGTCATTTAAATACTCGAATTGCACCACCAACCATCTCCCATGCCTCATATTTTGGGATAAAGAATTTTATTATCACTAAAATGTGGACACATAGACCCTCATATAATTAAAGATGGACTCATGATACAAAGACCCTACAAATATGATATTATATAATTAATTATTAAAAAAACAATCATTATTATAATAACAAAATAAAATAAACGATATAAAACATATATGTTATTGGTCTTATCTCTTAATCATTACAAGTTCATAAAAGTTCATGATAAAAATTAAAAGAGTTAAAATTATGCAAAAGGGTATTTTTAATGCAATAAAGTATCATTAAAATAATTTTATTTAATTAAGGATACATCTTATGACAACAAAAATATTTTTAATAAATTCAATATACTTATATATTATTTTGAATTTTTGGGAATTTTTTGGGGTCATATGGACCTTAAATGGACTGTATAGGGGTAGTTTTGGCCTTGACATGATTTTTGGTATGGGGAGAAGAGTGAACTTATTGTGATATGTGACATTAGTTGAGGGTAAATGGATAATGTTCATGTGTTCCATCTAATTGATTACTTTTTTTATTAAATACTCCAATGATATAATAGGTGTTGGATGCCGGATAGCTACCCCAATCAATATGGGGTGGAAAGAATGAGTCTCAGGTTGTGTAACTATGCATGATATTTTTTATAATTTTTTATAATCATAAAATGTCACACATCACCCACCAATAGGTGGCCTCTATACACATGCATTATTATACAATTTATTTTTATAAAATAACATTTAATATTTGGATGGTTATATCCTTTCCATCCAACCTATCATTGATGAAAAGTTGTTGGATTTGACAGATATTGATGGCCTCTACTCAAATATTATAAAATTTAATCAAAACATCATATAAGAAAATTTTATAACTATTCAAATTCAATTCAAAAGGAAATTCATCATGGTGGATGAATTCCTAAGCAGTATTTTCAAAAACATTGGTGGGATCATTTATCAAAACACTAGATCTGATATTCCTATGTTAAGGTTCTTCTAGAAACCTCATTAAATTAATTAAACTTTGATGAATGAAACAAGAATAATTCAGATGTTAAAATTACTTTTTCGAATGATCTTAGATTAGTATGCTCATATATGGATCATCGTATCTCAAAGTATCCAACAAATAATACCTCTATATTTTCTCTAAATACACCACAAAAATTAGTACAAAGTTATATGATCATTTTGTACTATAATAAATTTATCAATAGATTCAAAACTCTTGTGTGTTTACCAAACTATCATACAATAAATATGTAGGTTTGGATTGATCCATTCCAAATATTCCATTTAGTTTCTTTATGATTAACTTAAGACACTGAGTGGAGTGAGAGATACTTATTTCAGAGGATTAATTAACATGTTTTTGTATTTAAAATTAACTTATATACTTAGTTTAAACATTAATAAATTATACATTGATCTATATGAATTTCAACCAAGAAAATGGACCTAAAAATTCCACTAATGACCAATTTAACTTTTTATAAATGTCACAAATTTTTTAGCACTATCTTATTGCACTCTTATAAGTGTCGTGGAATAAAATCCATTAACATGTCTCATTTCTCATATATGCATTTATTAAAATTTTAAACTAAATATTTATTTGAAAAATAAATTTATCATATTCACTTATTTGAACATAAAAAAATGAATAAATTGAGTTATAAATTCAAGAAAAATTATTATAAACTCAAAAAACATAAGAAAATTTATTTACTCAATATCATTTACATTTGGATATTCAAAATCCCATGGGAATGGTTCCATCTCATCTTAAAATCTAATTTATATAAATTATTGTAACTTATATCAATAGTGGCGAGTTATACTCATATGAAATTAAAATTATAATATTTAATATCATGGCCCTTGAAAAGGTAATAAAAATCCATACCCATGAAAACCTCAAACAAAAGTCAAACCCATGAAAACCTTCTATAAAGAGGTTTTTGTAATATAATCTCTTTTTCTCATGATATCATGTATAGAAGGATGCATGCCATGTTCCATTATCCTTTAATGAATTATTTTTATTTATTTTAACAGATTAGATAGATTTTACTTCATTTAACAGGTCCATGGATTTAATTAAGGAACTTCCATCCCTGAAAAATGGAAAATGATATATATTTTAACGTTAATGAAGTGATAATCATTTCTTTATCATTCAACAAATGTCACACCTCTAATGCTTTAGTTGATACAAGAAATATCAAAATAAACATAAAATATAAGAGTATATGATTGAATTATATACATTGATAATTATATATAGTCAGGAGACCAGTATACATGCTCATTTATAAGAATATCCAATGAGACTCAAAACATTTTATGTTCCCATTAGTTGTTCAGTCCTCATGATCACAAGTCCTAATATCACCAAGTGAGAACTTCATGAAAAGAAGTATCAATGCTTATGAACTCCCAATAACTAATATTCTTAAATTATTAATATATTATAATTATAATATATATAGACAATATGAAATATATTTAATATTATTTTAATAGTTTCTTAAGGTTCTCATTATAATTGAGAACTGAAATAACCCTTTTATTTGAAAAATAATATGAGGACATTATAATGTAAATAATGTAAAAAAAAGTAATAAGTCTATCATGGTAAGGAAAAATCATGCATAAATCTATTATATAAATGACATGGTAACAAAAAGTATTACTAATGTATGGAATAGGGCACCCACTCTCATAATATCAATTACATTTCCTATGTTGATCAAAATATATATTTATTTCTAAAAAATCAATTTTATTGAGGTGTGTATTGATAGATACATACATGACTTATTTTATTACTCTCACGATATGCTTAAAAATACCAATTTATGTATTTTAATTCATTTATAGATAAAAAACATTTGATTACATACCCTATTTTTTTAATATATCGCTGTTAAAATTTAAACCACTTAAGATCCTATGATTTACCCAACATAAATGAAACATAATTCATATTAGTAAAAAAATAAATAAATATTATGAAGTAATTATTCATAGTAGTTTATATTAGTTCAATTGAGCCATATATATCTAAATTGATAAGTTCAAGTGGTCTCATTTTTTATCTCTATTGGTATGTAACTTTAATTAACTTTCATCCCAAACATTATACGAGATTATTATTTTCTGATTGAGCATTAGAATATTCCAAAAAGAATCATAATGGATAATTATTCTCATATTTTTTATCCCCAATGACCAATTACATTATTAAATAGTTTATTCCCTTCATTTAATCCTAAATAAAATGTTTTGTTATCATAATTGGTATAAACAAGTTCACCATTGTTTTACTATCCATTCATGATAATTATATCATCCTTCAATCTCTCAATGAAATAAATATTCTTTTTAAAATCAACCATTTTCTATTATCATAAAATTAAGTTCCACTCACTAAATTAAGTCTCGACCCATCATTGAAGATATTATACTTCAATGTGATTTTTTCTCATTGATTTGAGTGCTTAAAATGGATTTAACATTTAAGGAAATACCAATAAAAATGTTATATTAACTCCTTCATATTTTTGAATGTATTCCATTATTATTATTTAATTTAATGTTTAATGATAAATTACTATCCATGATCTAATAGATTTTATTATTTTATGATTTGTATGAAAACTCAACAACTATAACATATTTAATATCACTAATCCACTTCTTAAGAAATTTGGAGTTAAAATTTTTATTCAAATACTTCTATGGAATTATAAGATAATACTTTTTAATGTACCTATTTCTTCATACCTAATATAAGTATCCTCATGTGTATGAAAACCATTTTTTCACTTTCACTTATTCTTTATTTTTCTATGTATGTCACTTTCTAATATTATTATATACATATTGAATCATACCATCTCTTTAGTTGAGGGAATGACATGATATACTAATAAATATATACCTTATGTCCATATAATAAAAATCACCAATATCCACATTCAAATATATATTTCATCATAGGATAAAAATTATATTGTTCAAAATTTTATTATTGTATTTTCATTATTTGTAATATATTTTCTTATTTCATATCCCTTTTACTAAAAGTTTCATGGATCTTCTCATTTACTTTTCCCTTAGTCTATACCATCAAAACATTATTTTTATATACACCATTGTTCTTTTTATCATCAATATAATAATTTTATGTATCAATACAAGTATCATATTTTTCAATAGAATATTTTTATGTATTCCAGTTATTTTCATTGCTTCCACCAATATTTCTACATCCATTCATTTCTATGGTTTGTGTTTTCTTCTTCTTAGGGAACTCTTCAAGTTTCATAATGAATTTTATAACTTTATATACTTATTTTAATTATCTATCCACTACTTCAATATAATTATGGAAATAAAAATAGATTTTATGATTTTTCTACTTCAAATTACTCATCCTCAAGTGAGTGATCATGCTTTTACTGTGAAATGAACAGACATATTATATCAAAAATAATCTCATCACTTTTTATAATAATGAATTTGGGATATTTAATAATCCTCAAAAATTCACATTCTTTCTCATAATCAATTTTTTTTACATTTGATGTATTAATGTATTTTTTTAATGACTAATTCTATATATTATGATTTTTATTTTTTTAATGTATATTCTGAGATCTATTACTAGTTATAACAATTTCTCAATTTATATTTCTATATCATCCTCTAAATCACCTTCTTATTTACTAGAGGATTCACTAGTTAATTTTTATGGTTCTATGAAATCTTAAAAAAACATTATCCTCTAATTATTCCCCTTAATTTTAAATTCCTTCTTCATAAGATAACACTTTATGTTTGGATAAATATTATTATTTACAAATATATTTCCCATATACTTTCATATAAAAAATTATTTCTGCTACAACCACTATCCATATTGTTTCATTAATTTGATAATGTTTTGTGTTTATCATCCTCATAATTATAATGATTACACTCAATATAATTAGATTAAAATATCCAATCTTATAGAATAGAATCATTTAATGGGATGTTATCCTTCTTACTTAACATTACCTACTTGAAATACATCGGAGGTAATGGAAATAATATTATTATAATTCATTCCATCTTTATCAGCCATAGATTATTTATGATGATACTTATTTGGTTTATTAATATTCAACCATTTAAATTAATTAAAAGAAACTTCCTTTTATGATCACCCTTTAAAATTTAATGTAGTGTCTATTTTTTATTTCACAATTATTTAATATGTTTTTGGGATTTGAAATTATAAACTAATCCATGTCTTGATTTGAAGTAAATATATGTTTAAATTAGTTTTTTGTTGTATTCTCATCAAATAATTATAATATTTAAATCTTCAAGGGTTTCTCCATTCTAAAAAAATGTGATAAAAATATTTTTCACATGTAAAAATAAAATTATCCACCAATTTACCCTTACCAATCCTTTTATACTTACATTTATTTCAAGAAGTTTTAATTAATGAATATATCATCTTATTTTTTAAGGATCTAGATGAAAAAAGTTACATAGTAGTATGACCATTTAAAACATAAATAAATGGTTTTGAAACCATAAATAAGATCTTTACACATTATTTATAATTAATTATTTAAATAAAATAAATACCAAGATTATTTTATCATTTATTTGATTTCTTATAATATTTAACATCACTAACATAATTATATATCATGTAAAATTTTTAATTCCTTCAACAATCCTAATTAAAATTCTATTAGTGATATCCACATATATTGCACAAATCTCAAACATTGTTGTTGATATCTATGGTTCTAATGAAAGGGAATCATGTAACACCCGAGACTTTTATGAGAAATATTTTGTTTTTATGTTATATAAATCATCAAAGAAATCATTCACTACACACAACACTAGCTTGGTTTTCTTTACACACAACCACGACCTTCCTCGATAGCTTGCGTCGTACGCAATACCGAGTTTTAGTAAACAACAATATGCTATTAAAATATTATTAAAACTAGCCATTATGAATAGTAATAACCAATTTTTGAAATTTTTGAAATTTTATTTTTCAAAATGGACTTCATTTTTGGATTCGTAATATCGGAATTAGCTTAGGAGGAAATTTTGGTACTTTTCAGATAACTTTCATATTCTGATGAATAGTGAAAATTACTAAATTTTAATTAAAAACAACTTTTTTAATCGAAATAATTAATAGTGATAAATTATTAATTTGAGTAGTTTTAAAGTATATGTAGAATATATTTTTACAATTTTATACAATGTTGTTCATTGTATGTAATTTCACATTTAAACCAGACATAAACAAGTGTCAATCTTTTAATAGTTATTATCTCTTAAAAACACGCTATATTTTAATTAAAAACAACTTTCTTCATCGCAATACATTATATGGTTAAATTATAATATTGATTGTTTTTAAAGTATAAATAGAATATATTATTACCATTTAATATAATATATGTCATTATCATTAATTTTACATTGAATTCATAGGTAAAAACATTTCAATCTTTGGCAATGTTTTAACTTTTAAAACCCGTTTGCTTAACAACGAGATTAATTTTAAATTAATTACTGCAACTTCTGTGTTTTGAATTTTGAAAAATGGGTTCCTTATTTGGAATCAGTGGGTCCAAATTATGTTAATAGGTTACTTTTATTTTTTGATTTTATGAATAGTATCTACAGTGATTTTTTTTATTTACCACGGTTAAAGGTAAATATGGTAATTCAAGGTTAAAAGAATATTATAATAATTAAAATTACCTTGACACTTGTCCTAACCTTATTGGATGAGTATTTTTCCACCATGGGAATCCTTGGGTCGATTTTGGGACCCCATTGAGCCACTTGTTAGTGACAATGACAATTTGGATTAATTAATTTAATGTAAAGACAAAATTGACATTAACAAAAATCTTGTAGTAATTAATTTTTATAAGGGGTTATATAAATTATATTTTAGACTATAAATATTCATTAGAAATATAAAAATAGTTCCTACATAATGATAGTTTTTTTACAATTTTTAGACACCAAATAAATTAAATTATTTATGACACAATAATGATGAAATATTTACCTCATTAATAAATGATTTAAATAAATAAGATTATAATGATAAAAATATTCTCAATACATGTCCAATTCTGTTTGGATGATTTTATTTAGACCATGAGTCATCTTATCTTCATCTTTAATGATTTTTGGACCTTTTGAAACCGAAGATAAGTTTATAATAAAATAATATTTCCACACATTCCAAAGGTGCCCCTCTCCTCCCTTATAAAACGGCACCTCCTCCCTCTCTTCCTCACACCAATTTGAGCCTTCAAGCTCATACAAGCCCTTACCATATCACTTACCCACTTCCTTAGAAACCTACTAGAGGTAAGGGTCTTTTCAAAAGACCAACTCTAGTGCCTTAAGAGAAAGTTTAAAGGAGGCACTTTGAGAAAGAGGTAATACCTTCTACCGTTTTCCTCAAGTTCCATTCTTATTATACTCCCTATTATTTAGTTGTTTCATTATGAGGTAATAACATCAGTATCCCTCATATACTTATATGTTATTATAACTATGAAACATCCCTGTTTCACCTTTTATCCATCATACGGAAAACAAAATCACCGCGCGTGCGTACGTACGGAATACCGTCTCCACGCTGTGGTGTAATCTATTGTCCACCACCACCTTACTTGGATAGGTATAATGGTGTAAATAATAACTATATATTATTATTTTAAAGTTATATTGATTCTGAAATAGTATACATACACTCCAATACAATCCCACGATCATGAGAACGGTATCATCGCTTGTGCGTACGTACGGACTACCGTCTCCACAATGCGATGAGATTCATTCTCCACGTCAACCATTCATGAATGATTATAAAGTATATATAATAAGTAATCATGAAATATATGACATAATAATGATACTGGATATATGTGTATATATATGTATTTCATATACGTAATTCCATTCAACTCAATAAGGAAACGAAAACAGCGTTCATGCGTACGTACGGCCTACCGTCTCCATGAACGTTGTATTTCTTTCCATTTACTGATTTATTATATATATGTATATTCTGAATGTATATTATATATAAATCATGTTTTATTTTATGTAATTAAGTAATCATGATCTAAGTAATCATATGAATAATTACAAGTCAAAACACGGACGACAAATGAAACAATTTTACCCAAAACGCTCTTTAACATGGAATTTACAAAAGAACGGGTTATATAAAGTCATTAGTGAACCATATATGATATCATAACAATGATTATGATTCTGTAATAAGTAAATGAAATTATTTAAATCATTATACAGTAGGTTCGGACACTTATGAAGCAAATCAGACATAAGGTAAGGGAAAATATCACAATCTCGTGTTTTTTATCCGAGATTGTTTATACTTCGGAATTTTCTGGGGTGTATTTTATCATCCAAATCCATTTTTCCTCAATATGTAATATTATTTCCATCCACTTATAATTGTTTAAATCCAATTTTACCCTTCAGTGAGTTTTTAGTAAAAGATATGAAAGGAATATTTTGTCATTTTTCGTACGAGGTACTTTTTGACTTTTCTGACAAAAGTAGGAGAAGAATGTTTTTTTAACTTATAAGGCATGAATGGATTTTTAAAACATTATTTCCAAGAATATTCCTTTACAAGTATTCATGTTTATTTTTAATCAACTTCTTTTAGTTTAAAATTGTATGACATGTTAAGAAAGGAAAATCTTTTTGAAGTAGAAAGGATATTTTCCTCAAGAATGGAGTTCAAGTGTTTTATCAAAATTATTTTCCATCTAATATAATATAGGGTTCAATTTCTATCCATATTGTTACATTGATTTGATTATGTTGTGATGGAATTATTTTTTATGAATTCCTTTATCTTATATGAATTGTTTTATGATGTCATGTTGTTTAAGAATCCCATTTTTATTACATGGGTTATGCAATGATGTATGCTTTATGATTTTGAGGCACACATAAGAATGGTATCATTATGATATGGGTGGGACCTATATTTCCCTCCAATGAATTGGGTAAAGATTTTATATCTCATGAGATAGACACGGTTGGAACGAAAGGTTAAACCGGTTCAGTGAAACGGGACTGAAACGAGGAATGAACTCGGTTCAGAAATGGACTTTGTCTACTAAGAGAGTCTTTGAAATGAGTCTTGACTAATAAGAAATGATTCTATATGATTATGTGTGTACTCCACAACGTTTCAGGTTTTAAGTTATGATTATTGGGATTACATTTCACTACTATGATTTATCCCGTGTTATGAAATTATGCTCACATTTGCAGGTTATGATTTCCAAAATGTTATGTTCTTATGAATATGATGTGATTGATATTTATTTATTTTACCCTTACTGAGCATTTGAGGTCACCCTTTTGTATGTTTTCTTTCGCCAGGTCAGGAAGAAGGTTATTAAGTAAGATATGCCAAAAGGGACTGTAGATATGATGAAATAAATGGGAGATAGTGTAGACGCTTTATGAACCAATTGTTTATGTTTCCTAGTTTCTAAAGACGCTATACCTATACGGTCCTTTATTGGTTTTGTTATATGTTGTAATATGTATGCTTCAATTTTGAAGTAATAATAATGTATGTAATGTATGGGTCGTTATAGTTGGTATCAGAGGAAAGGTATAGTCATCCTTTGGAAACTAGGATTTGAACGCCTTAGTAAGAATACTAAGGATATGTCTAAGCATAGGACACAATCTTAGTGTTTTAGAAATGACCATGAATAACCTAGGATAAGACCTTAAGTGTGAAATTTTATTCCTGATTATGTAGTTTTCCTATTATAATTAGTGTTCCTCACACTATTCTTCTTGGTTTTAGTCAATGGCTAGACCCCGAAGAAACCATGTTAATGCAGAATGTGACGGGCAATGCAATGATTGTCCCCATGAGCAACCAAACATTATGGGAGATGGAATGAAAAATCTTGTATCCATTCTCACACAACTTTCTCAAGCTATGAATCATGAAGGACTTCCAAACAAGCAAAGGAAGGAGCAACATTCTGTTGAATCCTTCATGAGGCAGCGTCCACCTTCATTCAGCGGGTCTACTGATCCATTAGTTGCTGAACAATGGATTAGTACTACTGAAAAGATATTTTCAGTTCGTCAATGTTCTGAACATGATAAAGTCATCCTAGCAGTGTATCGTTTATAAGGAGATGCTGATCAATGGTGGAATATTATTAAGAATACGATGTAAAGGGATGAAATTGAGTCCATGGAATGGGACGAGTTCAAGAACTTATTTTTCAATAAGTACTTCCCTCGTATTTTCTGAAAAAAGATGGAGAAAGAGTTTCTTGAACTGAAGCAAAAGGATGATGAATCTGTTGGTACCTATGAAGCAAATTTTACAAGACTTTCAAGGTACGCTTCTAGTATTATTATCCAACCTGATATTAAGATCTATCGATTCTTTAATGGCTTAAAACCAAGTTTTCAAAGGGCCTTAGCCATAAGGGACTTCAATAGCTATGATGAAATCGTTTGATGTGCTCTCAAAGTTGAGATGGAGATTGGAGTAACCCATCAGTCATATGGGTTTGATAAGAAGAGGAAAATGAAATTCAAAGGAAAATCTAAAGAACACACTGAAAATAATATGAGCTTTCCCTTATGCACAATGTGTGGAAAGAAACATGGAGGGAGTTGTCTTAAAGGGACAAGTAAATGTTTCAAATGTGGAAAGGATGATTATCGGGCATTTGAATACCACAATGATGGGAAGAATATGTCTAATGATGAAAACAAAGGAAGGGATATACTGAATGAACCTACTACACTTCAATGTTTCAAGTGCAAGGAGATGTGGAATTATGCCAATCAATGCCCAAATCAAAGGGTTGATGATGGTGGTCGACGTCAACAAACTCTTAAGGCTAAAGACAAAGGAAAGTCACATGCAATTTCTATCAGCGATGTAGAGTATGATAACGATGTGGTGAAAGGTACACTTACTATCCACTCTAAAGTAGAAAATGTTTTATTTGATTATGGATCCACCCACTCTTTTATTTCTGAAGAATTTTCTAAGGGTATCACCGTATCACCTCAACAATTAGATGTTGAGTTGGCCGTGACAACTCGTAATGGCACAACAGCCACATCAAAAGTTTATAATTCTTCTCTGATTTCAGATTGTGGGAAAGTGCTTCCTATAAATCTTGTGATCCTTCCTATAGTGGAATTTGATGTGATTCTTGGCATGGATTGGCTTTCTTTATGTGAAGCTCATATACATTGCCAAAGAAGGGAAGTCACATTTCATATTCCAGATAAATCTTTGATCGTCTATCGATGCAATGATGAACATAACCTTCCAGTGGAAATTTCTTCCATCTTATGGGTCTTGATTCCACTAAATGAAGTTTATTTATCTCAAATGGTTGGTGAGAAACTCACGATTAAGAATATTACCATTGTAATATAGTTTGATGATGTATTTCCGGAGGAATTTTCGGGTCTTCCACCAAATCGTGAAGTTGAGTTTTCAATAGAACTCGTACCAAGTGCTTTACCTATTTCAAATACACCTTATTGAATGGCCCCAATTGAGTTGCAGGAATTGAAGAAGAAACTCCAAGAGAATATTGATAAGGGATTTATACGCCCTAGTGCGTCACCTTGGGGAGCACCTGTTCTATTTTTTAAGAAGAAAGATGGATTAATGAGCCTCTGCATTGATTATCGAGAACTTAACAAGATCACTATCAAGAACAAATATCCTCTCCCACGCATTGATGACTTATTTGACCAACTACGCAGAGCTCAATACTTTTCCAAGATTGATCTTCATTCAGGGTATCATCAATTAAGGGTCAAAAGGGAGGATATACCAAAGACGTCTTTCTGTACAAGGTATGGACTCTATTAATTTATAGTGATGCCATTTGATCTTACTAATTCCCCTGCTATCTTCATGGATATGATGAATAGAGTCATTAGAGAGTATCTTGATCAATTTGTGGTAGTCTTTATAGACGATATTCTTGTCTATTCAACGAGCAAGAAAGAACATGAAGATCACTTGAGAATTATATTGAAGACCCTGAGAAAGGAGAAGATTTATGCCAAATTTACCAAGTGTGAATTTTGGCTTCAAAAGGTTTCATTTTTGGGTCGCATAATCTCAAAAGAGGGGATATCTGTGGATCCATGAAAAATGGAGGTTATCGAAAGAGGGTCGAGACCAACAACAGTAACTGAGATCTGAAGTTTTCTTGGTTTGGCTGGATATTATCGATGTTTCATGAACGAATTTTCACGATTATCTAATCGACTCACTAGGTTTACTCAGAAAGGAGTTAAGTTTGTTTGGACGGAGGAATGTGAAGAGAATTTCAAGGAGTTGAAAAGAAGGTTATCCAGTGCACCTGTGCTCACACTGCCTTGTAGTGGAGAAACATTTGTGATCTACAGTGATGCATCCAAGAAGGGGATGAGGGTTGTTCTTATGCAATATGATATGATGATAGCTTATGCCTCACGATAGTTGAAAATTCATGAGCAAAATTACCCCACACATGATTTGGAGTTAGCTACGGTAATCTTTGCATTAAAGATTTGGAGGCATTATCTTTATGGAGAAAGGTGTGACATTTATACTGATCATAAAAGTTTCAAGTATATTTTCACAAAAAAGGAGCTGAATATGCGCCAAATAAGATGGTTAGAGCTGATTAAGGATTACGACTGCTAAATTCCTTACCACCTTGGGAAAGAAAACAAGGTGGCAGATGCATTAAGTCGAAAAGACCATGCCAGTTTATCCATGATGAGGATCACAAAAGATCCAATATTTATGGATTTACAAAGGATGGATCTTGGAATTATAACGGAAGGGGGAAAATCATATCTTTCTCAAACGAATGTTCAAACTTCTATACATGTGAAGAATAAAGAGGCGCAGAAAGATGATGTAGAGTTACAAAATAAGGTGAGAAATATTCCTAAATTCAACCTTGATTGTGATGGGATAATAATGTTCAGGAATCGAGTTTGTGTTCCTCCCATCCCCGAATTAAAGAAGGAGCGGCTGGATGTGGCTTATAGTTCTTCATTCTATATTCATCATGGAATCACGAAGATGTATAGGGACCTGAAAGAGTACTTCTGGTGGGATGGCATGAAAAGAGATGTTGCTGAATATGTCTCTCGATGCTTGGTTTGTCAGCAAGTTAAAGCTGAGAGACAGATGTCTAAGGGGATGTTACAACCATTACCCATACCTGAATGGAAATGGGAAAACATCACTATGGACTTTGTCACAGGACTTCCTAAAACATTCAAAGGAAATAATGCTATCTGGGTCATAGTTGATCGTCTTACAAAGTCTGCACACTTCATTGCTATTAGAGAGGATTTTTCTCTGGATCAGCTTGCTAGGATATATGTAAAGGAAGTGGTAAGATTGCATGGAGTACCACTTTCTATTATATCTGATCGGGATCCGAGATTTACCTCGACGTTCTGGCGAAGTCTTCATCATGCTCTAAATATAGAGTTGAGTTTCAGCACTGCTTATCATCCTCAGACAGACGGTCAGTCTGAGAGAACAATTCAAACTCTAGAAGATATATTTAGAGCTTTCTCTATGGATTTCAAAGGTGGTTGGGATCAACACCTACCTTTGGTGGAATTTTCGTATAATAATATCTTTCACTCCAGTATTAAGATGGCTCCTTATGAAGCTCTCTATGGAAATAAATGCAGGACTCTAACTTGCTGGAATGAAGTTGGAGAAAGAAAGCTATTAGGACCTGATCTTGTAGATGAGATGGCAGAAAAGGTCTGATCTATTCAACGACACATAAGAGCATCTCAGAGTTGACAGAAAAGTTATGCTGAAAACTGAAGAAAAGACCTAGAGTTTTAAGTGGGTGATAAACTGTTCTTACAAATATCTCCTTGGAAGAGTGTCATGAGATTTGGAAAGAAGGGGAAGTTGATCCCTAGATATATCGGTCCTTTCGAAATATTGGATCGTATTGGGAAGGTAGCTTACCGATTGGCGCTTCCACCAAATCTATATCAAGTTAACTATGTGTTCCATGTATCTCTCTTGAGAAAGTACATACCTGATCCTTCACATGTACTCAGCTCAGAAGTTATACCGTTGGAGAAAGATCTTTCTTATGAAGAACAACTGATAGAGATTCTGGATCCTAGCGAAAAAGTCCTACGGAACAAGACCACTCGCTTGGTGAAAGTTTTATGGAGGAACCACCATTTAGAAGAAGCTACGTGAGAGCTTGAGGATATGGTGAGGGAGAGTTATCCTCATCTTTTTGTTACAAAGTGACGAATTTCGAGGGCGAAATTCATTTTAAGGGGGGTAGAATGTAACACCTGAGAATTTTATGAGAAATTTATTGTTTTTATGTTATATAAATCATCAAAGGAATCTTTCACTACACAAAACATTAGCTTGGTTTTCTTTACATGCAACCGCGACCTTCCTCGATAGCTTGCATCATACGCAATACCGAGTTTCACTAAACAACGATATGCTATTAAAATATTATTAAAACTAGCCATTATGAATAGTAATAACCACATTTTGAAATTTTTCTAAATTTTATTTTTCAAAATGTACTTCATTTTTGGATTTGGAATATCGAAATTATCTTAGGAAGAAATTTTGGTACTTTTTGGATAACTTTCATATCCTGATGAATAGTGAAAATTACTAAATTTTAATTAAAAACAACTTTTTTAATCAAAATAATTAATAGTGATAAATTATTAATTTGAGTAGTTTTAAAGTATATTTAGAATATATTTTTAAAATTTAATACAATGTTGTTCATTGGATGTAATTTCACATTTATACCAGACATAAACAAGTGTCAATCTTTTGATAGTTATTATCTCTTAAAAACATGCTATATTTTAATTAAAAACAAATTTTTTCATCGCAATACTTTATATGGTTAAATTATAATATTGATTGTTTTTAAAGAATAAATAGAATATATTTTTACCATTTAATATAATGTATTATCATTAGCATTAATTTTATATTGAATTCATCGGTAAAAACATTTCAATCTTTGGCAATGTTTTAACTTTTAAAACCCGTTTGCTTAACAACGGGATTAATTTTAAATTAATTACTGCAACTTTTGTGTTTTGAATTATGAAAAATGGGTTCCATATTTGGAATAGGTGGGTCCAAATTATGTTAATAGGTTACATTTATTTTTTGATATTATGCATAGTAACTACGGTAATTTTTTTTATTTACTACGGTTAAAGGTAAATAGGGTAATTCAAGGTTAAAAGAATATTATAATAATTCAAAATTACCTTGACACTTGTCCTAACCTTATTGGATGAGTATTGGCCGACCCTGGGAATCCTTGGGTCCATTTTGGGAACCCATTGAGCCACTTGGTAGTGACAATGACGATTTGGATTAATTAATTTAATGTAAAGACAAAATTGACATTAACAAAAATATTTTAGTAATTAATTTTTATAAGGGGTTATATATATTATATTTTTGACCATAAATATTCATTAGAAAGATAAAACTATTTCCTACATAATGATAGTTTTTTTACAATTTTTAGACACGAAATAAATTAAATTATTTATGACACAACAATGATGAAATATTTACCTCATTAATAAATAATTAAAATAAATAAGATTATAATGATTAAAATATTTTTCAAAACATGTCCAATTCTGATTGGATGATTTTATTTCGACCATTATTCATCTTATATTCATCTTTAATGATTTTTGGACCTTTTGAAACCGAAGATAAGTTTTTAATAAAATAATATTTCCACACTTTCCAAAGGTGCCCCTCTCCTCCCTTATAAAAGGGAACCTCCTCCCTCTCTTCCTCACACCAATTTGAGCCTTCAAGCTCGTCCAACCCCTACACATTTCACTTCCCCACTTCCTTAGAAACCTACTAGAGGTTCTGGTCTTATCAAAATACCAACTCTAGTGCCTTAAGAGAAAGTTTAAAGGAGGCACTTCGAGAAAGAGGTAATACCTTCTACCGTTTTCTTCAAGTTCCATTCTTCTTCTACTCCCTCTTCATTAGTTGTTTCATTATGAGGTAAAAACATCAGTATCCCTCATATACTGATATGTTATTATAAATATGAAACAACCCTATTTCACCTTTTATCCATCCTATGGAAAACAAAATCACCGCGCGTGCGTACGTACGGAATACCGTCTCCACGCTGTGGTGTAATCTATTTTCCACCACCACCTTACTTGGATGGGTATAATGGTGTAAATAATAACTATATATGATTATTTTAAATTTATAATGATTCTGAAATAGTATACATACACTCCAATACAGTCCCACGATCATGAGAACGGTATCGTCGCTCGTGCGTACGTACGGACTACCGTCTCCACGATGCGATGAGATTCATTCTCCACGTTAACCATTGATGAATGATTATAAAGTATATATAATAAGTAATCATGAAATATATGACATAATAATGATACTGGATTTATGTGTATATATATGTAAGTCATATACTTAATTCCATTCAACTCAATAAGGAAACGAAAACAGCGTTCATGCGTACGTACGCCCTACCGTCTCCATGAACGTTGTATTTCTTTCCATTTACTGATTTATTATATATATGTATATTCTGAATATATATTATATATAAATCATGTTTTATTTTTCTGGAATTAATTAATCATGATCTAGTTAATCATATGAATAATTACAAGTCAAAACACAGACGACAAATGAAACAATTTTACCCAAAACGCTCTTTAACATGGAATTTACAAAAAAACGGGTTATATAAAGTCATAAGTGAACCATATATGATATCATAACAATTAGTATGATTCTGAAATAAGTCAATGACATTATTTAAATTATTATATAGGAGGTTCGGACACTTATGAAGCAGATCGGACCTAAGGTAAGGGAAAATATCACAATCTCATTTTTTTTCTGAGATTGTTTATACTTCGGAATTTACTGGGGTGTATTTTGTCATCCACATCCATGTTCCCCCAATATGTAATATTATTTCCATCCACCTAAAATTTTTTAAATCCAATTTTACCCATAGGTGAGTTTTTAGTAAAAGATATGAAAGGAATCTTTTGTCATTTTTCGTACGAGGTACTTTTTTGACTTTTTCGACAAAAGTACGAGAAGAATGTTTTTTTAACTTATAAGGCATGAATGGATTTTTAAAAAATTATTTCCCAGAAGTTTCCTTTACAAGTTTTCAAGTTTATTTTTAATAAACCTCTTTTAGTTTAAAATTTTATGACATGTTAAGAAAGGAAAATATTTTTGATGTAGAAAGGATATTTTCCTCAAGAATGGAGTTCAAGTGTTTTATCAAAATTATTTTCCATCTAAGATAATATAGGGTTCTGTTTCTATCCCTATTATCAAATTTATTTGATTATGTTGTGATGGAATTATTTTTTATTAATTCCTTAATCTTATATGAATTGTTTTATGATGTCATGTTGTTTAAGAATCCCATTTTTATTACATGGGTTATGCAATGATGTATGATTTATGATTTTGTGGAAAACTTAAGAATGGTATCATTATGTGATGGGTGGGACCTATATCTCCCTCCAATGAATTGGGTAAAGATTTTATATCTCATGATATAGACATGGCTGGAACGACAGGTTAAACCGGTTCAGTGAAACAGGACTGAAACGAGGAATGAACTCGGTTCAGAAATGGACTTTGTCCACTCAGATAGTCTTGGCAATGAGTCTTGACTAATAAGAAATGATTATATATGATTATGTGTGTACTCCAAAAAGTTTCATGTTTTAAGTTATGATTATTGGGATTACATTTCACTACTATGATTAATCCCATGTTATGATATTATGCTCACTTTTGCAGGTTAATATTTCCAAAATGTTATGTTCTTATGAATATGATGTGATTGATATTTATTTTGTTTACCCTTACTGAGCATTTGAGCTCACCCTTTTGTATGTTTTCTATCCCCAGGTCAGGAAGAAGGTTATTAAGTAAGATATTCCAAAAGGAACTATAGATACGATGAAATAAATGGGAGACATTGTAGACGCTTTATGAACCAGTTGTTTATGTTTCCCAGTTTCTAAAGACACTATACCTATACGGTCCTTTAATGGTTTTGTTATATGTTGTAATAATTATGCTTCAATTTTGAAGTAATAAAAATGTATGTAAAGTATGGGTCGTTTTAAATCATGTTCTTTTCCTAAGTCTCTGTTGATTGAATAAGTAAATATCTTAATTTCTGTCTAAAGAAACTTCAGAGAAGTTTAGGTATTCTATTTAATTATCTATCTATGTTTTAAAAATAGATTTATATTAAATGGGATTATTATTTGAAACAAATTTCATTTTTTAGTTTTTATACATAGGTAAAAAATTAAAATAAACAAGTCAAATCTCTTAAAAAATAATTAAAATAATATTATTTTAGGTGAAATATACTGTTGAATATCATTTATTAAATAAATAAATAAATATCTAATTGAATGATATTAAAATATATTTACTAGATCAATAACTCGGTCCAAATCCGCCAATAAATATTATCAAATCCCAAATAATAAAATTATATCTTTTCGATAAAATAAAAATTATATTCATATAACATGTGAATAAATATTTTTTATTCACTTAACTTATAAATAAATATTATATTTTTAAAATAGTATTATATTCATATATATTGTGAGTACATAAATTTTATTTTTATTTATCTCTTGAAAAAATAGGTGTTAAAATTCAAATAACATATTATTGACTTGAAGAATCTTATGATTAAATTTATGAACAATATTAATTGAATAAATATTATTAAAAAACTAGTAGTAAATTTATTCGTAATACTATATTCAATTGAATATATTGATTTTATGGATACATGTTGTGTGTGACCCTTTAGGATCTTTTCTTAAAGATCGTTGGTCCAACCCATTGGATAAGATCGGTATATAGTAACACATCAGGGACCCCATAAATAAAACATATGATTTTTTGAAGTGAAAAAATTATAAAATACTAATATGTAATATAATCAATTTTTATCCAATATCTAATCAAATAGGATGCATACATGTGACATTATGTTATATGTTTCATTGGTATTTCATTGAAATTTGAAAACAAAAATTGTAGATAAAATTCAATGGATCAGGATTTTTGTGAGACACTACCATCTCAATTAAAGATAAAATGATATATTCTTCAATAAATCAGAAGGTAAAAAACCTCTCTTGAAAATTTAATTAATTTTAGTATAACTTTTGATGTATATAACACATGATACCTCACTAAAATCAGATTTGTTCATGATTTTAAGCCATACTTCATGGTATGAAATTTATGATATTCATTAAAAATGAACTTATTTATAGGTGTCCACAAACACTCATAAATTTTAATTCTAAGGATATATGTAATACAATAAATTTATATTATTTGCTCTATCTTTATAACCACTATTCTTAGAGATTAAAAAAGTTTAAAATTTATTGGAATAAGTCTCAATGTTTATTATCCCCTAATACTAAATAGTCAAAAATTATATGATTCCTTTAAATATTATATATCTTGAACATAAGATTTATTTTTAATAAAATCATCATAAAATATAAAGATTTTCATTCTTGTAGGAAATTTCGATAACCCATTATTGCGATTAGTACATTAATAAAATTATCAAATAAATAATATATAAATGAAGCTAGTATGTGTTAAGAATATGATTTTTTAACCAAAATTACATGATAATACATGTTTTAGGGAACCAAATCCATCAAGATTTCACTAAAAATCAATCCAAAATTCACATTTCTTAAGTTCTTAGCTATCACATGATATTCATCCTCTTTTTCATTTATTAATTTAGCCATTATTACATTAAACTTTAAATTTGTCATTATAGTTCTAATATTGACTTCATATAATTGATATGTACTTCCTAAGTGATAATATATACCAAATATATGTTTATTTATTATTTTTTTTCATTTAAGATAAAATATAATTGGATTTTAAAGAATCGTTAACATGGGGTACATTGAGATTATCTTTCTTATTAAACATTCATTATCTTAATTGCAGAGTCAAAAAAAATTGATCTTTACATAAACTAGTAATTGATCCCTTAAAAACTCGTTTCTTATGTTCTCCATATATAAAAAACATATCATATGTACAACTCTAGTACAATAGGATGGTTTTTATTTCATCTCAATACCAATACGAAAATCTTACTATTATATAACATGACATAAATGATAGATCTATTAATTGAAGTAATAGTAACACTAATCCTTCGTCATATCATGCGACATACAAAACAATCATATTTTTATTGAGCCATATTTTTCTGTGAATACTTTGTTAATTTATATACTTTTATATAGTTTAAACTATCTCATTAAAATGTATTTCATATCTTGGTCTCTATAATATTGGATTCTTTACAAAATTATATCATGGAAAGATATTTTTCACCAAATATTATTTTACTAGAAGATCGTTATATATTTTTTATTAATGATATAGCCTTGAGATATATTACTAGGAAATTTTTTTAACTCGATCTAACCTTTTGTATATACATATATCTACTGAATTCTTATAGGATAATATTTCATTATCTTTAATGAAAAATGTGTTACCTTCTTCAAGGATAAAGAAAATAATATATATATGGTTATTTAATTTTTATTGTTAACCTATGCTGTATATTGAATCTTTGGAACAATTCTATTGGTTTGAGTATAATAAAAATGTAAGGGGGGAGAATTTCCTTCTAGAAATTAAAATAATAAATTCAATGTAAAAATTCAAAACAAAATAATTTGGATACGATAAAGTTATAAACATAACACATATTATAAAATATGATGTCAAAATTAATTGATTATGCACAGTGGAAAACATATCAATAATATTTATGTAATTATACATATATATATTGGATGATGAAATGTGTTAATTAAAATATAGAGAAAACATAGTTTGATAATGGAGTTGGAAAATAGATCTGTGTGATCCCCTATATCTCCTCACCTTAGGATTGTATTATTAGTCACCTGATTTTAATAGATATCAAGAAACCACAACAACCATTTATTTTTTATAGAAGTATTAAGAAACCAATCCCCCATTAATTCAACAGTAGTATGAACCTATCTCCCTTATTTTTCACTACTTGTAGCTAGATACCTATTGTTGAAAGTTGGATAAGGAGAGAAATATTTTCATTGAAAAAACTGAATTAAATATCATTGTATTATCTCTCTAGAGGGATTGATAAAATTTAAAGGATAGTGAACGAGTGGTATATATGAGAGCCATTGAGAATTAAAATTGAGAATTTCCTCTTTCAGAGGACTCTTTGAAAGGTATGTAAAATATCTATAGATTCATCATTTTTATAATTCAACTATATTTTTAATCTATTGGTTACTGTGAGAGCCTCATAAATCCTATATTTATAGCCTCTAATAGATATAACAAACTATTATAATTCAATGGGATTATTAAGAATCATCAATGATTAGTCAATAGTAGTAGGTCCCACCTAATAAGACTTTTTGAAGTGTTTTTTTAAAACGACTGACTAGATTCTTGATTCCACCAATTATCCAGTAGAATTCCATGTAGTATTTATTTATTTTTTCTTCTACTGGGTAGTTAGTGATCCTCCACTAACTATTTGGTGGACTCCTACTACTTGAGAGGATAATTTCCTCACCACAAGCTAGTTGGTGGATCTATACTAGCTAGCCAATTCTTCCTTCTAATTCTATCATCGAATGGTATACAATAGAGATTATCTCTTGACTTCAAATGATCATGAAATATTCATTATGTGGATTAACCACATCCTTTATGATTGTAAAAAAGATCTTTAATCCAATTGAAAGACTTTAACATGAACAAAAAACTTCAAAAAGATTCCATAAATTTATTTATTAATATCAATATATAGGAACTCAACAATATAATTTTCATCTAATCAAACCAAATCGTTAGATTCATAATTTTTTTTATCAAGAAAACACCACGAGAGAGAGTGAGGCACAACAAAATCCACCTTTTATGAAAAAAACACTTAATATAAAAAGATAAAAAATGTCTAAATAAATATTAATACGATTAATCAAAGTAATTCAAGATATTAATGTTCTAGGAATTCAATATTCCCATGACATAAACTAAAAGTTATTCAATATTCTCAAGAGATTGACAAAAATATATTAAATAATCTCAATAGATAAATTAAAATATATATAATAAGCTCGCGGGATATATTAATATATATTTAATATTCTCAAGAGATTAACTAAAATATATTCAATGAGAACAAGAGATAAGCAAAAAATATATTCAATTACATATCCCCTTTTAAACCAAAAATCTCCCCAATAACTTAGAAACATCTCCCCTATTGAAAAACAATTTTTCCAAAATAAAGAAAACATTTCTCCCACATTGTTATTATCAAAAATAAAATAATAAAAGATAGAAGCTATTTAAAAATCAGAAGGTAATTTCATTTAAGTTAAAATAATAAATACAAGAAATTAAATATCCCTCTTAATGATTGTCATAAAATAAAAAACCAAGATAAGATAATAATGCATGTATAAATATATATAATTAATATGGTTTGAAAAAGTAAATCTTATTATATGGATTAAAGATAGACACACATCATGCCAAATTATAAGTATATTTAAGGAAACCTTTTGAAAAAAATTAAAAAAATCAAAATAAATGGAAATTAGTGATTATAGAAAATTTAAAAAGTTGAAATATTTTTAAAAATTACTTTGAGAAAGTTAAAAAAAGATAAATTTTAAAAAGAGAAAAAAAATTATTTTTAAAAAATTAAGAAAAATAAATTTCAAAAATATATAAGAGAATTAAATTTGAAAAAAAATTAAGAGAAATAATGAATAGAATGTTAATAGAAATAAAGAAAAGACAATCTATTGTATTTGAAGAATAATAATACATAAATGAGGGAGTGTGAGGAGATATATTTAAATAAAGTTAAGTAGGGGAAAAGAAAAATTTAAATCATATAAAAACCTATCACCTAAAAGAAAGGTTAATATCCAAACATCATAGGAATAGAGGAATCTATTCTCACCATCAATTATATCATTTAAAAAAGAGTTCAAGAGGTAATAATAATATATCAATAATTTCAAGAGTTGATGAACATTTTTTTTAGAATCCACCCATCATATGATAATGAAGATTTATAGAATATTACTATAAGATATAAAGAAAAAGTTATTTTTTGTACCCATATATTGGGTTTATCAAGTTTTTCAAGAATATATTTATGTTCCAAAATAAATTTATCTCTACTAAAATAAGCTAATAAATATTTTGGAACCAAAAATTATTTTGTATGACATATTCTATGAGTTATATGAGATTAAATATGAATATTTTTAGGTCTTCCATATCTATTATTTTTTAAATTCAACTAATAAATAAGATTCCCTATTTTTTAAAAATAATTACAAAACGTATTTGGTGAAATCCCCTTTACAAACTAGTATTTTTTAAATAACTATAATTTTTTGTAAAAAATCCACGATGAGTTATTATAGGATTTTGAGAACCCAGAATAATATCATGTTATTTATTACTATGGGTAATTAAGAGAGATTCTTTTTAATCTCTTTGATTTAAGATTCTAAATTCTAAACTTTTGGTTGTTGTTGTAATTTCAAAATAAAATCATAAATTTTATTTATATAGCGGATCTTTTTCAATATAATGCTTGTATTTTCTATCGAGATGTTTTAATTTTGAAATGTGTTCATCATAAAATTTACAAAGTTTATATTGTTAATTATTATTGGAAGTAGGGGTGGATGAATGAGAAGAAGTGGAGGGATTCGAAAAAGAGTGAGAAATATGAGAAATGTCCTCAACACCTACCTTGTTATGTTCCGTGAGGCATTTAGGAATATAATCACTTAAGGAGGTAAAAACAATGGAGTCTAAACTAGTACCCTATGTTGAAAAATTAAGATCTGCCTTATCTTTCTTATTTTACTTCAACTTCTTTTTGTAGATGGGAAAATCCAGTTTAATATGAACATTCTATCCACATTCATATCATGTAACATATGATACATCAATTTTTATTTTCTTTTTTGAAGTTTATGATTTTTTATTCTCTTAATTAAATTTTTTCAATCTCCCGGTGAATCATTCTATCTCATATTCATTATTACATGAATCTAAATCATCAATTATGTCAAAATCAATTTTTCTTTGGGATTCTTTGGGTTTTTTTCATCTATTATTTATTTATCATATTGGATCTTAATTATGATTTCATATTTCATGAGAGAGCCAATAATCTCTTTGAACATCATTTTTTCATGTAATTAACTTCTTGTATAGCTACATTAGGTGAACAATAGATATAAAAGACCAAAATAATATTCTTAACTAATGTTTTTGTAGAAAAATCATCGCAAAAAAACATTTGACCATTGAAAATGTTAGGAAAACTTGTAAACACACTACAAATTTATTCATTTGGATTCATATAAAAACATTAATAATATTTTTGATACATGTATAATATAGTATTTTTTAACTTTTGTGGTTCCTTCATAGGTACCTTTTTAAAATTTCTACATTTCAAGGGGAATGTTTTCATATAGATATGTGATTAAAAAAAATTTCAATCCCTCGATAAAGAGAGTACATGGATTTTACATTAAGATCAAATTCTTAAACATCATCTTGTGATCACATATCTTCTAGTTTTTTATAATGAATATATTCATGCATAACCATATTATATGCATGGTAACTAATGATACTAATAAAATTTGAAATGTGATTTTTCTAATAATAATAATCTGAGCCATAAAATATAAGATTATAGTAATAAGATTTTGATAACATCATTAAAATAAAAAAATATTGTATTCTAATAAAATTTTTAAAAATAAACCTAATTTTTAAAAATAATACTTTTTTCTAAAAAAATCAATTTTATCCTTTGATACAAATTATTGGTTAGTGTATAATGAAAATGGAATGAAATGGGGTTAATTGTCTTTTAAAAATTTAAACAATAAATGAGAATGAAAAATTAAAAAAATAAAATTTTGATATTAGAGAGAGATAAACTGAAAAATTAAATCCATATTAAAAAATATACTATCAAAGTTAATTAAGAGAGTTTTCTCAACATAAAATAGATGAATAAAATTTGTACAATTATGAATATCAATATTGGATGTTGCAATTAAAAAATTAAAATAGAGAGAAAATATGGTTGGAAAAAGTAGTTCAGTAATAGATCAGTGTGATCCCCTACATCACCTCTACTCAGGTTAAGAGGTTTTTCTTATTAGTCCCTTGATTTTTTAGGGATCAAGAAACCAAATCATTCCTTGATTTTTAATGTACTTAGTAATTTTCCAAGTTACCATTATCTCAATAGTAGTAAAAACCTATCTCCCTTGAATTTTAATGGTTATAGAAATAAAACTATTACAATTTTACTATCTTATCTCTATAGAGGGAATGATACGATTCAAAGGTGTGAAATAGAATGATAGTGATTATATACTTTGAGATTGAGAATTTATAATTGGTTATTTGAGAGAGATGGAGAGGATATCTATATTAATAATTGGTACACTCCAACATGATTGTTAATCAATCGGTTTTTGAGGGATCTTCCAAGATATTTTATTTATAAAATCTAATAATATTATGAAAATTATGTAGTTTAATAGGATAATTAATAATAATTATCTACTAATTAAGATTATTAGGGACAACAAAATAATTTATAGTTGAAATGTTATTCAAATGCCTCTGGATAGACGTCAGTCACCACCAGCTAGTCGGTAGGATTTTTGGGGCCTTCTTGATCAATATACTACCATCAGGTAGCCGATTACCCCCCACCCCCACCACCCCACACACCACGAACTAGCTAGTGGAATCCTACTACTTTAGTTGATACTATTCTCACCACTAGTTGGTCATTACCTCTGCACAAACTAGTTAGTGGTACACACACTTTTTTACTCAAATAGTGCACCATAAAGATTCTTATTTAACATAGAATGATCCTTTAATATTTCTTATTTTGATTCATCACATCCATTTAGATTTCTTTTCATGGAAATGCAGGGTGTTCATGGTTTAGGAGATAAGGTCCTTAACACTTATAATGATTATGTTCTTCTATCATTACCTGCCTTCACAATGTGTTTACTGTTTTTTCATTTTTTAGGGTAATTTTATGGATTCAAATATGGTTGCACAATCATTTACACCCAGTTCACAATTTTCATCTCTTAGTTTCTAAAAATGACTCCCACATCCATAATAAAGCATATAACTTCTTTCCAAAGGTTTTCATTCAATTGGGGTATCAAACCCAATAATTCCATGGTACTCTAATGAGTTGAAGGGATGGACAGTCAGGATCATTACTCACTGGTGGGGGTGGGATATTTACAAATATATGGATCTCTTATAGATTTCAGATATTTTAATGAATCTCTTCCTAATATAGATATAGGATATGTTATCCTTATAAAAGTATTGGGTTTTGAATCCTTTTATGTGTAAAGGAGTGTTCTATGAATGAGTCCATATTTATATATCTGAGGTTCTTCATCCGTTTTTCATTTTTTTCTTATAAATCGATAGCTTCATATGTTTTAAAGCTATATAACTACGCACTCTGAAGTTTAAAACCATCTTAGGAGGATATTTATATTTCTAGGATATAATTTAACCTGTATGCGGTTTCCTAAATATCTTTTGTATGTAATCAAAACAAATTTATTTTGTTTTAACCATTCTGTTTAAGATCATGTAGAAGGGACATTAGTGAGGGAACTTAGGCACCAGTTGTGAAGCTCTATCCTTAGGTAGGCATCCTACATATCATATTTTTAATAGGAATAATAGTTATCATAGTTAGATATGACCTCAATATTTTTATAGGAGATTATTGAAAATTAATTTCTGTGAGGGTTATTTCTCCAAAATTCACTATTATGGATGTGTCATCGAGACTTACACCGAGGTGGATTCTCTTGTATAGAGTAAATCAAATCGTTCCACTAAATAGGACTTACACACTATGGTTTCCTATAATGGGGGAAGATTTATTATGTGATTTATATGATCATTTAAAATCCCTAAGTCCACATGATCTAAGTTCAGTGTGAGAAAAAATGTAAAAAAGTGAACAGACTCGCTGCATATGGGTATAAATATTATGTACTGGGGTTTACCCAATGGGGTGTTTGATATGAATATCAATACTTTAGAAGGAGTCCTATGTGCCCTATTTTTAAAGGAATCATAGTTCTAATATATCAACTAAATTATCATTCTTCTAATGGATGAGTAAGAATGATAAACCCATACGAGAGTTTGGGTCCCATATATTAGAGTGTTTGATACATTGAGGGACTTGCACAAATGTGGAATCCCATTGCATCTTGATAAATAGAAAGACATCCTATATATCTAGTTTGGATATGAATTAGAGTTCTCATATTTCAATTATTAGTATGTCCATATGTGTCTAATATACAAGGTTGTCATATCCTAGGGTATCTTCCTAACATGTATTGAGTGTCTGCCTAACATGTCATGTCTGTCTTTTGGAAAAGGATTAAATGTCTCAAGGTGTTATGCATGATTTAAAGAGTCATGTCTAAGGTGTATTGCATGATTTTGTAGGAATTTTTGGAGTAATTTTTCATGAATCATTTTACATGTCCAAGTGTCTTTGAGTGATCAATATATACAAGTCCAAGGTTTTCACATGATCAAGTCTTACATGTGAGAAGGATGTCGCATTACATGGTTGACATATTTGCAGGACGTCACAAGACATGGATGATATGTAAATAAGAATTCACAGTATTTGGGTGACATGTATAGAGGACTCCACAATAAATGGATGCCATTTTTATGAAGACTTCACTATACTTGGTTGAAATGATCAGATATCATTGCAATACTTGATCGACTTGTCTAGAGAGCTTCACAAGACTTGGGCTAACATGTCCAAAGTACATTGCAAGACTTTTATAACTTTTCCATATGACACTGTAAGACTTGGTTGACATGTATCAGTGCTATCACATCATCTGATTTGGTCATGAAAATCACATTTTACCTTTAGAAGAAAGTTATCATGTCATTCTTGACACAATCATTCCATCTTTTTCAGTATTTATTATAAAATTGCCTCAATGTTCTTTAATAATTAGCTTTTTTAGGTTTCTTGTGGCCATATTGACATGAAACAATTCCTTATCATAACCATTATAGCCTGCCAAAAGTCTTTTTCATGATCTATAGGGTGATCACATGAAGCAAATAAGCATTCTTCATGACCCATTAGTTAGTTATCCATATTTTACCTAGTGGAATAAACTTGTGATGTTGAGGATTTCCAATCCTAGAAGTCCACTATTATGGATTCTGTGGGTATTTCATGTGTCCTACATGCGTTTAATCATCCTTTTTTTTTACGGAGATGGTGGAATTTAAAAGACCTTCCTCCCAAGTTATACACCACCATGCATGGATCATATATCACAGATATGATCTAGAGTCGATGGGGGTATGATATTTTCACCATGCACTTCACATGATCCTATCACATGCCATCCATGGTGTCACGTGATAAACAACAACTATGAGAACACTCCCTCATCCCCATATTTATTATACTTTTGGATTATCAAATGGATTTCATATGTTCATATGGACATGTTAAACAACCATGGTAATATCGAGCCGATATGTATAATATTCTTCACATGATAAATATTCCTATAGAGATGATTTTCTGTGATTGTAAAAGACATGTATAAGGTCCGTTGTAAGATCAATATGAATTTTCATAGGCCTTTAAAAGGATCAATGTGGCTTGTTTGGGGCCTCTAGAGAGATCAATATGTCTTATCAAAGGGTCTTCACATTATCAATGGAGATCACATGAGATGCCTAACCCCTTTGCATGAAAATCAATGTATTATCCCTTAATGTGAGGATTCTATATTTTTAACCCTTTTATCCACAATTTACGAATTTCTTTTTTCTTTTCCCATTTGTTTTACAATAGGGAATCACATGAAAAAGTAGAGTAACTTGAAACGATGCGTGAGCATTGTCATAGATTATAACTATGTTTGTATGTGGGGCATCACATGATCAATGCTGGATCATGTGGTGGTGTGTGAGTATTATAATGTAAAATCAATACATTTTCAAAAAAAAAATTAGTAACTTTCATAAAAATTGTGCCATGTCCCTGTCCACATGGATGTCTTCCAGGATTCTCATGATCCACTATCTTGGTCGCATAACCACTCGATCATTATGCGAATTTCATGACCATCTAGGGTCATGTGATAGAAATTCCTATGACAGTTCATATAGTTGTGAGATAATCCATGGATAATTCTATCAATGTGACCTATATCAATTTAAGAAATCGTGAATCCCTTCACAGTTCATGTGATTCACATGATGACTTCTGATTCATGCATCTCTTCTAATAATATTTCCCACTCATCTTATATGTGCCCCTTGTTTTCTATAGATGGATTACAATTATTGTATAGGTTTCAATGTGGCCAAACAAAGGGCCATGATTATTGTTAATCAAAATTATGATACTTGGTATTTCATGTTATCTTGGCTTCCCCCAACTAAACATCAAATCTTTCCATTGTCACATTGATATCCTTTGTATGAATACAGTCTACTGGAATATGTTGTCATTCCTTCACCTGACTACAATCTCCCCATAGTTGTCTATCATCCTCCCTTTATTGAATCCAAATTAAAATCTCTAAGTATAGTCAATTGGTTATTACACCACATTAGGAATTATCTCATATGTTGGTAACTCAAATCGAGGTCTGGATGATCATAATATTTCCCATAATCTTATTTATTAGAGTTATTAGAGCATGATAATATCACATTCATATAATTAAATAACTAGTTGGAGTTTGAAATGGTACTTTTGACCTAGTGTCAGTGTTTCTGATGATTGGGTGTGTCCGTTCTGGTTCAGGAAAAGCTTCCCAAATTTTCTGACTAGCAATATTCTATTCATATTTATAAGGAATAATGGATTTCATAGTTTTTCTTGTATCAGCAGTTGTAACTTCTTAAAGAGACGATTAATCGCTCATTCCCTAGAACTAATTACTTTCATATATCTCATGGTGAATTAAGGACCATCATTTCATAAATTTACCAGTTGGGAGGGATATCTCCTCTTGAGGAGATGCATTATGATTTTCTTCCTCCCGCAGACATTTGGGATAACCCCATACATGTTGGAACCATGGTCTTCTATGCATGAATTGGAGTATGGTTTGTGTTTTTTTTCAATCCTCAGTGGAAGTTTAGAATGTGTACCAACAAAGTGATCATACAGTTCAAGCAGACAACAATATTGAAGGAGGCACCGTTTCCCATTTTTTCCAAATTTTTGTGCCTTAAAATCAACAAATGAAGAAAAGTGTTTTTGTAAAAGAGACTTGCATGCCTTGTACATGATGGAGAGGAAACATGCATGCCATGTGTTTTTAAAGATCAGAACATGGAAAAGTGGCAAAGGGATAAGGGCCGCGCAAGTTTTGGGTTGGTCGCACAAGTGACCTGCGCGCCGAGAAAGAATTTGTGTGCTGATGTCTAGGAGGTTTGGAAACTTGCACGCCAGTTGTTATTCATGATCAGAACTTCAGAATAAGGAGAAGGAAAGTAGGTCATGCAAGTGAATATTCGACAGAGGCTTGGGCGGTTGGAGCTACATGCCGGGACTTGCACGCCATGAGGACACTTGTGTGCCACCACGCAGGGGGTCCAGTTTGCCTATAAATAGAGGACCATCCCCCCAAATTTGTAACGAAGTTCAATACATAGATAGTTTTTGAGCTCTCGTCGTGCAAGTGGTTGAGTCGCGCAAGTGGTTGTTGGGCAGTGCAAGTAGAGAATGTGCGCCGGTTGTTGGCTGCGCGTCCAAAGTGTTTTTGGATATAAATGCGCTGAGTCGCATAAGTTTGGAGTTGAAAGAGGCTGTGTCGCAAAAGAGTTTTGGTGTCACCTGCGCACCGAGTTTGTACCATGCAAGTGACTTGCACACCATTCTTGAAACTTGTGCGCCGGGCTTGGACCTACGTTCCAGGAATTGTTGAAGCCTGCTGGTCCTCTTAAAGCTGCACGAAATTTGGAATATTGCTCAATACCTTCGGTGAAAAGTGAGATCAGTTTACGGGTAAAAGTTGGACTTCAACAGTGCATCAACACACAACAGAGGATGAATCCATTTATCAATGATGAAGAGACCTTCATGTCTATAAACTGAGTGGGACTTCACCAACAGTAGTGATTGAGGGGGAGTCAATGGGAGTGACCCGAGGGATGAAGTGAGATATCCCTGAACAATTGTAAAGGCAGTGAGCCTAGGACAGAGTGACTGTTCCCAAACCTTTGTAATCCACATATAGTTAAGTTTAGTGGAATTAGGTACGACCAACAACCTGTCGGTGTATGCTCCTTGGACGTAGCCTTTAGTGGTGAACCAAGTAAAAAGTGATGTGTCTTCTCTTTGCAAGTGAATTTTGATTTTTGATCATATTCATCATACAGGTTCAATAAGTTCCTACCAACGTGGGAACAAGATCCATCACATTAAAAGAAAATTTTGTCACCCTGATTCACCCCTCCCCTCTCAGGGTTTCCCGGGGTCCTTCAAGTGGTATCAGAGGGTAAAGTTTGCTGGTATTGAATTTTTCCTTTGTCGTCATGGAGAATGTAGTCAATGTCAGGGGAGTCTCTCACTTCAATGGAAGTAATTTCAAGATATGGAAGAACATAATGAGATCTCATATAAGATCTCTTGGAATGGAAATTCTATTTTCTATTGTGCAAGGAATACAAGTCACTGATCCAATAGGCCTGGCTGTGACTGACACAGACAGGAAAATTCTTGATGCAGATGCTAAAGCACAAAATTTACTCACTGCAGCCCTTTCTGATCAGAACTACGTAAAGCTGATGAATTTCACCTCTGAAAAATCCATGTGGGATAAACTCGAGAATATTTATGACGGAGATAGAAAAGTGAAGGAGGCAGAACAACAAGTGATGCACAATAGTTTTTATGATTTGAAGATGCATCCTAATGAAAATGCAAACTCATTCTTTAATCGAATCACTGAATTTGTTGGAGCAATTTGGGGCCTAGGGGAAGAAATCAAAGACGTTGAGATTGTGAATAAAATACTGATATGACTTCCACCCCCGTACAATGGAAAGGTATCAGCCCTTGAGGAAACAGATCTTTCAAAACTTTCTCTGGATGACCTTCTAAGCAGCTTGGTAGCATATGAAATGAGAATCAAACCAGAAGATGCTACGAATCGTGTGAGCAAGGAAATGGCATTTAAGGCCATGGATAAACTAAAAATTTCGAAAGATATTAGTGGTGAAGATGACAAAGAAAAATAAATCCTTTCTCTCATTGCAAAGAAGTTCCAGAAGGGAAAAGGGAAATTCAAAGGGAAGTTACCTCTCACATGTTTTCGTTGCCGAAAAGTTGGGCACATTGACTCTCAGTGGTTAAAAAGATCAATGATGAAGATAGTAACATAAAAGCTTAGAGAAGCCTCGTAGAATGTTTTTAAAAAAGGAATACTTCAAATCTGGAAAGAAAATGCAAAGGAAAAGTTTTGTCTGTGAAGAGGAAGAAGATGATAATGAATTATGTGATGAAGAAGAACCGAAATTCAAAACATGGAACCAAGCTTCCATGATGGCTACTGTTGAAAATATAGAAGATACTGGTGGTGAAAAACCGTTGAAAACTTGTGCAGATCCTAAGATGCAACTTAAGGATGTTGTTAGTATGATTAATACTAAATGTAAGAGTTTCAATTAGTGGAAATCAATTATAGAAGAATCAACTGAATACGTTGATCAACTTGAAGCTAAAATTGAATGACTGGAAGAATTTTTGAAGGTACAGTCTAAAATAATTGAAAACAATGATGATGTAGTGGATCTGAAGATAAGAATGGAAGAGAAGTCAATGTTCATCAATGACCTCACCTCCAGACTAGAAAAAAAATCCAAGACTGTTAGGGTTTTGTGGAGGAAGTTTTTACTCTTAAGAGTAAACTTGAGATTGAATCAATTCAAAAATAATCAACGATGAAATTACAGTTCGGAAGATTCACTGATGCAGAATTGCTGGCAAGAGGCAAGTGTAGTTTAGATGGGGTTGAAAAAATCTTAAGTGATCAAAGACCCACTTGCATGTAAAAGAGTGGAATTGGCTGTAAAGCAGATACATCAACTACTGGAAGTGAAAAAAACCAAAAGAAAGATAATATGAAAGTTGAACATGTTGAAACATTTCCTAAAGTGCCGAAAAAGGAACCGTCAATCCAAACCAAAAGGAGAACTGAAAATTATCCTCAAACATTCAAAAATGACAGGAAGACTAACTATTCTCCCAAGGAAGAAGGTATGAGGAGAAATTCAAATGAGAATACATTTCCTCTGATGAAGTGTCAGTTCTGTGGCTATCTAGTCCATACCATGTCTTATTGCAAAGAGGGAAGAAGCTATCTGAATGGAAAAGATATAGGATTTCAACAAAGGAGAACAAATTCATATCCTAATTCTTATAAAAGAAACAATATCTATGGATATTGTTTCCATTGATCTATATTTGGTCATAAGGCTGCTAATTGGTGGCAGAGAAGGGACATGGACACCTCATGTCGAAGTTCAAGACATGTCAAGTCTCATTAGCAAAATAGTGTTTCTCTTTCAAATAGGTTTTCTCCCCTCAAAGAATATTTTGACTATAAAGAACCTGGGTACGTGGAAGAGATAATTGAAAGGCCATAAATACTCTTTACTCAATACAATGTCTCATGGATGGAAAGGACGAAGATAGAGAAATCCAACCTTGCTGAGGTGGCCCTAAAATCTACAAAGAACAATAGTAACTAGATTCTGGATAGCGGTTGTTCATCCCAGATGATAGGTAATGTTGGCCTATTAATGGATATAAAAAGAAAGGTTGATAGTAAAGTTCTATTTGGTAATGATGGAGCTCTGAAAATAAAAGGCAGTGGAAGTACCGAATTAGCTAATGGAGAACTAAAGAAGACTGAAGTCCTTTACGTAGATGGCTTAAGTCATAATCTACTCAGCGTGAGTCAGCTCTGCGACTCGGGACTTATTGTTACCCTTAATCAGAAAGGCTACACTATTAAGGGAAAGACAGGAAATTCTATTATGAAGGGATGCAGAATAGAAGGAAACTTGTATTAGGTTGATAGTGAATAAAATGTCTCTTACATGACTGTTGAAGAAGAAAACAATTTGTGGCATCAGAGACTGGGAAACATCAATCAACAAGACATGGATAAAATATAATAATTTAGGATTGTCATGGACATTCCCATCCTGAAGAGTGAGCATGAAAAGTCTTGTGATGCTTGTATATAACGACCCATACTTTACATACATTGTTAATACTTCAAAATTGAAGCACACTTATTACAACATATGACAAAACCACAAAGGACTGTATAGGTATAGTGTCTTTAGAAACTGGGAAACATAAACAACTGGTTCATAAATCTTCTACAATGTCTCCCATTTATTTCATCATATCTAGGGTCCCTTTTAGCATATTCTACTTAATATCCATCTTCCTGACCTGGGGAAAAGAAAACATAAAAAGGTGATCTCAAATGCTCAGCAAGGGCAAATAAAAGAAATAAAAATCATATCATATCTTTTTGAAAATCATATCCTGCAAAAGAGATCATAATATCTTAACATGGAATAAATCATATAAGTTAAAATGAGATCCCCATAATCATAACATGAAACTTGAAACTTTGTGGCATGCACACATAATCATGGAAAATCATTTCTTGTTAGTCATGACTCATTGCCAAGACTATCTTAGTGGACAAAGTCCCTTTCTGAACCGAGTCACCCTCGTTCCAGTCCTGTTTCACTGAACCGGTATAACCTACCATTCCAGCCATGTCTATCTCATGAGATATAAAATCTTTACCCAATGCATTGGAGGGAGATATAGGTCCCACCCATCTTATAATGAATCCTTTCTTATGTGTTCCACATAATCATAAACCATAAATCATAGCGTAACCCATGTAATAAAAATGGGATTCTTAAACAACATGACATCATAAAACAATTCATATAAGATAAAGCAATTCATAAAAATATTTCCATCACAACATAATCAAATCCATGTAATGATAGGGATAAAAACAGAACCCTTTTATTATCTTAGATGGAAAATAATTTTGATAAAATACTTGAACTCCATTCTTGAGGAAAATATCCTTTCTACTTCAAAAACACTTTTCTTTTCTTAACATGTCATACAATTTTAAACTAAAAGAAGTTGATTAAAAATAAACTTGAAAACTTGTAAAGGAAGCTTCTTGGAAATAATGTTTTAAAAATCCATTCATTCCATATAAGTTAAAAAAACATTCTTCGTACTTTTGTCGGAAAAGTCAAAAAGTACCTCGTACGAAAAACGACAAAAGATTCCTTTCATACATATTACTAAAAACTCACCGAAGGGTAAAAATGGATTTAAACAATTGTAGGTGGATGGAAATAATATTACATATTTATGAAACATTGATGTGGATGATAAAATACACCCCAGTAAATACTTACGAATATACAATCTTGGATAAAAATTAGATTGTGATATTTCCCTTACATTAGGTCCGATTTGCTTTGTACGTGTCTGAAGCTCCTGTATAATAGTTTAAATAATGTTATTGACTTATTCCAGAATCATACATATTGATATGATATCATATATGGTCATATTTATAGCTTCTCGTTAGTAATATTTCATTGTTACTTGTTACTCGGGTCTTTATTGCCTTTTGTTCTTATGCGTGTTTTGCCGAATAAATTCTTATTCTTATTTTAAGGTTATAGATACCTTATATCCAGAATGGTATTAGTGTAACATATATCATATTTATTCATTCAATTCATTTATATAATTACTATGTAATGATGATCATGTAGAACGAGTCGCTTCACATCGTGGAGACGGTATTCCGTACGTACGCACGAGTGATGATATCGTTCCTATGATCGTGGAATTGTATTGGAGTATGTATATATTATTTCAGTATCAATATTACTTTATAATAATCATAAATAGTTACTCATTACACCATTATACCCATCCTTTTAAGGTGATGGTGGAATATAGATTACACCACGGCGTGGAGACGGTATTCCGTACGTACGCACGCGCGGTGATTTCATTTTTCCGTAGGATGGATAGAAGGTGAATTAGGGTTGTTTCATAATTATAATAACATATCAGTATGTAAGTAATACTGATGTTATTACTTTATCATGAAACATATAAAGAAGAAAAGTTGAAGAAGAATGAAATTGAAAAGATCGGTAATGGATATTACCTCTTCTTTGGAACGCCTCTTTTAATCCTCCACTTAGGGTACTAAGATTGGTCTTTGAAGAAGACCAGGACTTCTAGGATTATTCTAGGGAAGTGGACAGGAGAAAATGGCAGGGGTTTTCTGAGCTTTAGTCCTCAAATTGGTGTGAGGAGGAGGGGGAGGAGGTGCCCTTTTATAAGGGAGGAGAGGGGCACCTTAGGAATATCTCAAAATATTATTCTATATTAAAGTCAAAATCGGTTTATAATGGTTACAAAGGGTCTTATTTCGAAGCTAAAGTGGGGATGGGTCTAAATCCTATCAACCAATAGGATTTAGTCAAGTTTAGGGTATTATGTTAACCTTATCAATTAGATTTAACTCTAAGTAAAATAATTTAACTTTTACCGTGTCATTTTGTTTTCTTTTACTATATGGTAAATACACTTACTATAACATGCCAAACGAACCCCAAATTGTTTATTATTAATATATATATCCTTATCTAAGTTATTTGGCAGAACATTAGATTTTTAGGAATAAACTAACAATTAATAATATAATATTTGATTTAAAAACTATTTTGTGTCAATTTTGACACTATTTGATATATGATTTTTTTGAAAGTCGTAACAGAATTATATGTTCGAACCAAGTTGATTAAATCAACATTAATATATCATAGTAACCTATAAAATTAGTGGAATTCATAAAAAGTCTCAAATTACATTTATTTTGGTGTTTATAACATCAATTATGTCAATATTTCATAAATAAGATAATTACTGCATCATCATTGTGTCATAAATAAATTAAATTATTTAATGTATAAAAATTATAAATAAAATACCATTATGTAGGAAATATTTTTATATTTCTAATGAATATTTATAGTCGAAATTATCTTATGTATAACCCCATATTAAAAATTATTTACTTATTAAACTTTGATTTTAACTATTTTAACCCTTCTTTAAATAAATTAATAATAAATGTCCTCGTCTAACCCAAGTGGGCCTAAATGGTCATATTTTATTCATAAGGTTGTTTTTGGTCGAATTACACTTATCCAATAGAATTAGGACATTTTTTAGGGTAATAGTAATATCATATTTACCCCTATTTACTATTAACCGCGGTAAAAAAAGTAAAAAGTTACTATTCACCAAAAAATTATTTTTATCTCATTGAACCAAAATTTACTTACTGATATCAACCGTGTCTGTCGGATTTTTGAAATTCCATTCACATAAGCGGTAAAATTATGTTTTATGCAAAATTCAGTTTTTAACCTACCACTTAGTGGTTTCACTATTCATCAAAAATTGAAAGTTTTCAGAAAAATACCAAAATTTCACCCTAGGATAATTTCTGTATTCCGAATCCAAAAATGAAGTCCATTTTGAAAAATAAAATTTATAAAATTTCAAAAAGTGGTTATTACTATTCATAACGGCTATTTTTAATAATATTTTAATAGCATATCGTTGTTTAGTGAAACTCGGTATTGCGTACGACGCAAGATATTGAGCAAGGTCGCGATTGCGTGTAAAGTAAGCCAAGCTAGTATGTAGTGAAAGATTCCTTCGATGATATATAAAAACAAAATATTACTCATAAAATCTCAGGTGTTACATTCTACCCCCTTAAAAAGAATTTTGCCCTCGAAATTCGTCACTTTGTAACAAACAGATGAGGATACTTCTCCCTCATCATATCCTCAAGCTCCCATGTAGCTTCTTCAAGTTGGTGGTTCCTCCATAAAACTTTCACCAATCGAGTGGTCTTGTTTTGTAGGAATTTTTTGCTACGATACAGAATCTCTATCGGTTGTTCTTCATAAGAAAGATCTTTCTCCAGCGGTACAACTTCTGAGCTGAGTACATGTGAAGGATCAGGTATGTACTTTCTCAGAAGAGATACATGGAACACATCGTGAACTTGAGAGAGATTTGGTGGAAGCGCCAATCGGTAAGCTACCTTTCCAACACGATCCAGTATTTCGAAAGGACCGATATATCTAGGGATCAACTTCCCCTTCTTTCTAAATCTCATAACCCTCTTCCAGGGAGATATTCGTAAGAACACTTTATCACCCACTTCAAACTCTAGGTTTTTTCTTCGGTTGTCGGCATAACTTTTCTGTCGACTCTGAGCTGCTCTTATGTGTTGTTGAATAGATCTGAACTTTTCTGCCATTTCATCAACGAGATCAGGTCCTAATAGCTTTCTTTCCCCAACATCATCCCAGCAAGTTGGAGTCCTGCATTTCTTTCCATAGAGAGCTTCATAAGGAGCCATCTGAATACTGGAGTGAAAGCTATTATTATAAGAAAATTCCACCAAAGGTAGGTGTTGATCCCAACCTCCTTTGAAATCCATAGAGCAGGCTCTCAACATATCTTCTAGGCTTTGAATTGTTCCCTCAGACTGACCGTCTGTCTGAGGATGATAAGCAGTGCTGAAACTCAACTCTGTATCCAGAGTATGCTGAAGACTTCGCCCGAACTTCGAGGTAAATCTCGGATCCCGATCAGATATAATAGAAAGTGGTACTCCATGAAATCTTACCACTTCCTTTACATATATCCTGGCAAGCTGATCTAGAGAGAAATCCTCTCTAATAGCAATGAAGTGTCCAGACTTTGTAAGACGATCAACTATGACCCAGATACCATTATTGCCTTTGGATGTTTTAGGAAGTCCTGTGACAAAGTCCATAGTGATGTTTTCCCATTTCCATTCGGGTATGGGTAATGGTTGTAACATCCCCTTAGACTTCTGTCTCTCAGCTTTAACTTGTTGACAAACCAAGCATCAAGAGACATATTCAACAACATCTCTTTTCATGCCTCCCACCAGAAGTACTCTTTCAGGTCCCTATACATCTTGGTGCGTCCAGGATGAATAGAGAATGAAGAACTATGAGCCTCATCCAGCAGCTCCTTCTTTAATTCGGGGATGGGAGGAACACAAACACGATTCCTAAACTTTATTATCCCCTCACAATCAAGGTTGAATTCAGGAACATTTCTCACCTTCTTTTGTAACTCTACATCTTCTTTCTGTGCCTGTTTAATCTTCACATGTATAGATGGTTGAACATTCATTTGAGAAAGATAATATTTTTCCCCTTCCATTATAATTCCAAGATACATCCTTTGTAAATCCATAAATATTGGATCTTTTGTGATCCTCATCATGGATAAACTAGCATGTTCTTGTCGACTTAATGCATCTTCCACCTTGTTTGCTTTCCCAGGGTGGTAATGGATTGAGCAGTCATAATCCTTAATCATCTCCAACCATCTTCTTTGATGCATATTCAACTCCTTTTGTGTGAAAATATACTTTAAACTTTTATGATCAGTATAAATATCACACCTTTCACCATAAAGGTAATGCCTCCAAATCTTTAATGCAAAGATTATCGCAGCTAACTCCAAATCATGTGTTGGGTAATTTTGCTCATGGATTTTCAACTGTTGTGAGGCATAAGCTATCACCATATCATTTTTCATAAGAACACACCCCAATCCCTTCTTGGATGCATCACTGTAGATCACAAACCTTTCTCCACTACAAGGCAGTGTGAGCACAGGTGCACTGGATAACCTTCTTTTCAACTCCTTGAAATTCTCTTCACATTCCTCTGTCCAAACAAACTTAACTCTTTTCCGAGTCAACTTGGTGGGTGGATTAGATAATCGTGAAAAATCTTTTACAAAACGTCGATAATACCCCGCCAAACCAAGAAAACTTCGGATCTCAGTTACTGTTGTTGGTCTCGACCATCTTTCGATAACCTCTGTTTTTGCTGGATCCACAGATATCCCCTCTTTTGAGATTATGTGACCCAAAAATGCAACTTTTTGAAGCCAAAATTCACACTTGGTAAATTTGGCATAAATCTTCTACTTTCTCAGGGTCTTCAATATAATTCTCAAGTGATCTTCATGATCTTCCTTGCTCTTTGAATAGACAAGAATATCGTCTATAAAGACTACCCCAAATTGATCAAGATAGTCTCTAAAGACTCTATTCATTAGATCCATGAATATAGCAGGGGCATTAGTAAGACCAAATGGCATCACTATAAATTCATAGTGTCCATACCTTGTACGGAAATCCGTCTTTGGTATATCCTCCCTTTTGACCCTTAATTGATGATACCCTGAACGAAGATCAATCTTGGAAAAGTATTGAGCTCCGCGTAGTTGGTCAAATAAGTCGTCAATGCGTGGGAGAGGATATTTGTTCTTGATAGTGATCTTGTTAAGTTCTCGATAATCAATGCAGAGTCTCATTGATCCATCTTTCTTCTTAACAAATAGAACAGGTGCTCCGCAAGGTGACACACTAGGGCCTATGAATCCCTTATAAAGATTCTCTTGGAGTTGCTTCTTCAATTCCTGCAACTCAATTGGGGCCATTCTATAAGGTGTCTTTGAAATAGGCAAAGCACCAGGTACGAGTTCTATTGAAAACTCAACTTCACGATTTGGTGGAAGACCCGGTAATTCATCCGGAAAGACACCATCAAACTCCCGTACGATGGGCATATTCTTCATCGTAAGTTTCTCACCAACCATTTGAGATAAATAACCTTCATTTAGTGGAATCAAGACCCATAAGATGGAAGGAATTTCCACTGGAAGGTTATATTCATCCTTGCATAGATTGACGATCGTAGATTGATCTGGAATATGAAATGTGACTTCCCTTCTTTGGAAATTGATATGAGATCCATGTAGAGAAAGCCAATCCATGCCAAGAATCACATCAAATTCCACTAAAGGATGGATCACAAGATTTTCAGGAAGCACTTTCCCACAAACTTCGATCGGAGAAGAATTATAAACTTTTGATGCGACTGTTGTTCCATTAGGTGTTGTCACAGCTAACTCAACATCTAATTGTTGAGGTAATACGGTGATACCCTTAGAAAATTCTTTAGAAATAAAAGAGTGGGTGGATCCAGAATCAAATAAAACATTTGCTCCCGTAGAGTGGATGGTAAGTGTAACTTTCACCACTTCGTTATCGTACTCCAAATCGCTGATAGAAATTGCATGTGACTTTCCTTTGTCTTTAGCCTTAAGATTTTGTTGACGTCGACCATAATCATCAACCCTTGGATTTGGGCATTGATTGGCATAATGCCCCATCTCCTTGCACTTGAAACATTGAAGTGTAGTAGGTTCATTCTGTGTATCCCTTCTTTTGTTTGCATCATTAGACATCTTCTTCCCATTATCGCATCATTCAAATGCCCGATGACCTTCCTTTCCACATTTGAAACATTTACTTGTCCCTTTAAGACAACTCCCTCCATGTTTCTTTCCACACTTTGAGAATAAGGGAAAGCTCATCTTCTTTTCAGTGTTCTCTTTAGATTTTCCTTTGAATTCAATCTTCCTCTTCTTATCAAACCCATGTGACTGATGTGTTACTCCAATCTCCAACTCGACATTGAGAGCACATCGAACGATTTCCTCGTAGCTATTGAAGTCCCTTATGGATAACGCCCTTTGAAGACTTGTTTTTAAGCCAATAAAGAATCGATCGATCTTACTCTCAGGTTGGATAATAATACCAGAAGCGTACCTTGCAAGTCTTGTAAAATTTGCTTCATAGGTACCAACAGATTCATCATCCCTTTGCTTCAGTTCAAGAAACTCTTTCTCCATCTTTGTTCGGAGAATACGAGGGAAGTACTTATTGAAAAATAAGTTCTTTAACTCATCCCATTCCATAGACTCAATTTCATCCCTTTGCCTCGTATTCTTAATAAGATTCCACCATTGATCAGCATCTCCTTCCAAACGATACACTGCTAGGATGAGTTTATAATGTTCAGAACATTGAAGAACTGAAAATATCTTTTCAGTAATACTAATCCATTGTTCAGAAACTAAGGGATCAGTAGACCCGCTGAAAGAAGGTGGACGCTGCCTCATGAAGGATTCAACAGAATGTTGCTCCTTCCTTTGCTCGTTTGGAAGTCCTGCATGATTCATAGCTTGAGAAAGTTGTGTGAGCATGGCTACATGATTTTGCATTCCATCTCCCATATCGTTTGGTTGCTCAGGGGGACAATCATTGCATTGCCCATCGCATTCCGCATTAACACGGTTCCTTCGGGTTCCAGCCATTGACTAAAACCAAGAAGAATAGTGTGAGAAACACTAATAATAATAGGGAAAACACATAATCAAGGATAAAAATTCACACTTAAGGTCTTATCCTAGGGTATTCATGGCAATTTCTAAAACACTAAGATTGTGTTCTATGCTTAGACTTATCCTTAGGGTTCTTACTAAGACTTTCACATCCTATTTTTCAAAGGTTGACTATACCTTTCCTCTGATACCAACTATAACGACCCATACTTTACATACATTGTTAATACTTCAAAATTGAAGCACACTTATTACAACATATGACAAAACCATAAAGGACCGTATAGGTATAGTGTCTTTAGAAATTGGGAAACATAAACAACTAGTTCATAAATCTTCTACAGTGTCTCCCATTTATTTCATCATATCTAGGGTCCCTTTTAGCATATTCTACTTAATATCCATCTTCCTGACCTGGGGAAAAGAAAACATAAAAGGGTGAGCTCAAATGCTCAGCAAGGGCAAATAAAGGAAATAAAAATCATATCATATCTTTTTGAAAATCATATCCTGCAAAAGAGATCATAATATCTTAACATGGAATAAATCATAGAAGTGAAAATGAGATCCCCATAATCATAACATGAAACTTGAAACTTTGTGGCATGCACACATAATCATGGAAAATCATTTCTTGTTAGTCATGACTCATTGCCAAGACTATCTTAGTGGACAAAGTCCCTTTCTGAACCGAGTCACCCCCGTTCCAGTCCTGTCTCACTGAACTGGTATAACCAACAGTTCCATCCATGTCTATCTCATGATATATAAAATCTTTACCCAATGCATTGGAGGGAGATATAGGTCCCACCCATCTTATAATGAATCCTTTCTTATGTGTGCCACATAATCATAAACCATACATCATAGCGTAACCCATGTAATAAAAATGGGATTCTTAAACAACATGACATCATAAAACAATTCATATAAGACAAAGAAATTCATAAAAATATTTCCATCACAACATAATCAAATCCATGTAATAATAGTGATAAAAACAGAACCCTTTTATTATCTTAGATGGAAAATAATTTTGATAAAATACTTGAACTCCATTCTTGAGGAAAATATCCTTTATACTTCAAAAACACTTTTCCTTTCTTAACATGTCATACAATTTTAAACTAAAATAAGTTGATTAAAAATAAACTTGAAAACATGTAAAGGAATCTTCTTGGAAATAATGTTTTAAAAATCCATTCATGCCGTATAAGTTAAAAATACATTCTTTGTACTTTTGTCGGAAAAGTCAAAAAGTACCTTGTACGAAAAACAACAAAAGATTCCTTTCTTACATATTACTAAAAACTCACCGAAGGGTAAAAATGGATTTAAACAATTGTAGGTGGATGGAAATAATATTATATATTGATGAAACATGGATGTGGATGATAAAATACACCCCAGTAAATACTTACGAATATACAATCTCGGATAAAAATGAGATTGTGATATTTCCCTTTCCTTAGGTCCGATTTGCTTTTTACATCTCCGAACCTCCTGTATAATGGTTTAAATAATGTTATTGACTTATTTCAGAATCATAAATATTGATATGATATCATATATGGTCATATTCTTAGCTTCTTTTTAGTAATATTTCATTGTTACTTGTTACTCGGGTCTTTATTGCCTTTTGTTCTTATGCGTGTTTTGCCGAATAAATTCTTATTCTTATTTTAAGGTTATAGATACCATATATCCAGAATGGTATTAGTGTAACATATATCATATTTATTCATTCAATTCATTTATATAATTACTATGTAATGATGATCATGTAGAACGAGTCGCTTCACATCATGGAGACGATATTCCGTACGTACACACGAGTGATGATATCGTTACTATGATCGTGGAATTGTATTGGAGTATATATATATTATTTAAGTAACAATATTACTTTATAATAATCATAAATAGTTAATAATTACACCATTATACCCATCCTTTTAAGGTGATGGTGGAAAATAGATTACACCACGGCGTGGAGACGGTATTCTGTACGTACGCACGCGTGGTGATTTCATTTTTCCGTAGGATGGATAGAAGGTGAATTAGGGTTGTTTCATATTTATAATAACATATCAGTATTTATGTAATACGGATGTTATTACTTTATCATGAAACAACTAAAGAAGAAGAAGTTGAAGAAGAAAGAAATTGAAAAGATCGGTAATGGATATTACCTCTTCTTTGGAACGCCTCTTTGAATCCTCCACTTAGGGAACTAAGATTGGTCTTTGAAGAAGACCAGGAATTCTAGGATTAATCTAGGGAAGTGGAGAGGTGAAAATGGCAGGGGTTGGCCGAGATTGAGTGCTCAAATTGGTGTGAGGAGGAGGGGGAAGAGGTGCTCTTTTATAAGGGAGGAGAGGGGCACCTTAGGAATATCTCAAAATATTATTTTATATTTAAGTGAAAATCGGTTTATAATGGTTCCAAAGGGTCTTATTTCGAAGCTATAGTGGGGATGGGTCGCAATCCTATCAACCAATAGGATTTAGACAAGTTTAGGGTATTATTTTAACCTTATCAATTAGATTTAACTCTAAGTTAAATAATTTACCTTTTACCGTGTCTTTTTGTTTTCTTTCACTATATGGTTAATCCACTTACTATAACATGTCAAACGAACCCCAAATTGTTTATAATTAATATATATATCCTTATCTAAGTCATTTGGCCGAACATTAGATTTTTAGGAATAAAATAACAATTATTAATATAATATTTGATTTAAAAACTATTTTTTTTCAATTTTGACAGTATTTGATATATGATTTTTTTGAAAGTCATAACAGAATTATATGTTAGAACCAAGTTGATTAAATCAACATTAATATATCATAGTAACCTAGAAAATTAGTGGAATTCATAAAAAGTCTAAAATTACATTTATTTTGGTGTTTATGACATCAATTATGTCAATATTTCATAAATAAGATAATTACTACATCATCATTGTGTCATAAATAAATTAACTTATTTAATGTCTAAAAATTATAAATAAAAAACCATTATGTAGGAAATATTTTTAGCTTTCTAATTAATATTTATAGTCGAAATTATCTTATGTATAACCCCATATTAAAAATGATTTACATATTAAACTTTGATTTTAACTATTTTAACCCTTCATTAAATAAATTAATAATAAATGTCCTAATCTAACCCAAGTGGGCCTAAATGGTCATATTTTATTCATAAGGTTGTTTTTGGTCGAATTACACTTATCCAATAGAATTAGGACATGTGTTAGTGTAATAGTAATATCATATTTACCCCTATTTACTATTAACCGCGGTAAAAAAAGTAAAAAGTTACTATTCACCAAAAAATTATTTTTATCTCATTGAACCACATTTTACTTACTGATATCTACCGTGTCTGTCGGATTTTCGAAATTCCATTCACAGAAGCGGTAAAATTAAGTTTTATGCAAAATTCAGTTTTTAACCTACCACTTAGTGGTTTCACTATTCATCAAAAATTGAAAGTTTTCAGAAAAATACCAAAATTTCACCCTTGGATAATTTTGGTATTCTGAATCCAAAAATGAAGTCCATTTTGAAAAATAAAATTTATAAAATTTCAAAAAGTGGTTATTACTATTCATAACGGCTAGATTTAAAAATATTTTAATAGCATATCGTTGTTTAGTGAAACTCGGTATTGCGTATGACGCAAGCTATCGAGGAAGGTCGCGATTGCATGTAAAGTAAGCCAAGCTAGTATGTAGTGAAATATTCCATTGATGATATATAAAAACAAAATATTACTCATAAAATCTCGGGTGTTACATTGTATCTGTGGGAAGCTGGTCTGCAGTTCATATCGGCCAATGAAGAAAACGACATCTCACCTTCTTGATCTGATTCATACAGATGTATGTGGGCTGATAAATGTTGCTGGAACTCATGTAGAAAGGTACATTGTCCTTTTCATAGATGATTACAGTATAATGGCATGTGTGATGGTCATTCACAGGAAACGGAAAGTCCTTGACTGCATGAAAACATATCAGCGAATCACCGAGAATGATACCGGATGAACAATAAAAGTGTTTTGATCTAACAATGGAGGAGAATAAACATCAATTGAATTTTTAAATTATCTTGAGAAGCATGGGATACACCATGAGGTAGTTGTTGTGAGAAATCCACAACAAAATGGAATCATTGAATATAGGAATCAATAGTTGAACAACGTGGTGAAAACTATGCTGATTGAGAGTCATATTCCACAACATTACTGGAAAGAGTTGTTCAAGCTGTAGTGTATATTCAGAATTGAACAAGACTTTGTATGGGTGAGACGAAGACACTATATTAATTGTGTCATGGAAGGAATCCCTCTTTAAAATACTTTTGTGTCTTAGGAAGTAAATGCTTCATCGGGAAAAAAGAAGGAAATCAAGGGATGTATGTGGAAAATGCAAATGAAGGATTTTTATTCAGTTACTCAATGAACAAAAAAGCCTACAAATGTTTCAACAAGCATTTGAGAAGGATTTTGGAAAGCAGTGATGTTAATATAATTGAAGAGAAAACCACAAATGCTTCAAGGACATCATATGTTGATGTGATAGAAAGTGAGGAAGAAAGGGAATGTGGAGAAAATACAGATACAGAAATAGAAGAAGTTGTAAAAACATTAAGCAGTCACATCATGATGTTGACTTAAAAGAAGAATCTGAAGAAGAAACTATGGCTGAAAAGAGTGCAGCTGAACCTCATAGGATAAATCAGAGAGCTGATATTGATCCATCTAACATAATTGGGGATAAGAGTGTGACCACTCAAACAATTAGGATGATGAATAACACATAATCTGTATTTCTGTCAGATGTGGAGCCATCCTCATTCGAAGAAGCTGCAAAGGATGAATCTTGGGTGAAAGCCATGAATGAAGAATTAGATCAGATTGACAAGAATCAGACCTGGGATCTTGTCCAGAGACCCGAAGGTCACATTGTGATAGGTACCAAATGGATTTTTAAAAATAAGTTTGATGAGCATGGAAGTGTCATCAGAAACAAAGCATGACTGGTTTGTAAAGGATACTCCCAGATTTAAGGCATTGATGTTGAAAAAACATTTCCTCAAGTGGCTAGGCTGGAATCAATCAGGATTTTCTTTTCCATGGCCCTCCAAAAAGGATATAAAGTATATCAAATGGATTTCAAGACAGCATTCTTGAATGGTGTACTAGAAGAAGAAGTCTACATTGAACAACCGGTGGGTTTTGTTTGAGGTACTGAAGAAACAATCGTCTGCGAACTGAATAAAGCTCTATATGGTTTGATGCAGGAACCTCGGGCGTGATACTCATGGCTGGATTCGTATATCAAGAAGCTGGAATTCAAAATAGGAGGAGTTGATCACAATCTCTATGTGAAGAATTCTCTAAAAGATAAATTAATTGTTCTAGTCTACGTTGATGATATCATATTTGGTGGTAGTAGACATAAATCACTGGACAAATTTTCCAATCACATGAAATCATAATTTGAAATTTCTTTGATTGGGGAGCTCACATATTTCGTAGGGATTTAGGTGATTCAAAAGAAGGAATAAACTTTCATTTATCAGGAAAAGTATGCAAGAGAGATGCTAAAGAAGTTTAATATACAATACTCTAAACCAATGTAAAATCCAATTGCAGTTGGAACTACACATGGAAATCATGAAGATATGGAATCTGTAGATCCCACTATGTATTGGAGGATCATTGGGAGCCTACTGTACATGAAAGCGACATGACCAGATATTGTCTTTGCCACATGTCTTGCAGCCCGCTTTCAGAGTAATCCAAAAGAGGAAAATATGGCAGTCGTAAAAACAATCATGTGATATATTCAAGATACTCACAAGTGTGGGTTATATTTTGCTGCAGTAAGAGACAATGAATTATCAACATTTTCTGATGCCGACTACGCTGGCGGCATTGTGGACAGAAAATCCACCAGCGGTGGTGCTTTCTATATTGGGAATAAATGTGCTGTCTGGTTGAGCAAGAAACAAGAATGTACTTCTCTTAATACTTCTAAATCTGAGTATATCTCTTCCATGAAGGCATGCACTCGACTGCTATGGATGAAACAACAAATAGTAGATATTGGTGATGAGATAAAGCAACCAATGGTCATTTATTGTGATAACAAGAGAGAAATTGATCTTACGAAGAATCATGTTCATCATTCTCATACAAAACATATTGAAATCAGGTATCACTTTATTAGAGAAAAGGTTGAGCAAGGAGTGATTAGCATGGAGCATGTGGGAACTGATGAGAAAGTGGCGTATATTTTGACCAAGCCACTATTAGCAGCTGTGTTTGAAAAGCATCAGTTGAACCTCGGTGTTCAGGCACCTCCCAGTGCATAAGGAGGTTATGCAATACCCCTCTCCCTGATTATGATAACTGTTTTTATCTGTTTATGGATGCGATGAAGGTTTATGGGGGAGATACTATCCTGGGGGAGTTTGGCTTGAGCTCACCAATAAACAAGTACCGGTCTTTGGGTTTTTTTCCAGTGGGGGAGAAGGAATAAATTGAGCATTAAAGGATGAGAAGGAACTCAGTGAACAGTGCGTCATTGAGAATTCCAAAACATTGGAACCCAATTCAAGCTTCCTCTCTTGTTTTCTACACCGATCATTGCTCACGTAGACATAGACTGTTGGCTGAGTTGATTCTTGAATTTTTGGTTTGCATATGGATGGGGATCTAGTGAATTTATTTTCTGATTGCCAACAAACCCAAAGGGGGAGATTGTTTGAACCATGGTCTTCTATGCAGGAATTGGAGTATGGTTTGTGTTTGTTGTCAATACTCAGTGGAAGTTCAGAATGTGTACCAGCAAAGTGATCATACAGTTCAAGCAGAAAACAGTATTGATGGTGGCACCGTTTCCTAGTTTTTGCCAAATTTTTGGGCCTTAAAATCGACAAATGAAGAAAATCGTTTTAGTAAAAGAGACTTGTGTGACTTTTAATTGTAGGAGAGGAAACATGCACGCCATGTGTTTTTCAAGATCAAAAAATGGGAAAGTGGAAAAGGGATAAGGGCCGCACATTTTTTGGGATGGTCACGCAAGTGACCTGCGCGCCGAGAAAGTACTTTCACGCCGATGTCTAGGAGGTTTGGAAACTTGCACGCTGATTGTTCTTCATGATCAGAACATCAGAATATGGAAAAGGAAAGTAGGTCATCCAAGTATTGGTGTGGTCGCGCAAGTGAATAGTACGACAGAGGCTTGGGCGGTTGGAGCTGCGCGCCAGGGCTTGAACACAGTGAGGACACTTGCGTGCCACCGCGCAGGGTGTCCAGTTTTCCTATAAATAGAGGACCACCCCCCTCATTTGTAACAGAGTTCAAGACTTAGATATTTTTCAATCTCTCTTCGCGCAAGTGGTTGAGTCACGAAAGTGGTTGTTGGGCCACATAGGTAGAGGCTGCGCACCGGTTGTTGGATGCGTGTCCAAAGTGGTATGGGATTTAAAGGTCCCGAGTCATGCAAGTTTGGAGTTGAAAGAGGCAGTGTCATGCACGTGTCTTGGTTTCACCTGCAAGACGAGTTTGTACCATGAAAGTTACTTGCACGCCATTCTTGAAACTTGCGTGCCAGGATTAGACCTACGTGCTAGGTGTTGTTGAAGCCTGCTGGTCATCTTAGAGCTACACGATAGCTGGAAAATTTCTCAATACCATCGGTGAAAAGGGAGATCAGTTTACAGGTAAAAGTTGGACTTCAATAGTGAATCTACACACAATAGAGGATGTATTCATTTAGAAATAATGAAGATACCTTCACGTCTATAAACTGAGATGGACTTCACCAACGGCAGTGATCCATGGGGAGTCAGCGGGAGTGACCCAGGGGATGTAGTGAGATATCCCTGAACAACTGTAAAGGTAGTGAGCCTGGGACAGAGTGACTGTTCCCAAACCTTTCTAATCCACATCTAGTGAAGTTTATTGGAATTAGGTACGACCAAAAACATGTCAGCTTATGCTCCTTGGACGTAGCCCTTAGTGGTGAACCAAGTAAAAAGTGTTGTGTCTTTTCTGTGCATGTGAATGTTTCCTTTTTTATCATATTCATCATACAGGTTCAACAAGTTCCTTCCAACATGGGAAAAATAACCATCACATTAAAAGAATAAATTGTCACCCTGATTCTCCCCTCCCCTTTCAGGGCATCCCGGGGTCCTTCAAGTGGTATCAGAGGGTAAAGGTTGCCGGTATTGAATCATTCCTTTGTCATCATGGATAATGCAGTCAATGTCAGGGGAGTCCCTCACTTCGACGGAAGTAATTTCCAGATATGGAAGAACAAAATGAGATCTCATCTAAGATCTCTTGGATTGGAAGTTCTATTTTCTACTGTGTAAGGAATACAAGTCACTGATCCAAAATGCCTGGCTATGACTGACACAGACATAAAAATTCATGATATAGATTCTAAAGCAAAAAAATACACTCGTCGCAGCCCTTTCTGATTAGATCTACCTAAAGGTGATGAATTGCACCTTAACAAAATACATGTGAGATAAACTCCAGAATATTTATGAAGGATATAGCAAAGTGAAGGAGGTGAAACTACAAGTGATGCACAATAGGTTCGTTTATTTGAAGTTGCATCCTAATGAGAATGAAAACTCATTCTTTAATCAAATCACTGAAGTTGTTGGAGGAATTCAGGGCCTAGGAGAAGAAAATAAAGATGTTGAAATTCTGAAGAAAATACTGAGAAGACTTCCACCTCTGTACAATGCAAAGGTATTTTCCCTTAAGGTAATAGATCTTTCAAAACATTCTCTGGATGACCTTATAAGCAGCTTGGTATCATATGAAATGAGAATCAAACCAGAAGATGCTGCGATTCCTGTGAGCAAGTAAATGGAATTTAAGGCCAGGGATAAACTAAAAATTTCTAAAGATAGTAGTGGTGATGATGAAAAAGAAAAAGAAATTCTTTCTCTCATTTCAACGAAGTTCCAGAAGGGAAAAGGTAAATTCAAAGGGAAGTTACCTCTCACATGTTTTCATTGAGAAAAAGTTGGGCACATTGCCTCTCAGTGCTTAAGAAATATCAATGATGAAGATAGTGAAGATGAAAGCTTCGAGAAGCCTTGGAGAAGGTTTTTTATAAAGGGAGACTTCAAATCTGGAAGGAAAATGCAAAGGAAGAGTTTTGTCTATAAATAGGAAGAAGATGATAGTGAAATATATGATGAAGAAGAACCAGAATTCAAAACTGGGAACCATGCTACCATGATGGCTACAGTTGAAAAGACAAAAGATAATAGTGGTGAAAAAAAGTTGAAAACTTGTGCAGATCCCGAGATGAAACTTAAGGATGATGTTAGTAAGCTTAAGACTAAATTTAAGAGTTGCAATAAGTGGAAATCAATTGTAGAAGAATAAACTGAATATGTTGATCAACATGAAGCTGAAATTGAATGACTGGAAGAATTTGTTAAGGTACAGTCTAAAATAATTGAAAGCGATGATGATGTAGTGGATACGAAGCTGAGAATTGAAGAGAAGGAAAAGGTCATCAATGACCTTACCTCCATAATAGACGAAAAATCCAAGACTACTGAGGGTCTTGAGGAAGAAGTTGTTACTATTAGGAGTAAACTTGAGACTTAATCAATTCCAAAAGAAACAAGGAAGAAAATACAGTTTGGAAGATTCTTTGATGCAGAATTGCTGGAAAGAGCCAAGTGTGGTTCAGATGGGGTTCGAAAAATCTTAAGTGATCAAAGACCCGCTTGCATGGGAAAGAGTGGAATTGGCTGTGAAGCTGAGACGTCAACTGCTGGAAGTGAAAAGAACCAAAAGAAAGACAATATTAAAGTTGAACATGTTGAAACATTACCTAAAGTGCTGAAAATGGAACCCTCAATCCAAACCAAAAGGAGAAATGAAAATTATCCTCAAACATTCAGAAATGACAGGCAGTCTAAATATTCTCCCAAGGAAGAAGGTATGAGTAGAAATTGAAGTGAGAAGACATTTCCTCTCATGAAGTGTCAATTCTGTGGCTATCTGGGCCATACCATGTCTTATTGCGAAGAGGCAAGAAGCTATCTAAATGGAGAAGAAATAGGAGTTCAAAAAGGAGAACAAATTCATATCCTAATTCTTATAGAAGAAAAAATTTCTATGGTTATTTTTGTTGTTTTTCTAACTTTGGTCATAAGGCTGTTAATTGCAGGCATAGAAGGGACATGGACACCTCATACCGAAGTTCAAGACAAGTTGAGTCTCGTCAGCAAGACAATGTTTCTCTTTCAAACAAGTTTTCTCCTCTCAAAGAGGATTTCGACTATGAAGAACCTGGGTATGCGAAAGAGATAATTGAAAGGCCATTAATACTTTTTAATCAATCCAATATCTCATGGATGGAATGGAAGAAGATTGAGAAATCCAACCTTGTAGAGGTGACCCTCAAAGCTACATAGAACAATAGCACTTGGATTCTGGATAGCGGTTGTTCATCCTATATGATAGGTAATGTCGGCCTGTTAACAGATATCAAAAGGAAGGTTGATGGTACAGTTCTATTTGGTAATGATTGAGATCTGAAAATAAAAGGGAGTGGAAGTACAGAATTAGCTAATGGAGAACTAAAGAAGACTAAAGTCCTTTATGTAGATGGTCTACATCATAATCAACTCAGCATGAGTCAACTCTATGAATCAGGACTTATAGTTACTTTTAATCAGGAAGGACACACTATTAAGGGAAAGAAAGGAAATTCTCTTATGAAGGGATGTAGAACAGAATGCAACTCGTATCAGGTTGATAGTGATAAAAATGTCTGTTACATGACTATTGAAGAAGAAGACAATTTGCAGCATTGGAGACTGGGACAGATCAATCAACAAGACATGGAGAAAATATCAAAATTGAGGATTGTCATGGACATTCCCAACCCAAATTGTGAGCATGAAAAGTCTTGTGATGCTTGCATCCGTGGGAAGCTGGTCTGCAGTTCATATCGGCCAAAGAAAAAAAGGGCATCTCACCTTCTTGATATGATTCATACAGATGTATGTTGATCGATAAATGTTGCTGGAACTCATGGAAAATGTACTTTGTCTTTTTCATAGATGATTATAGTAGAATGTCATGTGTGATGGTCATTAATAGGAAACGAAAAGTCCTTGAATACATGAAAACATATCAGTGAATCGCCGAGAATGATACCGGATGAACAATCAATGTGTTGCGATCTGACAATGGAGGAGAATACACATCCATTGAATTTGAAAATTATCTGGGGAAGCATTGGATAGATCATGAGGTAGCTTCTGTGAGAACTCCACAACAAAATGGAGTTGTTGAACATAGGAATCGATAGGTGAACAACATGGAACAAACTATGTTGATTGAGAGTCATATTCCACAGCATTACTAGAAAGAGGATATTCAAGCTACAGTGTATATTCATAATCGAACAATACTTTATATTGGTGAGATGAAGACACCATATGAATTATGGAATGGAAGGAAGCCCTCATTAAAATACTTTCATGTCTTTGGAAGTAAGTTCTTCATCAGGAACAAATAAGGAAATCAAAATAAGTATGGGGACAATGCAGATGAAGGAATTTTCCTCAGTTACTCAATGAATAGCAAAGCCTACAAATATTTCAACAAGCATTTAGGAAGGATTGTGGAAAGCAGTGATGTTATGAGAATTGAAGAGAAAACCACAAATGATTCAAGGATGTCATATGCTGATGTGATAGAAATTGAGGAAGAAAGGGAACGTGGAGAAAATATAAATACAGAAATAGAGGAAGTTGTAAAAAACACTCAGCAGACACATCATGATGTTGACTCAGAATAAGAATCTGAAGAAGAAACTGTGGCTGAAGAGAGTGAAACTGAACATCGCAGGAGAAATCTTAGAACTGAGATTGATCCATCCAACATAATTGGGGACAATAGTGAACCTACTCAAACAAGAAGGATGAGGAATAACACACAATCAGCATTTCTATCAGTTTTGGAGCCATCCTCATTCGAAGAAGATGCCAAGGATGAATCTTTGGTGAAAGACATGAATGAAGAATTAGATCAGATTGATAAGAATCGTACTTGGGATCTTGTCCAGAGACCCGAAGGTCACAATGTGATTGGTACCAAATGGATCTTCAAAAATAATTTTGATGAACATGGAAGTGTCATCAGAAATAAGGCACGACTGGTATGTAAAGGATACTCCCAGATTAAAGGCATTGATGTTGAAGAAACCTTTTCTCCAGTGGCTAGACTGGAATCAATCCGGCTTTTCCTTGCCATAGCACTTTAAATGGGATATAAAGTATATCAAATGGATTTCAAGATATCATTCTTGAATGGTGTACTAGAAGAAGAAGTCTACATTGAACAACCATTGGGGTTTTTTCTAGGTACTGATGAAACAAAGGTCTGCAAACTAAAGAAAGTTCTATATGGTTTGAAGCAGGAACCACGGGCGTGGTACTCGCGGCTGGATTTGTATCTCAAGAAGCTGAAATTCAAAATAGGAGGAGTTGATCACAATCTCTATGTGAAGAATTCTTCAAAAGATCAATTTATAGTTATAGTCTATGTTGATGTTATCATATTTGGTGGAAGCAGACAGAAATCATTGGACGAATTTTAGAATCACATGAAATCAGAATTTGAAATGTCTATGATTGGGGAGATCACATATTTCATGGGGTTGAAGGTGATTCAAAAGAAGGAATACAATTTCATTTCTTAGGAAAAATATGCAAGAGATCTGCTGAAGAAGTTTAATATCCAAGACTCGAAACCAATGTCAATTCCAATTGCAGTTGGAACTAAACTTGGAAAGAATGAAGATGTGGAATCTATAGATCCTACAATGTATTGGAGGATCATTGCAAGCCTACTATACTTGACAGTGACACGGTCAGATATTGTCTTTGTCACATGTCTTTCAGCCCACTTTCAGAGTAATCCAAAATAGTATTATATGGCAGCTGTAAAAAGAATCATGAGATATATTCAAGGTACTCACAATTGTGGGTTATATTTTGGTGCTGGAAGAGACAGTGAATTATCAACATTTTCTGATGCTGACTGGGCTGGCGACGTTGTGGATAGAAAATCCACCAGCGGTGGTGCTTTCTATATTGGGAATAAATGTGTTGGCTGGTGGAGAAAGAAACAAGAAAGTACTTCTCTTAGTACTACTGAAGCTGAGTATATCTCTACCACTAAGGCATGCACTCAGCTGCTATGGATGAAACAACAACTAGCAGATATTGGTGATGAGGTAAAGAAACCAATGGTCATTTATTATGATAACAAGAGCGCAATTGATCTTAAGAAGAATCATGTTCAGCATTCTCATACAAAACATATTGAAATCAGGTATCACTTTATCAAAGAAAAGGTTGAGCAAGGAGTGATTAGAATGGAGAATGTGGGAACTAATGAGCAAGTGGAGGATAGTCTGACCAAGCCACTGTCAGTTGCTGTGTTTGAAAAGCATTGGTTGATTCTCGGTGTTCAGCCACCTCCCATTGCATAAGGAAGTTATGAAATACCCCTCTCCCTAATTATGATAACTGTTTTTATCTGTTTATGGATGTGATGTAGGTTTATGGGGGAGATACTATCCAGGGGGAGTGTGGTTTGAGATGACCAATGAACAAGTACTGGTCTTTGGGTTTATTGCCAATAGGGGAGAAATGAATAAATTCAGCATCAGAGGATGAGAAGGAACTCAGCGAATAGGGCGTCATTGAGAATTCCAAAACACTGGAACCCAATTCAAGCTTCCTCTCTTGTTTTCTACACTGAGCATTGCTCACGTAGACATAAAGTTTTGGTTGATTTGATTCTTTTGTTTTTGGTTTGCATATGGATGGGGTTGTAGTGAATTTATTTTCTGATTGCCTACAAACCCAAAGATGGAGGTTGTTGTAACCATGGTATTATATGCATGAATTGGAGTATGGTTTTTGTTTTTTTTTTCAATCCTCAGTAGAAGTTCAGAATGTGTACCAGCAAAGCGATCATATAGTTCAAGCAGACAACAGTATTGAAGGTGGCACCATTTCCCAGTGTTTGCCAAATTTTTGGGCCTAAAATCGACCAATGAAGAAAAGTGTTTTTGTAAAAGGGACTTGCGTTACTTGTAATTGAAGAAGAGGAAACTTTCGCACCATGTGTTTTTCAAGATCAGAACATTGAAATGTAGCAAAGGGATAAGGGTTGCACAAGTTTTGGGTTGGTCGCGCAAGTGACCTACGCGCCGAGAAAGGACTTACACGCCGATGTCTAGGAGGTTTGGAAACTTTCACACCAGTTGTTCTTCAGGATCAAAACTTTATAATATGGAAAAGGAAATTAGGTAGTGAAAGTATTGGTTTGGTCATGCAAGTGAATAGTGTGATAGAGGCTTGAGCGGTTGGAGCTGCGCGCCGGGACTTCCGCACTGTGAGGACACTTGCGCACCACCGCACAGGGGGTCCAGTTTGACTATAAATAGAAGACCACCCCCACTAATTTGTAACAGAGTTCAAGACTTATATATTTTTCAATCTCTCTACGTGAAAGTGGTTGATTCGTGCAAGTGGTTGTTAGGCCGCGCAAGTAGAGGCAGCGCGCCGGTTGTTGGCTGCGCGTCCAAAGTGGTTTGGGATTTAAAGGCGCTGAGTCGCGCAAGTTTGGAGTTGAAAGAGGAAGTGGCGTGAAAGTGTTTTGGGGTCACCTGCATGCCGAGTTTGTACGATGCATGTGACCTGTGCACCATTCTTGAAACTTGTGCGCTAGGCTTGGATCTACGTTCCAGGTATTGTTGAAGCCTTCTGGTCATCTTAGAGCTACATGAAAGCTGGAAAATTGCTCAATACCTTCAGTGCAAAGGGATATCTATTTACGGGTAAAAGTTGGACTTCAACAGTGCATCTACACAAAATAGAGGACGAATTCATTTATCAATGATAAAGAGACATTCATGTCTATCAACTGAGCGGGACTTCACCAACGACAGTGATCCAGGGGGAGTCAACGAGAGTGACCCGAGGGATTCAGTGAGCTATCCCTGAACAATTGTAAAGGCAGTGAGCATGGGACATAGTGACTATTCCCAAACCTTTGTAATCCATATCTAGTGAAGTTTAGTTTAATTAGGTACGACCAACAACCTGTCGGCATATGCTCCTTGGACGTAGCCCTTAGTGGTGAACCAAGTAAAACGTGATGTGTCTTCTCTGGGCATGTGAATGTTTTCTTTTTGATCATATTCATCATACATGTTTAACAATTTCCTAACAATGTGGGAACAAGATCCATCACATTAAAAGAAACATTTGTCACCATGATTCACCCCTCCCCTCTCAGGGTGACCTAGGGTCCTCCAAGTGGAATCAGAGGGTAAAGGTTGCTGGTATTGAATCTATCATTTGTCATCATGGAGAATGAAGTCAATGTCAGGGGAGTCCCTCATTTTGATGGAAGTAATTTCCAGATATGGAAGAACAAATTGAGATCACATCTGAGATCTCCTGGAATGGAAGTTCAATTTTCTATTGTGCAAGGAATACAAGTCACTGATCCAACAGGTCTGGCTATAACTGACACAGACAGGAAAATTCTTGATGTAGATGCTAAAGCACAAAATGTACTCACCACACCCCTTTCTAATCAAATGTACATAAAGGTGATGAATTTCACCTCAACAAAATCCATGTGGGATAAACTCGAGAATATTTATGAAGGAGATAGAAAAGTGAAGGAGGTGAAACTACAAGTGATGCACAATAGGTTCAATGATTTGAAGATGCATCCTGATGAGAATGCAAACTCCTTCTTTAATCGAATCACTGAAGTTGTTGGAGAAATTCAGGGCCTAGGAGAAGAAATCAATGATGCTGACATTGTGAATAAATTACTGTGAAGACTTAAACCCCTGTACAATGAAAAGGCATCAACCCTTGAGGAAAGAGATCTTTCAAAACGTTCTCTGGATGACCTTATAATCATCCTAGTACATATGAAATGAGAATGAAACCAGAAGATGCAACGACTCATGTGAGAACAGAAATGGTATTTAAGGCCATGGATAAACTAAAAATTTATAAAGATAGTAGTGGTGAAGATGATGAAGAAAAAGAAATTCTTTCTCTCATTGCAAAGATGTTTCAGAAGGGAAAATGAAAATTCAAATGGAAGTTACCTCTTGCATGTTTTCATTGCATAAAATTTGGATACATTGCCTCTCAGTGATTAAGAAAGATCAATGATAGAGATAGTGAATATGAAAGCCTCTAGAAGCCTCGGAGAAGGTTTATCAAAAAGTGAAACTTCAAATCTGGAAATAAAATGCAAAGGATGAGTTCTATCTGTGAAGAGGAAGAAGATGATAATGAATTCTGTGATGAAGAAGAACCAAAATTCAAAACTGGGAACCATGCTTCCATGATGGCCACTATTGAAAAGATAGAAGATAGTGGTGGTAAAAAATAGTTGAAAACTTGTGAAGATCTCGAGATTCAACTTAAGGATGCTGTTAGTACGCTTAACACTAAATGTAAGAGTTGCAATAAGTGGAAATCAATTGTAGAAGAATCAACTGAATACGTTGATCAACTTGAAGCTTAAATTGAATGACTGGAGAATTTGTGAAGGTACGGTCTAAAATAATTGAAAGCAATGATGATGTAGTGGATCTGAAGCTGAGAATTGAATAGAAGTAAAAGGTCATGAATGACCTCACCTCCACACTAGATGAAAATTCCAAGACTGTTGAGGGTCATGAAGAGGAAGTTGTTACTCTAAGGAGTAAACTTTAGACTGAATCAATTCCAAAATAATTAAGGAAGAAAATACAGTTTGGAAGATTCTCTGATGCAGAATTGCTGGCAAGAGCCAAGTGTGGTTCATATGGGGTTGGAAAAATCATAAGTGATCATAGAACCGCTTGCATGGGAAGGAGTGGAATTGGTTTTGAAGATGAGACATCAACTGCTGAAAGTGAAAAGAACCAAAAGAAAGATAAGATGAAAGTTGAACATGTTGAAACATTACCTAAAGTGTTGAAAAAGGAACCCTCAATCCAAACCAAAAGGATAACTAAAAATTATCCTCAAACATTCAGAAATCACATGCAGTCTAACTATTCTCCCATGGAAAAGGTATGAGGAGAAATTCAAGTGAGAAGACATTTCCTCTCATGAAGTCTCAGTTCTGTGGCTATCTGGGCCATACCATGTCTTATTTCGAAGAGGAAAGAAGCTATCTGAATGGAGAAGATATAGGAGTTCAACAAAGGAGAAACATTCATATCCTAATTCTTATAGAAGAAACAATTTCTATGGATATTCTTTTCGTTGTTCTAACTTTAGTCATAAGGCTCCTAATTGCAAGCAGAGAAGGGACATGGACACCTCATACCGAAGTTCATGACAAGTCAAGTCTCCTTAGCAAGACAATGTTGCTCTTTCAAATAGGTTTTCTCCTCTCAAAGAATATTTCAACTATGAAGAACCTGGGTATGCAGAATAGATAATAGAAAGGCCATCAATAATATTTACTCAATCGAATGTCTCATGGAAGGGAAGGAAAAAACATTGAGAAATCCAACCTTACAGAGGTGGCCCTCAAAGCTTCAAAGAACAAAAGTACCTGGATTTCGGATAGTGGTTGTTCATCCCATATGATAGGTAATGTCGGCCTGTTAACTGATATCAAAAGGAGGGTTGATGGTACAGTTTGATTTGGTAATGATGGAGCTCTAAAAAGAAAGGGGAGTGGAAGTACCAAATTAGCTAATGGAGAAAAAAAGAAGACTGAAGTCCTTTACGTAGATGGCCTACGTCATAATCTACTCAGCATGAGTCAACTCTGTGACTCGGGAGTTATAGTTACTTTTAATTAGAAAGGCTTCACTATTAAGGGAAAGATAGGAAATTATCTTATGAAGGGATGAAGAATAGAAGGAAACTTGTATCAGGTTAATAGTGAAGAAAATGTATGTTATATGACTATTGAAGAAGAAAAAAATTCATGGCATTGGAGACTGGGACACATCAATCAAGAAGACAAGGAGAAAATATCAAAATTGAGGATTGTCATGGACATTCCCAACCTGAAGCATGAGCATGAAAAGTCTTGTGATGCTTGTATCCATGGGAAGCTGGTCTACAGTTCATATCGGCCAAATAAGAAAAGGGCATCTCACCTTCTTGATCTGATTCATATAGATGTATGTGGGCTGATAAATATTTTTGGAACTAATGAAAAAGGTAATTTTTCCTTTTCATAGATGATTACAGTATAATGGAAAGTGTGATGGTCATTCATAGGAAAAGAAAATTCCTTGACTGCATGAAAACATATCATTGAATCGCCGAGAATGATACTAGATGAACAATCAAAATGTTGCGATCTGACAATGGAGGAAAATACACAACCATTTAATTTGCAACTTATCTAGAGAATCATGGGATACAGCCTGAGGTAGCTGCTGTGAGAACTCCACAACAAAATGGAGTTGTTGAACGTAGGAATTGACAGGTGAACAACATGGCGCGAACTATGCTGATTGAGAGTCATATTCAACAGAATTACTGGAAAGAGTTTGTTCAAGATGCAGTGTATATTTAGAATCGAACAAAACATTATATGGGTGAGACAAAGACACCATATGAATTGTGGCATGGAAGGAAGACCTATTTAATATACTTTCTTGTCTTTGAAAGTAAATGATTCATCAGGATCAATGAAGGAAATCAAGGGAAGTATGGGGACAATGCAGATGAAGGAATTTTCCTTGGTTACTCAATGAACAGCAAAGCCTAAAAATGTTTCAACAAGCGTTTAGGGAGGATTGTGGAAATCATTGATTGTAATATAATTGAAGAGAAAACCACAAATGATTAAAGGACGTCATATGATGATGTGATAGATATTGATGAAGAAAGGGAACATGGAGAAAATACAAATACAGAAATAGAGGAAGTTGTACAAAACACTCAGCAGTCACATCATGATATAGACTCAGAAGAAGAATCTGAAGAAGAAACTGTGGCTGAAGAGAGTGCAACTTAACCTCGCAGGAGAAATCATAGAGATGAGATTGATCCATCCAACATAATTGGGGACAAGATTTTACCCACTCAAACAAGAAGGATGAGTAATAACATGAAATCTGTATTTCTGTCAGTTGTGGAGCCATCCTCATTCAAAGAAGCTACAAAGGATGAATCTTGGGTGAAATCCATGAATGAAGAATTAGATCAGATTGACAAGAATCAGATATGGTATCTTGTCCATAGACCCGAAGGTCATAATGTGATTGGTACCAAATGGATCTTCAAAAATAAGTTTTATGAGCATGGAAGTGTCATCAGAAACAAGTCATGACTGGTATATAAAGGATAATCCCAGATTGAATGCTTTGATGTTGATGAAACCATTTCTCTAGTGGCTAGACTGGAATTAATCAAGATTTTCCTTGCCATGGAACTCCAAATAGGATATAAAGTTTATCAAATGGATGTAAAGACAACATTCTTGAATGGTGTACTAGAAGAAGAATTCTACATTGAACAACCAGTGGGTTTTGTTCTAGGTTCTGATGAAACAAAGGTCTAAAAACTGAAGAAATATCTATATGGTTTGAAGCAGGCACCACGAGCGTGGTACTTGCAGCTGGATTCGTATCTCAAGAAGCTAGAATTCAAAAGAGGAGGAGTTGATCACAATCTCTATGTGAAGAAATCTCCAAAATATCAATTCATGGATCCAGTCTACGTTGATGATATCATATTTGGTGGTAGCAGATAGAAATCAGTGGACGAATTTTCCAATCACATGAAATCAGAATTTGAAATTTCTATGACTTGGTGGCTCACATATTTCTTGGGGCGGCAGGTGATTCAAAAGAAGGAAAACACATTCATTTCTTAGGAAAAGTATGCAAGAGAGCTGCTGAAGAATTTTAACATGCAACACTCTAAACGAATGTCAACTCCAATTGTAGTTGGAACTAAACATGAAAAGAATGAAGATATGGCATTTTTAGATCCCACTATGTATAGGAGGATCATTGGGAACCTACTGTACCAGACAATGACACGACCAGATATTGTCTTTGTGACATGTCTTGCAGCCCGCTTTCTGAGTAATCCAAAAGAAGAACATATGGTATCCGTAAAAAGATTCATGAGATATATTCAAGGTACTCACAATTGTGGTTTATATTTTTCTGTAGGAAGAGAAAATGAATTATTGGCATTTTATGATGTTGACTGGGTTGGTGACGTTGTGGACAGAAAATCCACCAGCGGTGGTGATTTCTATATTGGGAATAAATGTATTGGCTGGTTGAGAAAGAAACAAGAAAGTAATTATCTTAGTACTGCGGAAGCTGAGTATATCTCTTCCACGAAGGCATGAAATCAACTGCTATGAATGCTACAACAACTAACATATATTGGTGATGAGGTAAAGCAACCAATGGTCTTTTACTATGATAACAAGAGTGCAATTGATCTTACGAAGAATCCTGTTCAGCATTCTCATACTAAACATATTGAAATCAGGTATCACTTTATCAAAGAAAATGTTGAGCAAGGAATGATTAGAATGGATCATGTTGGAACTGATGATCAAGTTGCGGATATTATGACCAAGCCACTGTCAGTGGCTGTGTTTGAAAATCATCGGTTGAACCTCGGTGTTCAGCCACCTCCCAGTGCATAAGGAGGTTACGCAATACCCCTCTCCCCAATTATGATTGCTTTTTTTATTTTTTTTATGGATGTGATGTAGGTTTATGGGGGAGATACTATCCAAGGGGAGTGTGGTTTGATCTAACGAATGAACAAATACCGGTCTTTGGGTTTATTGCCAATGGGGGAGAAAGGAAAAAATTCAGCATTAGAGGATGAGAAAGAACTCAGTGAACATGGCGTCATTGAGAATTCCAAAACACTAGAACCCAATTCAAGCTTCTTCTCTTGTTTTCTACACTGATCATTGATCGCGTAGACTTAGAGATTTGGCTGAGTTTATTCTTGTGTTTTTGGTTTGCACATGGATGGGGATCTACTGAATTTATTTTCTGATTTCCAACAAACCCAAAAGGGGAGATTTTTGGAACTGTAGTCTTCTATGCATGAATTGGAGTATGGTTTGTGTTTTTTTGTCAATCCTCAGTGGAAGTTCAGAATGTGTACCGGAAAAGTGATCATACAGTTCAAGTAGACATCAGTATTGAAGGTGGCACCATTTCCCAGTGTTTGCCAAATTTTTGGGCCTTAAAATCGACAAATGAATGAAAGTGTTTCTGTAAAAGAGACTTGCATGACCTGTACTTGAAGGAGAGTAAACATGCAAGCCATGTGTTTTTAAAGATATGAACATGGAAAAGTGGAAAAGGGATAAGGGTCGTGCAAGTTTTGGCTTGGTCGTGCAAGTGACATGCGCGCCGAGAAACGACTTGTGCACCGATGTCTAGGATGTTTTGGAACTTTCATGCCGATTTTTATTCATGATCAGAACATCAGAATATGGAAAAGTAAATTAGGTCGCACAAGTATTGGTGTGGTCGTGCAAGTGAATAGTGAGACAGAGGCTTGGGCGGTTGGAGATGCGCTCCGGGACTTGTGCACCGTGAGGACACTTGTGTGCCACCATGCAGGGGGTCCAGTTTTCCTATAAATAGAGGACCCCCCCCCCTCATTTGTAACGGAGTTCAAGACCTAGATATTTTTTTAGCCCTCTTCGCACAAGTGGTTGATTCATGCAAGTGGTTGTTGGGCCGTGCAAGTAGAGGCTGCACGCCTGTTGTTGGTTGCGTATCCAAAGTGGTTTGGGATTTAAAGGCGCTGAGTCACGCAAGTTTGGAGTTGAAAGAGGCAGTGTCGCGCAAGTATTTTGGTGTCACCTGTGTGCTGAGTTTGTACCGTGCAAGTGACTTGTGCTCCATTCTTGAAACTTGTGCACCGGGCTTGGACCTACGTGCCAGGAAATGTTGAAGCCTGCTGGTCGTCTTAGAGCTGCACGAAAGCTGGAAATTGCTCAATACCTTCGGTGCAGAGGGAGATCAGTTTACAGGTAAATGTTGGACTTCAACAGTGCATCTACACACAATAGAGGATTCATTCATTTAGAAATGATGAAGATACCTTCATGTCTATAAACTGAGCGGGACTTCACCAACGACAGTGATCTAGGGGTAGTCAACGGGAGTGACCCAAGGGATGCAGTGAGTTATCCCTGATCAATTGTAAAGGCAGTGAGCCTGGGATAGAGTGACTATTCCCAAACATTTGTAATCCACGTCAAGTGAAGTTTAGAGGAATTAGGTATGATCGAAAACCTATCGGCGTATGCTCCTTGGACGTATCCCTTAGTGGTGAACCAAGTAAAAAGTGTTGTGTCTTCTCTGTGCATGTGAATGTTTGTTTTTTGATCATATTCATCATACAGGTTCAACATGTTCCTACCAACATGAGAACAAGATCTATCACATTAAAAGAAAAAAAATTCACCCTGATTCACCCCTCCCCTCTCAGGGTGTCCGGGGGTCCTAAAAGTGGTATCAGAGGGTAAAGGTTGCTTCTATTAAATCTGTCTTTTGACATCATAGAGAATGTAGTCAATATCAAGGGATTCCCTCACTTCGATGGAAGTAATTTCTAGATATGGAAGAACGGAATGATATCTCATCTAAGATCTCTTGGAATGGAAGTTCTATTTTCTATTTTTCAAGGAATACAAGTCACTGATCCAACAGGCCTGGCTATGACTGACACAAACAGAAAAATTCTTGATGCTGATGATAAAGCACAAAATGCACTCACCACAACCCTTTCTAATCAGATCTACGTAAAGGTGATGAATTGCACCTCAGGAAAATCCATGTGGGATAAACTTGAGAATATTTATGAAGGAGATAACAATGTTAAGGAGGAAAAACTACAAGTACTGCATAATAGGTTCAATTATTTGAAGATGTATCCTAATGAGAATTAAAAATTCTTATTTAATTAAATCACTGAAGTTGTTGGAGCAATTTGGGGCCTAGGAGAAGAAATCAAAGATGTTGACATTGTGAAGAAAATACTGAGAAGACGTCCACCCCTGTACAATGAAAAGGTATTAGCCCTTGAGGAAAGGGATCTTTCAAAACTTTCTCTGGATGACCTTCTAAGATTCTTGGTAGCATATAAAATGAGAATCAAACCAGAAGATGCTAAGACTCGTGTGAGCAAGGAAAAGGAATTTAAGTCCATTTATAAACTAAAAATTTCTAAATAATGTAGCGGTGAAGATGAAGAATAAAAATAAATTCTTTCTCTTATTGCAATGAAGTTCCAGAAGGGAAAATATAAATTCAAAGGGAAGTTACCTCTCGCATGTTATCGTTGCGAAAAAGGTGGTCACATTTCCACTCAGTGATTAAGAAAGATAAAATGATGAAGATAGTGAAGATGAAAGATTCGAGAATCATTGGAGAAGGTTTTCCAAAAAGGGAGACCTCAAATATGGAAAGAAAATACAAAGGAATAGTTTTTTCTATGAAGAGAAAGAAGATGATAATGAATTCTGTGATGAAGAAGAACTAGAATTTAAAACTGGGAACCATGCTTCTATGATGGCCACTGTTGAAAAGACAGAAGATACTGGTGGTGAAAAATATTTGAAAACTTGTGTAGATCCCGAGATGAAACTTAAGGATGTTGTTAGTAAGCTTAAGACTAAAATTCCAAGTTGTAATAAGTGGAAATAAATTTTAGAAGAATCAACTGAATATGTTAATCAACTTGAAGCTGAAATTGAACGACTGGAAGAATTTATAAAGGTACAGTCTAAAATAATTGAAAGCAATGATGATGTAGTGGATTTAAAGCTGAGAATTGAAGAGAAGGAAAAGGTCATCAAAGACCTCACCTCCAGAATAGAAGAAAAATCCAAGACTATTGAGGGTATTGAGGAGGAAGTTGTTACTCTTAGGAGTAAACTTGAGACTGAATCAATTCCAAAAGAATCAAGGAATAAAATACAGTTTGGAAGATTCTCTAATGCAAAATTGCTGGCAAGAGCCAAGTGTGGTTCAGATGGGGTTGGAAAAATATTATGTGATCAAAGACCCGCTTGCATGGGAAAGAGTAGAATCGGAGGTGAAGCTGAGACATCAACTACTGGAAGTGAAAAGAACCAAAAGAAAGATAAGATGAAAGTTCAACATGTTGAAACATTTCCTAAAGTGCTGAAAAAGGAACCCTCAATCCAAACCAAAAGGAGAAATGAAAATTATCCACAAACATTCAGAAATGACAGGCATTCTAACTATTCCCCCAAGGAAGAAGGTACGAGGAGATATTCAAGTGAGAAGACATTTCCTCTCATGAAGTGTCAGTTCTGTGGCTATCTGGCCATACCATGTCTTATTGCGAAGAGGCAAGAATCTATCAGAATGGAGAAGATATAGGAGTTCAAAAAAGGAGAACAAATTCATATCCTAATTGTTATAGAAGAATCAATTTCTATGGATATTGTTTTCATTGTTATAACATTGGTCATATGGTTGCTAATTGCAGGCAGAGAAGTGACATGAAAACCTCATACCAAAGATCAAGACAAGTCAAGTCTCGTCAGCAAGACATTGTTTCTCTTTCAAACAGGTTTTCTCCTCTCAAATAATATTTCGTCTCTGAAAAACTTGGGTACGTGAAAGGGATAATTGGAATGCCATCGATACTCTTTACTCAATCCAATGTCTCATGGAAGGAGAGGAAGAAGATTGAGAAATCCAACCTTACAGAGGTGGCCCTCAAAGCTACAAAGAACAACATTACCTGGATTTTGGATAGCGGTTGTTCATCCAATATGATAGGTAATGCTGGCCTATTAATGGATATAAAAAAATAAGGTTGATGGTACAATTTGATTGGTTAATGATGGAGGTCTTAAAATAAAAGGGAGTGGAAGTACCGAATTAGCTAATGGAGAACTAAAGAAGACTGAAGTCTTTTACATAGATGGCCTATGTCATAATCTACTCAGCATGAGTCAACTCTATGGATCAGGAACTATAGCTACTTTTAATCAGAATGTTTTCAATATTAAGGGAAAGACATGAAATTCTCTTTGAAGGGGTGCAGAATAGAAAGAAAATTGTATCAGGTTGATAGTGAAGAAAATGTATGTTACATGACTGTTGAAGAAGAAAACAATTTGTGGCATCAGAGACTGGGACACATCAATCAACAAGACATGAAGATAATATCAAAATTGAGGATTGTCATAGACATTCCAAACCTGATGCATGATCGTGAAAAGTCTTGTGATGCTTGCATCCGTGGGAAGCAGGTCTGTAGTTCATATCGGCCAAAGAAGAAAATCGCATCTCAACTTCTTGATCTAATTCATACAGATGTATGTGGGCCGATAAATGTTGCTGAAACTCATGGAGAAAGGTACTTTGCCCTTTTCATATATGATTACAATATAATGGCATGTGTGATGGTCAATCATAGGAAAAAAAAAAGTCATTGACTACATGAAAACATATCGGCGAATCGCCGAGAATGATACATGATGAATAATCAAAGTGTTGTGATCTGGCAATGGAGGAGAATACACATCCATTGAATTTGAAAATTATCTGGAGAAGCATGTGATACAGCATGAGGAAGCTACTGTGAGAACTCCACAACAAAATGGAGTTGTTGAACGTAAGAATTTACAGGTGAACAACATGACAAGAACTATGTTGATTGAGAGTCATATTCCACAGCATTACTGGAAAGAGGTTGTTCAACCTGCAGTGTATATTCAGAATCGAACAGGACTTTATTTGGGTGATACAAAGACACCATATGAATCTTGGCATGGAAGGAAGCCCTCTTTAAAATACTTTCATGTATTTGGAAGTAAACGCTTCATCAGGAACAAAGAAGGAAATCAAGGGAAGTATGGGGACAATGTAAATGAAGGAATTTTCCTCGGTTATTCAATGAACAACAAATCCTATAAATATTTCAAAAAGCATTTAGGAAGGATTATGGGAAGCAGTGATGTAAATATATTTGAAGAGAAAACCAAAAATTCTTCATGGACGTCATATTCTAATGTGATAGAAAGTGAGGAAGAAAGGGAAAATGGAGGAAATAAAAATACAGAAATAGAGGAAGTTGTACAAAACACTCAGCAATCACATCATGATGTTGACTCAGGAGAAGAATCTGAAGAAGAAAATGTGACTGAAGAGAGTGCAACTAAACCTCAAAAGAGAAATCGTAGAGTTGAGATTGATCAATCCAACATAATTGGGTATAGGAGTGTACCCACTCAAACAAGAAGGATGAGGAATAACACGCAATATGCATTTTTGTCTGTTGTGGAGCCATCCTCATTCAAAGAAGCAGCAAAGGATGAATCTTGGGTGAAAGCCATGAATGAAGAATTAGATCAGATTAACAAGAATCAAACCTGGGATCTTGTCCAAAGACCCAAAGGTCACAATGTTATTGGTACCAAATGGATATTCAAAAATAAATTTTATGAGCGTGGAAGTGTCATCAGAAACAAGGCACGTCTATTTTGTAAAGGATACTCCCAGATTGAAGGCATTGATGTCGAAGAAACCTTTTCTCCAGTTGCTAGACTGGAATCAACCATGTTTTCCTTTCCATAGAAATACAAAGAGTATATAAAGTATATCAAATGGATGTCAAGACACCATTATTAAATGGTTTACTAGAGGAAGAAGTCTACATTGAACAACCAGTGGGTTTTGATCTAGGTACTAATGAAACCAAGGTCTGCAAACTGAAGAAATCACTATATGGTTTGAAGCAGGCACCACGTGAGTGGTACTCATAGTTGGATTCGTATCTCAATAATCGGGAATTCAAAAGAGGAGGATTTGATCACAATCTCTATGTGAAGAGTTCTCCAAAAGACAAATTCATAGTTCTAGTCTACTTTGATGATATCATATTTGGTGGCAACAGATAGAAATCAGTGGATGAATTTTCCAATCACATGAAATTAGAATTTGAAATGACTATGATTTTGGAGCTCACATTTTTCTTGGGGCTGTAGGTGATTCAAAAGAAGGAATACACTTTCATTTCTCATGAAAAGAATGCAAGAGAGCTGCTGAAGAATTTTAATATGCAAGACTCTAAACCAATTTCAATACCAATTGCAGTTGGAAATAAACATGGAAAGCATGAAGATGTGACATCTGTAGATCCCACTATCTATAGGAGGATCATTGGGAGCCTACTGTAGCAGACAGCGACATGAACAGATATTTCCTTTTCCACATGTCTTGCATCCTACTTTCAGAGTAATTAAAAAGAGGAACATATGGAAGCTGTAAAAAAATCATGATATATATTCAAGGTACTCACAATTGTGGGTTATATTTTTTTGTGGGAAGAGACAGTGAATTATCGGCATTTTTTTATGCTGACTTGGCTGGCGATATTGTGGACAGAAAATCCACCAGCGGTGGTGATTTCTATATTGGGAATAAAAGTGTTGGCTGGTTAAGCAAGAAACAAGAAAGTACTTATCATAGTACTAAAGAAGCTTAGTATATCTCTTCCACGAAGTCATGCACTCAACTGCTATGGATTAAACAACAACTAGCAGATATTGGTGATGAGGTAAAGAAACCAATGGTCATTTACTGTGATAACAAGAGCGCAATTGATCTGACGAAGAATCCTGCTCAGCATTCTCATACAAAACATATTGAAATCAGGTATCACTTTATCAAAGAAAAGGTTGACCAAAGATTGATTAGAATGGATTATGTGGGAACTGATGAGCAAGTGGCTGATATTCTGACCAAGCCACTGTCAGTGGTTGTGTTTGAAAAGCATCAATTCAACCTCGGTGTTTAGCCACCACCCAGTGCATAAGGAGGTTACACAATACCCCTCTCCCCGATTATGATAACTGTTTTTATCTGTTTATGGATGTGATGCAGGTTTATGGGGGAGATACTATCCAGGGGGAGTGTGGTTTGATCTAACCAATGAACAAGTACCGGTCTTTGGGTTTATTGCCAATGGGGGAGAAAGGAAATAAATTCAGCGTCATAGGATGAAAAGGAACTCAGTGAACAAGGCGTCATTGAGAATTCCAAAACACTGGAACCCAATTCATGCTTCCTCTCTTGTTTTCTACACCGATCATTTCTCACGTAGACTTAGAGAGTTGGCTAAGTTGATTCTTGCATTTTTGGTTTGCATATGGATGGGGATATAGAGAATTTATTTTCTGATTGCCAACAAACCCAAAGGGGACATTGTAGGAATCATGGTCTTCTATGCATGAATTGGAGTATGGTTTTTGTTTGTTGTCAATCCTCAGTGTATGTTCATAATGTGTACCAGAAAAGTTATCATACAGTTCAAGCAGACAACAGTATTGAAGGTGTCACCGTTTCCCAGTGTTTGCCAAATTTTTGGGCCATAAAATCGACAAATGAAGAAAAGTGTTTTTGTAAAAGAGACTTGCATGCCTTGTACTTGAAGGAGAAGAAACATGCGTGCCATGTGTTTTTCAAGATCATAACATGGAAAAGTGGAAAAGGGATAAGGGTCGCGCAAGTTTTGGGTTGGTTGCTCAAGTGACCTGCGCACCGAGAAAGGACTTGCTCGCCGATGTGTAGGATGTTTGGAAACTTGCACGCCGGTTGTTCTTCATGATGAGAACATCAGAATATGGCAAAGGAAAGTAGGTCGCACAAGTATTGGTGTGGCCGTGCAAGTGAATAGTGAGATAGAGGCATGGACGGTTGGAGCTGCGCGCCGGGACTTGTGCACCGGGAGGACACTTGCACACCACCACGCAGGGGGTCCAGTTTGCCTATTAATAGAGGACCACCCCCCCTCATTTGTAATGGAGTTCAAGACTTAGATATTTTTCGATCTCTCTTCGCGCAAGTGGTTGAGTCACGCAAGTGGTTGTCGGGTCTTGCATGTAGAGGTTGCGCGCCGGTTGTTGGCTGCGCATCCAAAGTGGTTTGGGATTTAAAGGTACTGAGTCACGCAAGTTTGAAGTTGGAAGAGGCAGTGTCATGCAAGTGTTTTTGTGTCACTTGCACGCAGAGTTTGTACCGCGCAAGTGAATTGTGCGCCATTATTGAAACTTGCGCGCTAGGCTTGGACCTACGTGCCAGGTATTGTTGAAGCGTTCTGGTCGTCTTAGAGATGCATGAAAGCTGGAAAATTGCTCAATAACTTCGGTGCAAGTGGAAATCAATTTACAGGTAAAAGTTGGACTTCAACAGTGCATCTACACATAATAGAGGATGAATTCATTTAGCAATGATGAAGATACCTTCATTTCTATAAACTAAGTGGGACTTCACTAACGGAAGTGATCCAGGGGGAGTCAACGGGTGTGACCTGAGGGAAGTAGTGAGCATTGTAACGACCCATAGCTTGACGTACATGGACATTACATTAATTTTGCGGAATACTTAATGCATAACAAAAACAGACACACAAGGACTGTAATAGTTTAGTGTCTTTGGAAACTCGGAACGTAATCTTCTAGTCGTGGTGAAAGATCTTCAACATCTCCCATAATGATCTTCCCCTTTTGGTTTTCATACCTAAAACATTTCATTAAATCCTATGGAAAAGAAAAAATATAAAGGTTGAGCTCAAATGCTCAGTAAGGGAAAGCATGGATAAAATAAAACAAATCATATACATTTGAACTTAAAAACATGAACATAATGTTTAAACATCAAAATCTTGGGAAATGACATAAAACATGGTATTAAATAAGAATAGATCATAAAGAAACATTAATCATGATAAAATATATTGTAAATACAACTTGTAATTGTGGAAAAACATTAAGCACATGATATGATTTCCATAGTAGCCAATGCATTGCTGCCAAGACCATATTAGTGGACAAAGTCCATTTCTGAATCGAGTTCACTCCTCGTTCCAGTCATGTATTACTGAACCGGATTAACTTACCATTCTATCCATGTCTATCTCATGAGATATAAATCTTTACCCAATGCATTGGAGGGATATATAGGTCCCACCCATCTCATATTGAAATCATTCTTACGTTTTCCACAAAACAATCATAAATCATTCATCATAACCCAAAGAATAAATTGGGTTTCATAAACATCATCTCATCATAACATAATCCATATAAAACAAATGGATATCATTTCATCATAAGAAAAGTGAAACCATATAAATCGTAGATACATTATACTTGAAATATACACATATGAAATAATGTCATCTTGGATGGAAAATGGTTTTGATAAAGCACTCGAAATTAATTCTTGAGGAAAATATCCTTTCTTCTTGAAAATCATTTTCTTTTCACAAAATTCCATTAAATTTTAAAAGAAAAGTATTTTGTTGAAAATATTCATGAAATATTGTAGAGTAAGATTCATGAAAATTAGGCGTTATGAAACTGTAAAAATCTATTCATGCTGTATAAGTTAAAAAAACATTCTCCTCGTACTTTTGTCAGAAAAGTCAAAAAGTACCTCTTAACGTAAATAAAAGAACGATTCCTTCCATAACACGTGTTAAAAGTAAAAAAAAGGTTAAAAAGGACTTTAAACATACATGAAAACATTTTTATAAAACATGGACATGGATGATAGAAATAACCCCAGTAAATACTTACAAATAAGCAATCTCGGTTAAAAATGAGATTTGAAAAATTATCCCTTACCTTAGGTCCGATATGCTTTGTACATATCCGAACCTCTTGTATAATGACTTAAATAATTTCATTGACTTATTATAGAATAATATTCATTTTTATGATATCATATATGGTTCACTTATGACTTTATATTACCCGTTCTTTTGTAAGTTCTATGTTAAAGCAATGTTTTGGCTAAAATCGTTTTATTTATCTTACATGTTTGGACTTGTTGTTCTTGATATTATTACTTATATCCTGATTTAATTAATTCCATAATGTAAAACATGATTTATATGAAATATATATTCATCATATAAACATATATATATATATATATATATATGATAAATTGATAAATGGAATGAAATACACCGTTCATAGAGACGGTAGGCCGTACGTACGCATGAACGCTGTTTTCGTTTCCTTATTGAATTGAATGGAATTAAGTATATGAAATACATATATATATACATAAATCCAGTATCATTATTATGTAATATATTTCATGATTACTTATTATATATACTTTATAATCATTCATGAATGGTTAACATGGAGAATGAATCTCATCGTGTTGTGGAGACGGTATTCCGTGCGTACGCACGAGCGATGATATCGTTTCCATGATCGTGGAATTGTATTGGAGTGTATGTATAATATTTCAGAATCAATATCAATTTAAAATAATGATATATAGTTATTATTTACACCATTATACCCATCCAAGTAAGGTGGTGGTGGAAAATAGATTACACCACGGCGTGGAGACGGTATTCCGTACGTACGCACACGCGGTGATTTCGTTTTCCGTAGGATGGATAGATGGTGAAATAGGGGTTTTTAATACATATAATAACATACCAGTATATGAGTGATAATGATTTTATTACTTCATAATGAATCAACTAAAGAAGAAGAAGTGGAAGAATAAATAATGTTGAAAGAATCAGTAACGGACATTACCTCTTCTTTGAAGTGGCTCTTTGAGATGTCCTCTAAGGGAACTAAAATTGGTCCTTGAATATGACCAGGACCTATAGGATGTTTCTAGGGAAGTTTAGAAGACAATTATTCAGGTTTTGGCCGAGAATTAAGGCTCAAAGTGGTGTGGGGAAGAGAGGGAGGAGGTGCCCTTTTATAAAGGAGGAGAGGCGCACCTTAGGAAAAACTAAAAATATTATTTTATTATAAAGTCATAATTGGTTTTCAATAGCTCAAAATTTATTTATTTAGAAGCTAAGCTGGGGATGGGTCGAAATACTCTCATAAAATAGAATTTAGACAAGTTTAGGCTTCTATTTTAACCTTATCATTTAGATTTAGCTTTAAGTTAGATAATTTAACTTTTACCGTGTCTTCTTGTTTTCTTACACTATAAGGTTAATAAACATACTATAACAAGCCAAACTAACCCCAAGTTTTTTATTATTAATATATATAACTTTATATAAGTAATTGGTCTGAACCGTAGATTTTTAGAAATAAAATAACAATTAATAATTTAATATTGTTTTTAAAAACTATTTTATGTCAATTTTGACACTATTTGGTAATTGATTTTTGTGAAAATCAAAACAGAAATATTAGTTCAAAAAAAGTTAATTAAATTAATAATAACATGTCATGTAAATATATAAAATTATTGGAATTCATAAAATGTCTCAAATTACATTTATTTGGGTATTTATAACATCAATTATGTCAATATTTCATTAATAATGTAATTACTGTATCATCATTGTGTCACAAATAAATTAAATTATTTAATGTATAAAAATTACAAATAAAATACCCTTATGTATGAAATCTTTTTATCTTTCTAATTATTATTTATAGTAGAATTTATATTATGTAGAACCCTATATTAAAAATGAATTAATTATTAAACTTTGATTTTAACTATTTTAACCATTTTTTAAATAAATTAATAATAAATGTCCTAATCTAATCCAAGTAGGCCGAAACGGTCATATTTTATTCCTAAGGTTGTTATTGGTTGAAGTACACTTATCCAATAGAATTAGGACATGTTTTAGGTTAATAATAATTACATTGTTACCATTAATTACCCTATTTACTTTTAACCGTGGTAAAAAAAGTTAAAAGTTACTATTCAACAAAAATTATTTTCATCTCATTGAACCACATTTTAGTCCTTGATATTAACCGTGTCTCTCAGATTTTTGAAATTCCACTCACAGAATTGGTAAAATTATGTTAAATGTAAATTTGCAAATTTTCCTAGGAGGTAGGTAAAAGAGGGTGAAAAGTTCAATAAAATATGTATATATCTAAAATTATTATAAAATGAATCCAATGACTTAAATTGAACTTATAAAGGTATTATGTATCAATTTTGACCTAAAATAAATTTATTTAAAATAAATAATTATTTAAATAAAAAGTCGATTTTTGAATAGTAACCCAGTGTTTTAACTATTCATCAAAAATTGAATGTTTTCAGAAAAATACCAAAAATTTACCCTATGCTAATTTTGATATTCTCAATCAAAAAATGAAGTCCATTTTGAAAGATAAAATTTATAAAATTTCAAAAATTGGTTATTACTATTCATAATGGCTAGTTTATATAACATATCGTTGTTTAGCGAAACTCGGTATTGCATACAACACACGCTATCGTGGAAGGTCGCGGTTGCGTGTAATGCAAGCCAAGTCAGGGATTCATGTTGTGAAAGCTCCTTTTGGAGTAGTGTACAACACAAGACATTAATGAAATTAAAAATAATATTTTTCATAAAATCTTGGGGTGTTACATTCTACCCCCCTTAAAATGAATTTCACCCTCGAAATTCGTCGGGGTTATAAATTGTTTACTATTCATAGAAACCCACATTGTAAAAAGGAATACTAAAACTTAATTTTAAAAACTAATGTATGAAATGTAACGATTTCCCAAAGTAACTCATCACATGGTTTCTATATAAGAGAACATAGGTTAAAATATGGATATGGAAGAAAAATCTAACCATCAAGTTCTGATGGAGTGTGGTAGAGAACATGGCTATGAAAAATCCATCAATCACAAAGCCATAAATTTTTGATTATCTAAGGTACCATCTGATTCATCAGATATAAGAGCACTAGGACAACATTTTTGGTTTTCAATATCATTTCCCTAAAGTTGAAAATTTTGAATAGGAAGAAATACTTAATTGATTTTGGTACAGTCTAACTATTGTTCATTCTTTGAACAATTTCCACTTCATCTCTTAAAGAAATGAAGTTGAATTTTTTATTCGTGAAGTGTTAACAGATCATGTTATAGAATGATGGGTCATTCCATTTGTTTCAAACAAAAAGTTTGCAAAAGTTATCAAATATACATAAGTCCATCAATGGTGAGCTTAATCGTATACGATTCCAAAAATGAACTTATACTTCCTTTATCATGCTTCTTAATAAAATAAAACTAGTTTCTACTAAACAGGAACTTCATGTAGGCCATTGGTATGTGATAAAGGCCAGTCACATTTCAGTTGTGGGTTCGATTCCCACAGCCTTGTCCGGCGTGATGGGTTATCGCCCGTCCTGAATGTTGTCTTTTTTCAAAAACCACATTACTATAACATCCCATCAATAATATCGAAAAAATTTCTATCCTTAAACAATACTAACTTATTTCCAACATAATCTATTCCAATATTTAGGATTATCTAAAATACTTCGGTCCAATCTCATAGTATAAAGAAAACAATTACTAGAAAGGTTACCTACCAAGAATGTGAATACAAGCATTTATCCCATATATAGCATAAGATATATCTTGTTGGTTGTATTCCAAACACATGAATACATTAGTCATATATTCTCTTGAAACATAAATTACCATAGAACCTTAGTGAAAACATGAATAATTTCAAAAGGTAACTCTTTCCACAAACCAAAATCCCAAAAAAATCTATATAATCAAACCATAATATCACTTAGTCCTTATATCAGTCATGAGCTCATTAATACAATCAAACATCTCATTATTTTCTTATCCCTTCATTATGCGCATATCATTTACTTCAAAAAAATTTCTGAATAACCTTTCATGGATACCAGTACCATTCAATATATACTTTCAAATACTTTAGGAAAAACAATAGTCTAACAGTCCTTAGATGATTCTTTATTCCATAGAACCATACATTATTGTTTATAAACATACAATCATTCCACTAAATTCTTAAACCATAGACTGAGCTTCATCATTTATTTATTATCATATTTAATTTGTAGTCTCTTCATCATCATCTACCTAAATACTAATCATATGACAATGTTGATTCTCTTCACGAGATTTTCCCTTAGGGAATTGGTTTGCATAATGCCCGTATATTCCACATTTAAAACATCTAATCATTATTGATTTCATAGAAATACCTTTATCCTTGTCCATGGTTTTTAAATAAACATTTTCCTTTGCACTTACTGACTTTGTGTCCTTTTTTTCCACACCCAAATCATCTACCAGTTCTTTTGAAACAATCTCCCCGATGCCTCTTCCCAAAATATTTACATGACGGAAATTGAACTTTCCTTCCTCTATGATCATCATGAAACTCCATATTTCTCTTATTATCTGAGTCAGGAAAATTACCAAAGTTGATATTATTGATCATATTATGAGATTGTTTATTAGCTATAATAATGATGTTTGGACTTCCAAATCCCGTTTCATTTGGTTTCTCATGAAGAATATCATTCCATTGTTCATCATATCCTCCATTATCGTGAATCTTCCTGTTTCCAGCCATTTTCTAAAACCCAAAAAGAATAGTGTGAGAGGAAAAAAATCATGCTAGGGAAAACAACATAGTAAAGGGGGAGTACCCTCAATATCTAACCACTTAGGTTAAATTCTAAGATTGTTACCGTAGTTCTAGGACTATATCATATATGTATACTTATCCTTAGGGACATCCCTAGACATACCTTAGAAATATCTCTAGGGATCTCACTAACATTTTCGCATCCTAGTCTCCAAAGGTTGAATAAACCTTTCCTCTGATACCAACTGTAATGACCCGTAGCTTGACATATATGGACATTACATTACTTTTGTAGAATACTTAATACATAACAAAAACAGACACACAAGGACCGTAATAGTTTAGTGTCTTTGGAAACTCGGAACGTAATCTTCTAATCATGGTGAAAGATCTTAAACATTTCCCATAAAGATCTTCCCCATTTGGTTTTCTTACCTAAAACCTTTCTTTAAATCCTGGGGAAAAGAAAACATATAAAGGGTGATCTCAAATTCTTAGTAAGGGCACGTATGGATAAAATAGAACAAATCATATACATTTGAACTTAAAAACATGAAAAAAATGTTTAAAAATCAAAATCTTGGGAAATGACATAAAACATGGTAATACATAAGCATATATCATAAAGAAACATTAATCATGATAAAATAGATTGTAAATAAAACTTGTAATTGTGTAAAAACGTTAAGCACATGATATGATTTCCATATTATCCAAGGCATTGCTGCCAAGACCATCTTAGTTGAGAAAGTCCCTTTCTGGACCAAGTTCACTCCTCGTTTCAGTCCTGTATTACTAAACCAGATTAAATTAACGTTCCAACCATGTCTATCTCATGAGATATAAATCTTTACCCAATTCATTGGAGGGATATATAGGTCCCACCAATATCATATTGAAATCATTCTTATGTGTTCCAAAAAACAATCATAAATCATTCATCATAACCCAAAGAATAAATTGGGTTTCATAAACATCATCCCATCATAACATAATCCATATAATACAAATGGATATCATTTCATTATAAGAAAAGTGAAACCATATAAATAATAGAGACATTATACATGAAATATACACATATGAAATAATGTCATCTTGGATGGAAAATGATTTTGATAAAGCACTTGAAATGAATTCTTGAGGAAAATATCCTTTCTTCTTGAAAATAATTTTCTTTTCACAAAATTCCATTCTATTTTAAAAGAATAGTATTTTGTTTAAAATAGTCATGAAATCTTGTAGAGTAAGCTTCATGAAAATAAGGCATTATGAAAGGGTAAAAATCCGTTCATTCCGTATAAGTTAAAAAACATTATCCTCATACTTTTGTTGGAAAAGTCAAAAAGTACCTCATAATGTAAATAAAAGAAAGATTCCTTCCATAACATGGGGTAAAAGTCAAAAAAGGTTAAAAATTACTTTAAACATACATGAAAACATTTTTATAAAACTTGTACATGGATGATAGAAATATCCCTAGAAAATACTTACAAATAAGCAATCTCGGATAAAAATGAGATTTGAAAAATTATCCCTTACCTTAGGTCTGATATGCTTCGTATGTATCCGAACCTCCTATATAATTATTTAAATAATGTCATTTACTTATCATAGAATCATGTTCATTGTTATGATATCATATATGGTTCACTTATGACTTTATATTACCGGTTCTTTTGTAAGTTCAATGTTAAAGCAGCGTTTTGGGTAAAATTGTTTTATTTATCTTACATGTTTGGACTTGTTGTTCTTGATATTATCACTTATATCCTGATTTACTTAATTCCAGAATGTAAAACATGATTTATATGAAATGTATATTCAGAATATACATATATATATGATAGATGTATAAATGGAATGAAATACACCGTTCATGGAGACGGTAGGCCGTATGTACGCATGGACGCTGTTTTTGTTTCCATATTGAAATGAATGGAATTAAGTATATGAAATACATATATATATAAATAAATCCAATATCATTATTATGTCATATATTTCATTATTACTTATTATATATACTTTATAATCATTCATGAATGGTTAACATGGATAATGAATCTCATCGCGTCGTGGAGACGGTATTCCATACGTACGCACGAGCGATGATATCATTCCCATGATCGTGGAATTGTATTGGAGTGTATGTATAATATTTCAGAATCAATATCACTTTAAAATAATCATATATAGTTATTATTTACACCATTATACCCATCCAAGTAAGGTGGTGGTGGAAAATAGATTACACCACAGCGTGGAGACGGTATTCCGTACGTACGCACGCGCGGTGATTTCATTTTCTGTAGGATGGATAGATTATGAAATATGATTTTTTCATACATATAATAACATAAAAGTATATGAGTGATACTTATGTTATTACTTCATAATGAAAAAACTAAATAAGAAGATTTGGAAGAAGAAATAAAGTTGAAAGAATCGGTAACAGACATTATCTCTTCTTTGAAGCGGATCTTTGAGACCTCCTCTTAGGGCACTAAAATTGGTATTTGATGAAGACCAGGACCTATAGGATGTTTCTCGGGAAGTTTAGAAGATAATTTTAAAGGGGTTTTCTAATCATGAAGGCTCAAAGTGGTGTGAAGAAGAGAGGGAGGAGGTGCCCTTTTATAAGGGAGGAGAGGGGCGCCTTAGGAAAAACTAAAAATATTATTTTATTATAAAGTCATATTCGGTTTTTAATAGCTCCAAATTGATTTATTTTGAATAAATGGTTGGTATGGGTAGAAATCCTTTCATACAATAGAATTTAGACGATTTTAGGTTTCTATTTTACCCTTATCATTTATATTTAGCTTTAAGTTGGATAATTTAACTTTTACCATGTCTTCTTGTTTTCTTGCACTATAAGGTTAATAAACTTACTATAACAAGACAAACGAACCACAAGTTGTTTATTATTAATATATATAACCTTATCTAAGTCATTTTGCCGAACCTTATATATTTAGGAATAAAATAACAATTAATAATATAATATTTGTCTTAAAAACTATTTTATGTCAATTTTGACACTATTTGGTAATTGATTTTTTTGAAAATCAAAAAAGAATGATTAGTTATAAAAGAGTTACGTAAATCAATAATAACATTTCATATTAACATATAAAATTGTTTCAATTCATAAAAATTCTCAAATTACATTTATATGGGTATTTATTACATCAATTATGTCAATATTTCATTAATAAGATAATTAATGCATCATCATTGTGTCATAAATGAATTAAATTATTTTATTTTTAAAAATTACAAATAAAATACCATTATGTAGGAAATATTTTTATCTTTCTAATTAATATTTATAGTAGAATTTTTCTTATGTGTAACCCTATATTAAAAATGGTTTATTTATTAAACTTTTATTTTAACTATTTTAACCCTTTTTTAAATGAATTAATAATAAATGTCCTAATCTAATCCACGTGGGCCTAAATGGTCATATTTTATTACTATGGTTGTTTTTGGTCGAATTACACTTATCCAATAGAATTAGGAAATGTGTTAGGATAATAATAATAACATTTTTACCCTAAATTACCCTATTTACTTTTAACCGTGGTAAAAAAAAGTAAAAAGTTACAATTCACCAAAAAATATTTTCATCTCATTGAACCACATTTTAGTCCTTGATATTAACTGTTTCTCTCGGATTTTCATAATTCCACTCATAGAAGTTGTAAAATTATGTTTTATGTAAATTTGCAAATTCTCCTAGGAGGTGGGTAAAAGACGGTGAAAAGTTCAATAAAGTTTATATATATCTAAAATTATTATAAAATGACTTCAATGACTTAAATTGATCTTTTATAGGTTTTATGTATCAATTTTTACATAAAATAAATTTAAATAAAATAAATAATTATTTAAATAAAAAGTCGATTTTTGAATAGTAACCCAGTGTTTTCACTATTCATCAAAAATTGAATGTTTTCAGAAAAATACCAAAAATTCACCCTAGGATAATTTAGATATTCTAAATCCAAAAATGTAGTCCATTTTGAATGATAAAATTTATAAAATTTCAAAAATTGGTTATTACTATTCATAACGTCTAGTTTATATAACATGTTGTTGTTTAGCGAAACTCGGTATTGCGTACAACACACGCTATCGTGGAAGGTCGAGATTGCGTGTAATGCAAACCATGTCAGGGATGTGTGTTGTGCAAGCTCCTTTTGGTGTAGCATACAACACAAGACATTAATGAAATTAAAAAGAATATTTTTCATAAAATCTCGGGGTGTTACAAGCTATCCCTGAACAATTTTAAAGGCAGTGATCTTGGGACAGAGTGAATGTTCCCAAACCATTGTAATCCATATATAGTGAAGTTTAGTGGAATTAGGTATGACCGAAAACCTGTCGGCGTATGATCCTTGGATGTAGCCCTTAGTGGTGAACCAAGTAAAACGTTTTGTGTCTTCTTTGTGCATGTGAATGTTTTCTTTTTGATCATATTCATCATACAGGTTCAACAAGTTCCTACCAACGTGGGAAAAAGATCCATCACATTAAAAGAAAAAGTTTTCACCCTGATTCACCCCACCCCTCTCAGGGTATCCCGGGGTCCTTCAGTATAAACTATGATCTTGGTTAGGGACATGAATTCTATAATAAATGGGATGTTAAGGAAGTATCTGAACCTATAATCTATTTTTTCATTTAAGGATTGGATCAACATATTCCTCTACCATAAATGGAATTGAAGTACAGTTATATACACCCACAGTACCCTTCCTAAAAGATTTGTGACAGTGAGGGATCGTATTATGAATTACTTTTGGTTGGAGAGTTGTACACATAGGTATACTGAGTGATACTAGAGTATTCATCAAGAATTAGGATAGTGGGGGTTTTATCCATGATTTTGAATAGATAAATTTTCGAGGTTTGGATGCATGCTTGGGAATTCAGGTGGTCATGTTAGTGATGGAAGCCCAATTGGATAAGGGGTGCCTACATAATCTAGCTATATTGACTCTATCGTTCCTCTATTAACTTCTTATCCATATCTATAAAAGAAACACCCCTTTTAGGATTGTCTACCCATTCTATTTCTTATTTAACTAGATATGAGAGAATTGTTTTATTACAAATATGATAACACTACTGGGATCCTTGAGGCTTGCTCCATAACTCTTTTTTTAATATTTCATGAGGTGAGGAAATGATTCTAGGCTCCAATGAGGTTATTAAAAAGTTTAACCATCTTAATCATTTTAAATTTATACCCTATCTTACATTGATGAGGTAAATTGTTGATAATGGAAGTGCTTCTGTCGATGAGCGGTCATGTGAAATATCTCTTTTGGATGAAGTTATTATAGCTCATGTATATGAGATGATTATTTGTGTTCCATATAAACCCTATCGATTCAATAAATAATTTGGATACAGTAAAGGTTTTATCCTCTCCCTTGAACTAGAATGCATGGAGAATGATACCCCTGGCTAATCCGCCAATTTTGGATTGTGTTGGAATGTGAAGAAACAAATGATGAGATCATTCTTCTGACTATTGGAACCCATGTATTACTATCTAATTACCATGAAAAAGATTTTTGGGATTCCAAACTTGGAGGTGTAATGAATATATTGGTTTTTTAGGTAGATAAACCATGTTCTTCACCAACCCCCTTATCTATGGAAATAATGGGGTGAATTTCAGACACGTGGTAGTCTCCATGGAAGCATTATCTTTATAATGGAAAAAATACCATTAGTGGGATAGAATTTGTGGGGTAACATAGTTAATCCATATTAGTGAGAGATGATTCATTATTTATAAGAAGATAACATGAAACTTCTTCCCTTTCTTCTTTATCATCTCATACAATAGATTTCATGTTTGACAATGCTTCATCAATCATTCCTATTTCTAACATAACCACACAAATAGTTATAGAGGACCAAGAAATATGGATACTAATATAGAAGTAGATCCATACATTGAACATTTTGAATCCCTTGGATATGTTTAATGACCAATAGGAATTTCATTTATATATCTTTCACATTTTGGGGATTGGTGGGTTTGGCCACCAGAAATTATATGATATCATGCTAAAAACCATCCATACCCAGTGAAAATTATTTAATAGTGAGGAATACCTACTCAGTTTTGATGATAAAGGTTTAATGGCTCAGAAAATAAGGGATGTGTTAGAGGACATTTAGTAGAGACATAACACAATATCTCATCTCTTCACTAATATTTTGACTATAGAAATACAATAATATGAAGTATATATATCTAATATCAAATCCCATCTTTTTGAATCATCATCTTTATCAGATACCATTCAAAAATGAGTTGAAGAGATATCTTCTTTTATTAAGACTCTTCATCCTAAGGTAATGGTAGAGGAGGCAGAGAAAACAAAACTTCATCATTTCATTGATACCTCTAACATAAATTTGGATGATTTGGAAAATATTGTTGATCAAATTTTATTATAGACTTATCATAAATGTTTTTTCATGGAAACCTTGGAGAGTCTCTATAATGTGTAGATTCTTCTATTTTCCCGATATAAATTGATTAAACTTCTAAAAATTACATATCATTGTCCATATTTATTTCATTCATGATGTGTACAAAATTTTGTTTATTTAGTAATGTATGGATTTCCAGTGATACCACCCTTTTTATAACACCATGTAAACCAAAGCACTTATATTTTAATTTATAACTCATAAAAGATATCTCTTGAGAATATCCCCTGAATTCCCACCAACATGAGATTACACATTTATGTACATGATCCATTTTCATTGAGACAACATGGATTAAAAGAATAATTTTTTTAATATACATATCCCATATGAAGAATACTCTAATTTTTTTCATTTTTAGTGGACATATTGAAAATAGTTTTATTTTATCTAGGGATGGATAAAATTTTATAATAATTTTTATCGTTTTTTGTTTTATATTTTCCCAATTTTTTCATAAGATTTATATAGGGTAAATATTAGTAGTAATGGATGTTTCGTTTCTTTAGGATTCAATCTTATGAGTTTTTGGTCAGAAAAGTTTTATACCTTTTCCATTTTATGATTGACCAATATATTATAGACCACAAAAAGTACATTCCCAGCAAATGTAGACTTAACTTTTTACCAGGGTATCATTTTTGGGTTATGAACCTGGTAATCAAAGTGTCACTTTTAATTTTTTATTTTAAAGTCATGAAATTGAGACAATTAATCTACTATATTTTTGGTCCTTCAATCTATGACTATATGTTGTTGTAGTTTGAGTTATTATAGCTTAGAAATTCTATATCAGTAGTTTAAGAAATTCTTAATCGGAACTTATACTACTATATTTCTGGGTCTTATAGATCATACCATATATTGGTGGTAATACACCATTTTTTTAATTAACATTATCTTTGTAGTTTAAATTCATGTTGTAAGGTTATCTTATGCCTAGTTAAATTCATCCAGTAAGGGCCACTTCCATGAAGTTTAACATAATACGATAAAGAAATATTCCATAAAGATTAATTTAATATTGTAGGGATGAAAATTGACATGTAGTTTGATAGATTTATTCTATGAAATTATTTATGAATATATAATGGGGAATAAATTCTAGGGATGACCAAAAACACCCTAAGGTGTTGAGTTCAACTGTAGTGTTTCTTGGGCTCATGGGGAATAGAGTTCCTTCTCTACATGGAGTAGTTGCTTCTAGTAAGTGGTTCAAAGGTTCGTATGAATGATCCCATATAGATCATATGCATATGTAAATGGGATCCCCATACTTTTCTATGGGCCATGGGAATTTTTATGAATCCAATATTGGTGGTTGGTAAAATTTTAGGAAATAAAATTCCACCTGGATAGTTGGAGAATAGGTTGTGTAAATCATGTGTCTAGAAGTTTGAAATGATTAATAAGAAATTGGGTAGACATACCGGTGGTGGCCCAAAACATCCAAATGTTCCGAGTTCTACTACAGTGCTATCAAGGCTCATGAGGACTAGAAATACTTTTTAGGAAGGAGGAGATGGCTCGAGTTGGTAGGTTAAAAACCCTTATTCCTAAGCACATAGGTATTAAATTATTGGTCAAGTAGAGGTTTCCCCATTCTATTACAAGTTCCATAGAAGATTTTTGATGGCTTAAATGTCTGGAATACATAGTGGTTTATAGGGGAAAAGCTATAAAATAAGGGTTCTGGAACCCTATGGTAGTTTATCTTTAGGTTGGGAGGCTTGAGACCTACACTATGTGTTTTAATGTCATGTGTTTTTGTCCATAAAAGGGTTTGAAAATGGAGTTATACATTTCTACTTTGAGGAAGTGTATAAAATATTGTGGTGTATCATTGAGGATGTTGAATCCCCTTAAACAATCTTATCATAGGGATTGTAAGACCTGGTCTAGGAATATATGAGTCAACCAGATGTGGGAACTGGTGGATATAGGTCCACCATTGGTAATGGAAGAAGAATATAATGTTCCACATTTTCATAAAAATAACTCCTAGATTTAAGGGGGGCTTCCTATGATCTAAGAATCCATTTAGATAAACTAGTACCTATTACCATGTTTCTATAGGGAAGAGCTAAAATCATGGAATCCCAATGTCCACGAGGTTCATAGAGAAGGATATAAACTCAAATATCAGGTTGTGTCATCTCATATATCAAAGAAACATAGTTGGTATATTAATATTGTTAGATTCATAAAGGTTTTGAGACCCTTAAATGTTTTCTCACCACATAGTGAACATGTTATCAGGGTAAATATATTTGAGAAATCATTACTCTAACTTCTTCATGGACCATGGGATCCATTTAGCATGGAATCTAGGGACATAAATTGTGGCCTATGAGATTTATGAATTGTTTATTTGTGCTACAATTGTTTTAAAAACACTGGATATTATGATTTTAGTGAACAAAGACTTGATTTGTTTCTTAGGATTCTGTTTATGGGTTTTCAAACTGAAACGTTTTATTTATATTTTGATAGTATTTTTAGGGTCTTAGTATTTCAATCATTAAAGGATAATGTTTAAGTACATATATCTAAGACCAATGTAAACACATTTTAATTTCATGATACACATGGACCTGGTATGATGGTAATGTTTCACAAAAGCCTAATTATGATACCTATGGTCAAGATTTATCTAACTTTATTTTGAGAGGGATAATAAAATGTTGTGAATCACGGATCAAGGTTCTCAAGTCACAAGTAATGGTGTGGGAAAATCATTATATGGATTACACTTAACACCCTAAGGTAATGAGTTCTACCACATTGATGTCAAGGTTCCCAATGATCCTAAAACCCTTTCTAGAGGTCCATGATTTTTTGTTTGGTGGATCAGATCCCTTGTGTAGATCCACCTATGGAATGGTCAAACAGAGTGATATCTTTTCCTTTCCATGTATTGTGAATGTTTTTCCGTAGCCTGAGGCTCTCAAGACATGTATTGTGATTTGAGGTTTGAGGTGATTAAAATGTGATAACAGTTACCTATACTTTGGTTGATCAAGTTCACGTTCTTATAGTACATTGATATGGAAATATGCTGGGTGATGGCCTGCACATTTTAATGTAATGTGGTGGGGATGATCATCCACTTTAATTTAATTTTACTAGGACATTTTCCTTGTACTTTTACATCATGTAATAAGGATGTGAGAACCGATGTGAAATTATGCAATATGTCCTTGGAGACACCTTTCACTGGTTGGGGGAATTTAGGTTTAGGTAGAATCATTACCTATGCACTGGATTATTATGGGGTATCCATATTCCAAAGCCCTTATTTAACAAATTTATCTCATGCTAAAGCAATCCATAAGTAGATTTAACTCGTGCGTAGGTAGAGAAAGATTTATGACTTGAACCTCTATAAATAAAGGTATGTTCATCCCTCTTAGCTAGGATTCCCTATATATACCTATACATATTGTAAGGGAATGAATAATTATATAACCATCTCCACTAATTATATCCCTCTCTATATATCTAACTCAAATTCATGGGATATGATCAGATGTGATAGTGATTTGTGGATGGGCCCTAAATGAAGGATCCATGCATCATATTTATCCTATGATAGCAAGAATCCAACCACACATAGTAATTAGATAGCTTCATACATATGTATGACCCATATATATGAGGGGTGATATATTATTATTGTTATTGAAACTATACCTAGGATTTGAGATCTAGGAATCACTCTATATCTTGTGATGGTTGGAATCAAGCGACATGTATTTATTGATCATGAAACAATCTACGAAGCCATGAACCATACACAAAGGGTGGAATTGTTCTCATTTATTTTTTTAGCAAGAACTAGGCTGGAATATATAGGCATCACCATGTATTCAATTATGGTAGTAATTAAGCCACACGCAGTGCTTAAATGAGAAACTCCCCATTCACGTCTGATCCATATGTAGAGGGGGGGGGGATTTTTCCTGTTTATTGTTTCAACTAGACACGGTATTGGAGATATTTATATCACTACATATCCTATGATGGTTGGAATCAAGTCACATGTATTTATTGAATGGGAAACTCTCCATGAAATTATGAAGCATATAGAGAGGGGTAATTATTCTCATTTATTATTTTAGATAGACATAGGATTTTAGATCCAGGCATCACTATGTATCTAGTGATGGTAGGAATCAATCCACATGTAATTATTAAAGATGAAACTCTCCGAAAATGTCTGACCCTTACACTGAGGAGTTAATTTTTACCATTGATTATTTCATTTAGATTAATTATTAGAGACCTAAGAGTCACTAAATTTCATGTGACGACATGAATCAAGCCACACCTAGTTCTTGAATGGGAAACTCTCTATATTGGTCAGAACCATAGGCCAATGGGTTTATTAATCCCATTAATTATTACACATGGACCTAGGATTGGATATCTAAACATCACTACATATCCTGTGATGGTATTAGTAAAGCCACATAAAGTTATTGAATAGATATTTGGTGGAAGTCTAACACTAAGAAAGTGGTCCTCTCGGTGTGGTCCAAAGTTAGGAATGAATTTATGTCGTGAAATAGATGTCAACCATGCATTTTTACAACATGTGGTAAGGATGTATGGTGTGACTTTTAAGGTTATGCATCCTAAACAATGGTATCCCTGATGTGAACTGATATGTCTTGATCATGTGGGGAAACCCCTTCCAAAATTCCTAATCCCATATGATCTATGATCTATATGAGAAAAAAGAAATTGAAAATGTTTCTTTCATGAAATACATATGATCAAAAGGAAAGACAAGGTCATCTTCATCATGTTGTGGCAAAGAAATGATATAGTATCTAGAAATCACTATGCATCTCAATGGAATGACAATCATGTTGTATGTAGTTTTGGGAATCTATGCAGTTTAACACCATACAGAAAGGATATATGTTACCTGATATAAAAAATAATTTACAAGGCCTCATAAATGCTATCTAGGTATTACATAAATAATCCCAGGAGAGGAATCCCATATTTTTTAATTGCGTTTTCCATAGTTGGGTGCCAATTTTCTCCCATTCTTGGTAAACAAGGTAGGCTGACATTTTAAAATCATTACTGAAGATGTTTTCTTATTGGTTAATATCTTATGACCAGGATAGATATGTTGGGGATAGAACTAGGATTTGATATTTGGGTCCACTATATATCTTGTGATAGAATGAATCAAGACACACATAGTTATTGAGTGGATAGATTCCTTATGTGGATCAGACTAACATTGAATGAAGAGGGCACTTCATTTTTTTCTCATAGATCTAGCCCATTTATATTGAATCATCGGTGAAGTTATGTTCTCCATGTAGTTTAATTCCATATGGTAAAGACGTATGGAATTATATGATTTAAAGTCTAACTTTTAGGATTCAAGATATTGAGTAGTTTAAATTTTTACTTCTAGGAGTCCATTAGTTTATTTTAACATCATGTGGTCATAACATATATATCATGTAGTATATAGTAATGCGACCAGGAAATATCATGCAGTTTATCATCAAATGACTTAGATGTATATTTAAATTTATTGTATTGTGACTAGAAATTATTATGAAGTTTAATATCATGCGACCTTGACATTGGATGATTCACGACAACTATAAAATTTATTTCATGAGAAACCTCACATTAGTGGGGGTGTGATGTGTACCCCATCAATTGTGGACAATCATTAAGATCCATTAGAATATACCTTATGTATATTGTTATGGGATTCACATTTGGGTTCCATCATTGGAGGATTATTTACTAGTATAACTATAGTTCTGAGATCCGATACTAGTTCTCCTTGATGGAATTAGTGAAGGAGAACATTTTTATTAAAGGATAATGTGATCTAATTCTAATAGAATTTGAGATTGTGAAATGTGTGCAATATTTTCTCAACAATCCATTCTGACTCATCCAACTACCTTTTAAATTTATCATCATCTAAGAGTTTTCTGTAGATAACTATTCAAAGTGATGGAACTGGAATTCTATAGAAAAAAATCCTTCATTTCATACACCAATGAATATAGAGTCACTTATGTAATAGTGTACATTGAGGTATGGTAGGCCCATAATGCATGAAAGAGCTTTCCCGGCCAAGAATTATTATCTTTGTATAGCATATTCTAGATTATATCTAAATGTTTCTTATTTAAGGACATTGTTTGTCCATTTTCCATTTCATGATAGCAGGATAAATGGTTGGACATGATGATATACTCCTAGATTAATTTCTTCAACTTGGTGGAACTGATTTTGGTGTCCTTATCTATCAATATTGTGTGAGGGACTTTGAATATTGTGATTATATTGAACTTTATAAAGGTAATGATATTATTTATCCTAATTCTTTAAGGGGTATTACCTCATACAATTTAGAAAAGAAGTTTTTAGAAATAAAGATATACTAAAATTGATAGTTTTGGATTGGGGATATGGCCTTACAACATCCATTACCTACACAGAAAAAAAGTTGGGAATATTTAACTATATGTAGGAATTTTTGGGGTAGATTCATGAATTTTTCATGAATTTTGGATACATGAAATTTCTTGGTGAATTCCACACAGTCATGTATCATTGTTTTCAAGTGGTAAATGAGAGTAATTATTTGATGGGAGAGCTAGGTCTCAGATTGATGAGCATTGTAAGAGATTGCATGGAATTATTCCATGAAAGTTGTAATCTCTCCTCTTACTATTAATATGAGGAGTATTCCAGGAAAACCACATTTTAGAGTGATTTTTTCTCATATATTCTGACTTAGAGTGTATATCTCACCATTTATCGTCATGTTTATTCCCTCTTGGATCAACCTAACAGGAGGGTCCAATTATAGAGATAATCAATTATGGGATCCATCCATGCATGGGTATATATATCAATTCATCATTCTCAAGGGAATTTTTTTCCTAAATGATCTCCTACATGTCATAGAAGATGATTGATAAGAACATCCTTCGATGCCTGATGCAAAAGACCACCTCTTCCTGATCAGGGAATACAAGAACTATGGTTACATTAGCAAAGTGCATTTTCATAATAATTTTTTAATTTAGGTAAGTGGAGTAATGTTGTTTCAAAAGGGAACTCTACCATAATCCCTCTGACATAACAAATGAGAGAGTAAAATTCCTCTTTTTTGGTGGAATACTCACTATTAATCTATTTTATCACTAGCTGTAAATCCCATTTAACTTTTAGGTAATATATCTATAACTTTAGAGATGCTTTACAATCCAACGATGTGGTATTTCAATTCTGCCTCATTATAACTGCAGCCTTCAGATAGTGAAAAATAGTAGGGAAAATTCACTTTTTTCATGGAAACAAATAAAATACCTAGACCAAACCAATTGAGCTTTTAGTTTTTTATCCTCTTTCTAAAAGGACTTTGGGAGGAACCATAAAAATAAATCTCTCATGTTTATGGAGTATCATGTGCATAGAAAACCTCTTCTTTTTATTTTTTGGCATCCACTGGGGTACTTTATAGGGTGGTATGTGCCACAAGTAAATTGGCCAGGGCTTGGCCCTTCACTTTATTCTATGAAATGAAATGTATTTCATATTATTACAAAATAACTACCCATCAAGCTAAGTATCCAATCAGTATAGTGAAGACAAGTATTTACATGAGTGGGTTAATATGAGAGACCAGCATGACTTCATTATTAATCATGTAATGTATTTTTCTGACGCTTTTTTTAGGGTATGCATCCATCTGTTGAGGAAGTGCTGATCTGTTTCCCCACATTTTTTATTTCCAAAGGCGGGTGACATCAGTCTCTTATTCAAGGACGTTTTTTCCATGATAGAAACAGGATGATGGGATGTCAGTCTCTCCTTCCAGGGATTCCTCCTTGGTTCTTGTTTCTTAGTCTGGGTCTCCCTCATATACTTAAGATGTTGTTCGTGAAACTATTCCTAGTGACATGTCTTCATGGACATCAGTTAATTACACTGCTCTCATCTGGACATTCTATGGGGTAAAATCAGGACTGCAACCTTCAGTTGGGGGAGTATTCACATTGGACATCGCTGGTGGGTATGGATGCTTGAACACTAGTGTGTCTGGGTTTCTTCCCCTTTTGATAGGGCTTCCCAAGGGCGCAAAAGCCTGAGACATCCCACATTGAGTGCGGTAAATTATATTCCATAGGCATGTATTTGTGGTTTTCCTCAGTTTCCCATGTTTAACATATGGTACGTCATGAGTTTAACATCCATTGGAGATGGATCAGACTGATCAAAACAAAGAAGGAAGTGGATCAGATGGGTGAACCCGAAGGGGGGATACATGAGGGGTTTTCTGGATGGATGAATTAGACTCCCGATGAAGGCAGATCTGGGGATGTTTTGAGGGGACTCGGAGGAAGTGGAACCTCCGGGTAGGGGTATGACCTTCCCAGAACATAGAGTCTCGAGGGAGATACCACGTCGAGACATGGATGATGGTATTGAACCTCAGGGAGGCTTTCTATGTATCCCAATGGTGGGGAATCAATATTCACATAGTTTAGGATGAGGGCATAGAATCGGGGTGTACGCATAGGAAAACGACCCATCAATATACTATGGCTTATGCGTGGTTAGTATCCTAGGTTGGTATGATTCCATAGTGATGGACTGGAAATGTGGGTCCTAGTGAATGGGACTACAATGGATTACCATTGATTTGATGGGTATAACGTCTTACTATTGTATGGGTATCACAATGGTTTTCCACTGATTGGGGATCACAACGACTTACCAGTGATTGAGGTATGATATCTTACCGCTGATTATGGATCACAATGGATTACCGCTGATTGAGGAACAAAGACTTACCACTAATTAAGGATCATAATGGCTTACCGCTGGATGGGGATCACAATAGATTACCACTATATGGGGATCACAACGGCTTACATCTGGATGGGGATTGCAATGGATTACCTCTGGATGGAAATCTCAACGTCTTACCATAGGATGGGGATCACAATGGCTTACCTCTAGATTGGGATCACAATGGCTTACTGTAGGATTGGAGGTTGAAATAGCTTACCACTGGATGGGGATCACAATGGCTTACCCCTAGATGGGGATCGCAACAGCTTACCACTGGATGGGGTTAAACGTCATGGAGGCGTCCTACGTACCCTGTCTAGGGGATATAGATCAAATCCGAAATAGTTAGAATGTGTATAATTTAGGGTCATGTGGGATGAAAAGGGGCATACAATTTAACATCATGTAGGATGGGGGTGAGCCGATGTGAAATGGTCGGGATTGATGGGTATTTGGATTGAACATCAGGGAGGCCTCTTATGTACAGTGCTTTGAAATGGAAAGGATCAAAGTCCCCATAGTTCAGAATGGGGAACACAGTTTAACATCTTGCCGGATAAAGGTTAACATACTTGAATGGGTCAGGACATGTAAGTGTTGGGATTGAACCTTAGGTAGGCTTCCTACATACCCTACCTGGGAGAAAAGGATCAAATTCCATGTAGTTCTGAATGTAGAATATAGTTTAACATCATGTAGGATGATGGTGAACCAACATGAAGGGTTCAGGACAAGTAAGTCTTGGGCTTGAACCTCAGGAAGGCTTCCTACATACCCTACCTGGGTGACGTAGATCAAAGTCCACATAGTTCAAAAGGTTTTGCATCTTACATGCTAAGACGGCCCAAGAAAGGATTCCATGGTCAATGTTTACTCTAATCCCATGTGAGTCATGCTCTGTGTGAGAAACAAGAGGCAAAAAATATCTGAAGATCACGTCATGAAAGGTAAGTCTGTGGGAAGTGGAATGGAGATTACGAATGGTTAACAGACCAAAGTGGAAAGAAGGGCTTACATGTGGTTAGTGACCCAGGGAGATGGAGATTGGGACTTACTCTAGGGTGGAGTCCTGATGGTGAAAAATCCCATAGGGAGAGGGATGGGGTAATGAAGGTCCCTATGCACATCTCGCCAATAGTCATTGGAATGAAAGATGAGAGGAGGAGCATAGAAGCTTCCTCCTGCAAGAAAGGCTAGGGACTTACACCAGGATGGTTTCCCTTTCCTACGGAAAGACACCACCCCAACAAAGAGGATCTCATTCCACATGAAAAATATCTCACTCCCATGGAGATGAGCGGGCATATAGAATGTCTGAGATGGGGAGCCCCATGTGTGTTTCACGGGGTGAGGCCATAATTTAACGCCATATGCTGAGGATGATGGTTCTTGGCAGTTTAATGTCCTAAAAATCAGATAAGGTGGGTTCACTCCACACCCCTAGTACTTACATAATCAACACACTTTAACCCTTGGTGAAGGGATGGAACCATCAATGCCATGGTGAGGGGGTGTTTTGGATTCATCCACTGAGGATCCCATGTTAGCATGTCTATTTGAAGAAGTAATATCCATTAGCGTTCTTATGCAAAGAAGAATGAGACTAGGCTACACAATGTGATACACCGCCCAGGGGACCTTGAAATCACATCGTACAAGCCTATAGGGTCATATGGGAGAAGGGTTTGCGAATCAAATGGGATCATAGGAAGGGACCTTGTGGAGTTCTTGTGCCCCATATAGTGTTGGGTCTTCAAGAAGGGGCATTATTCACGATGTGGGGTAGCCTAGCCACGGAATAGGGTATATGTGTTTATAAGGAGTGACTTGCGAAGTGGAATGGATTTCGCAATGTATGACTTCATGAAGCATGGGTACCTTGTAAATAATATACCTACTAAGTAATGTGCTTCGCGAAGCATAGTGAATCTACCTTAGAATATGGTTCCCATGTGCATAGAGGGTTCTTCGTGAAGCTTGAGTGCTTTTAGAAGACCCGAGTCCCCTTGAGGATCTCCTTCATTCGCGGTAGCCCGTGGGAAACGTGAATGGCATCCGTTCTTGTTGAGGGGTTGCATTTGAGCTTAGCTAAGGGTACTTTGCAAAGCTCAAGTACCTGGAAGAGCTCATTTTTAATGGTTTCGTAGAGAAATAGGTGTTTCATGATTTGAGATTAGAGAAGGTTAAAGGTCAGAGTATCCATCCTTTGGGCTTGAGGAGAGCCTGTTATTTAAAGAAGTGGGGTGGAGCGAAGCAGGGACAACTCAGTGCGAATCCACGTGGAGCTCTATGATCGGCCATAGATTTCATCAAGTTTGTCATAACCATAGAGTCGACTGTCATTCCCTCCTTAGTGCGATGCTCTATAGGGGGATATGTTGGCGCTCACGGAGGCTTTTGTCTAGTTCTATAGGTTTGCAGAGTTCGATTTGGCTCCCTATACAGCGTGATTCTTTTGTCCAAGTGCATTGTAACTATGGAGCCTCCAAAATCATTCCTCTGTGATGACTGTAGTGTAGAGATTTGGCTTCACACCAGATGTAGTACAGGTCTCCGCAAATGTCTTTGGGAGGCATCCCCTTTGTAGTATATTGTCCCTTTATGATGCTTTCCATGTGCCCATATTTTGGAACCAACAAATTCCCCCCCCCCCCTCAGACATGGAGCTAAGGAGAGAACAAGGGTCTAAGTATGAGGTTCAATCACCAAACCCTTTTTAGGAAATCTCAAAGTAGGGTCGTGAAGCAGGATCACATTGTGGAGAGGTAGTTCACATGTTGAGAGCACCGAGAAGCCTATTGTGGTGAGATGTGCCGCGAAGCAAAAGGGGGTCGTTGCCTAAAAAAGGGGAGGCTGACCTCTCTCTTTTTCCTTTCACATATTTGTGGTTTTTGCTATCGTGCTCTCGATTTGCAAAGCTCCACATGCTCTGTGATTGTTCTTTGGCAATCAGGCCTTTTTTCTTCGCGGCACACAGCGAGACCTTCGACTCTATGAGGGTACGCTCCATGGATTGTGTCTTCTAGGACTGCGGTAGTGCTCTGTGAACCGTCTCTACGATCGAGCTTCTCAATTTTATCTTCACAATTGAGCTCCGCGATCTAGGACAAAATTTAAAAAAGTTGAAGACTGAATGGCACATTAGGAAGCTGTCAAGGGGGTCTATACTGATGTTGCCCGAAGATAAGAAATAGATAATAAATTGGGCATTGGGGAACACATACGGATCCATTTGGACCATGAGTCACAGTGGAGTTGCTGTCAGAGGGTCATAAGAACAATCCACTATTTAGAAGGCTGCCTCTATATGGCTTCAGTCTGAGGGACGAAATTTTAATTCCTAAAGTGAGTAGAGATGATACAGACTACTTGTTCAGAAGTATGTCATGCCAGCACCAGTGGTTCTTGGAAGCTTATAGCTATACCTAGGAGGATTTCACACCCATAAATTATGAATGTCTGTAAAACCATGTGAATAACTTTAATGGGAAAGAATTACAGTTGGATACATCCCCCCAATTATACCACACCTTTTTGAAGGTATCCCTGGGGAACCTGGAGAATGGGTCGACTGATGAGTGGGATCTGCTCTAGCATTGAAACTTCATGGATGAATAGGCATGGGCCTACTATGTAGGCACCTCGTGCGAGGATTTTAGGGTGGATTTGAGGTGAGTGGGCCTATATAAGGTGACTTGGGCTTCCCAATTTCACATCTACAAGAGAAATCATCTATTTACAGAGTTTCTGAGTAGATGGTTGTTGAGGACCAATACCTTCCATATTTACCATTGGGAGGTTGGTATCAGCATATGTGACATTAACTAGATCTAGGGGGTCCTGATACTAGGGGAAATGTATGAAGAGTTCCTACCTACCACGAATACATGGGAAGAATCTATGTAGATGCCACCACTGGAAAATGCATTGATGGACCTGGTTCTAGTAGAGGGAAAGAAGTTGGGGAGGGACTTCCACTTTAAGCGGTGGCTCAAGCAGTTCCTGAATTTCCCTAAAGATATACAGTTTCTCGTGAGGCCTCAGACCTATACAAAGGGGGGTCAGAGTGGAAAGGATCACTCATATTGGTGACTCCTAGAGGAAATCCCAAGGAAGACATGGGGATTCATTTTCAATAATGAGCATCAACTAGTATTTAGGTTGGATGTGTTCATATCGGTGCTTATCTACGGTTGGATTCTGCCAGTGAGGGACACAAACATGGGTGTTCAACCTAGCACATTCATCATGGAATCCATATTGGGGACTGGGGAGCAGGTAAACCTGGGAATCCTGATTCTCACCAAGCTATATAAGGTGTTGTGGCACATCAGTGAGGGGAGTACCCATAGAGGATATTTGGGTTGCTCTATTTTCTATAAGGATGGATAGAGGTGCATATTAGGGGCGTTTATAAATATCCAAAACCCATTTAGCCTCCACAATCAGACTTCTGACCATCCATTATGAATGCACCAGGGAGTTTTTTGACCATGTTGACCCTACATTTTGTGCAGAACCTGGTCTGGAAGGTTGAAGAGTTAAACTCCCACTTAGTCCCATTTCCAACAGGTGTGTTCAATGATAATGCCTAGGGGATGGAAGAGCATCGGTCCTACCTCCTGGCCTTTCGGGGTGGAGTTCTGGTGTCGCGGGTCGACCACGAGCCTCTTTGTGAGCCTTACAACCTGCACTGCTTCACGAGGTAGTTCTAGGGTAGGCAGAGGATGACCCCATGGGTCTACTTGGGAGTGCACCATGAGGACCACCTGTGTGTGCTGAGGAAAATGTGGCTCGTGTTCACATGGGAGGATGGGAAGATGTGGAATGAGTTGCCTCTTCCAACAGCTATTTATAGACTGGTGAAGGAATGTTTCAAGAGCTGGGAGCTAGCCTACCTAGGGGAAATTCTAAAGTAGTAGACCGTCTACGTCCATAAAGGAGTGCCTCCCCAACCTCGAGGTCAAGGTCGAAATGTATAAAAGACATCCTATGGTGGTGTGGATTTAGTGTCAGTTAGACCTACGCCAGTCAAGAGGCAGGTGGCAGCGGTATACCTAGCAGTCCTAGAGGATTAGATACAACTAGAGGGGAGGCTTCCCATGGGGTTCCGTACGATACCCACCCAGGATCTAGGGAATCGGTTGTGCCACATAGACATGTTTGAGAACATTGCCTTCTCATAGGATTGGGAAATTTGGGATGCCAATAGAAAATTACACAGCCTATACGATAAGTGGAAATAATTGAATCACCTAAGGATGTATTTTTTGGGGATCGATTTGGTTAGGGCTGGCTTTGTTATATCCCAAGTAGAGGGGGAGAAGTACCTTGCCAAAATGGATTACTTTGTGCACTCTCGGGGTGTTCCACGCCTGATGACAGGTTGATTAAAGGTACATCTCGAGCAAGCGGCCCCTCCATAGTTGTCGGACACAAAATTGAGATAACTCTTCCCTCTACTAGAAGAATCAGATGAGTCCTCCATGTAGGAGGAGGCCATTGGAGGGAGCCCTCTTGAGGAGGGTGCGGTTGCCAACTCAGACCTGGATTTGGAAAGGTTTGCGGATCCCCTTGAGGTAAACCTTAAACCACATTCTCATAGTCTCTATCTAGGTCGTTTAGGAATTCTCAACTAAAATATGACTTGTGAAGGAGGCCCTCATACGCAAAACCTTCTCACACTTGACAGTCAATGCAGCTGTGAGAACATAGGGATTCACAACCGTAGCTATAGCGATCATCATGCCTGGTAGGGCCGCGACACCCAGGGTGGTCCTCTCAGAGCTTTAGAACATCCCAAAAATTTATACAGGGCCACACCTTGAAGATCCGATGGAAACAACTCTAGAAAGAGATCAACTGTTTGATCTCTGTAAGTCACTTTCAAATAATTCATAAAAGTCATCCATTGATCAGGTCAACTATTGTTCATGATTTTTTTTTTGCACAATTATTCAAATAGAATGGGCCACCTTGGTGAGGTTGGTTAGATCTCCTAGTGCTACCTTTATCAGAGGAATATCGGTGATCATAGAAGCGGAAGTTCGAATCGACCAAGCTACAGTGTGTCCGATCACTGGTGGGGACATCAGAAGGATAGATCCTGAGATCATTGAGGTGGTATCTAATGACAAGGATCAATTGGAAAACATATATCCTGATATAACCGATCAGACACCAGATTCAGACGTTATTGATGAGTTCCTGGAGGCGTTTCCCACATACAAACTTGTCGACCCTGAGGACCAAGACGAGACAACCTATGATGAAGAGGAGAGTAAGATTGTCCATTATCTTTCATGGAAACTAATGAAGCACTTCATCGGGAAGACTCCTCAAATGCAATGTATAGACTAGATGGGAGTCTTCATTCCTGGATATGCGAGCTATACACTGGGGGAGTGGATGCCCAGCATCCTCATGTGATCATTTGAGACTTCATGGCAGAGAAGATTCTGGAGAATGATCATATCCTTGGTGTGGTCTGCCAACAGAGGAAATCGGTGAACATCAAGAAGCTTCAGAAGGCTGAAAGGGATGTTCAGAAATTATAGGAATGAGTGAACAAGTACTCTGTATTCCTTGATGCATAATCAAATCTTGAATTGCGGCTAAAGGCCCAGCTGTCAAAGGCCAAAGAATGAATAATGAAAGCCTCCAAGGAGATGAACACTATCCAATATGACAAGGAGTGGGCTCGGGTTGTGGCTAATGAACTATTATCCATCGTTACAGAGGATTATCATGAGAAAAATAGGTGAAAACATATCTTGGACACAACAAGCCAGAGGGTGGCAGAGATGGAACGCTCTATCGAAGGGGTCAACTCATCCATTAGAGGGGTTAATCCTTAGGTGTTGTAATGTGTGTAAACTATTTAAACATACTTTTCAGGATTTGATTTTTTATGATGGTTGCATACATGAGTTCCGTTATTGTTTTTGGTTTTCTGCATGTTTGTCACATACATGAAATTTTCAATGATCAATCCTTATGCTCACGTGGGTGAACCCGATGCAAGAAACAAGGGATGAACACATCGTTATTCCATCTAAATATCGTAGTTCCAGTCAGTGTTTGGCCCTCCAGTGTTTGAAAAAATGATCCAGGTTTCTGGAAATAAAGAGGGAGGCCTAACTGTAGAGTGAAGCTCTCAGAACAGTGGAATTTCCATTTTCCCAATGTTCTCTGGTGCACGAGAGAGGTTACATCAAGGGAATTAGAATCAATCCGAACTGAGGGGAGTGGAAGGTGTGAATCACAATACTCAAAATTCAGAATACTGTAGGGATGGTATGAAAATGAAAGATTAATATTGACAGTGATTGAAACACACTATCCCTATTGCATTATCCTGAAATGGGGAGAACAAATGAGGGCTTACCACTGACCATATTAGAAACACGAGGCCTGACTTAAAATATTTTCCATTAGCCTTTCCAGAACAATGGACCGAAACAGTAGGTGAGCCATAGGCCGATCATCCGTACTATCAGGGGGTTCCTTCCAGCTTGAAAGGGAATGAGGATCTAGATAAGGGAATGAAAATCATGTAGGGGGAGTGATGGGTTGTTCGAATGGTGTCCAACACTCTTGAAATTATGTCACCGTGGTGGAAACACATTTGGTGGGTACATCAGTCTGACCAGGGATCAAACCATCTTCCGAACATGACCTTTCTGATAAGGACCTTTAGTGCCTTCTAGTTTTACGTCATACCCAAAAGGATGATAAACACACAATTTAAACATCATATGGTGGGGATAGTGCACATAGTTTTAAGGTCATACTTTCTAGACCAAGATCGGGGCCGAGGGGGCTAGAAGGGTCAATGAACCTAAGGTTGGGCCCGAGTTGAAAGGCCCAGACATCGCTATGTATCCTATACAGATGAGAATCAATCCAAACATAGTTATTGAAGCATAGTGTGGTCAGATACCAATGCAGGTTGGGGGAATCCTCTCGGCCGAGGAAGCTGATGCGTCCCATAATTATCATGGGGCATCCTGAACTTTGTCAGGGTAAAATTTCAGTTTAGTCTCATGTGTCGAGGACATAAACACATGAAGTTTAATTTCATATGATAGGACATGGAGTGAACGGGAAGATCTCAAAAAGGGAGTTCATGATATGGTAGTTATAAAACCGACATGAATGAGGACACAAGGAGTCTACACCACACCACATATCCCTAGAGGAAGTTTTTTTAGGTCAAGGGACCGAAGGTGAAAGTTAGGCTGGGCCCATGGAAATGTGCCCGGGCATTCCTATATAACCCATTAGAATGGGAATCAAGCCACACGTAGTTATGGAATCACTGTTTAACGTCATGCAGGACGAATGGCCTGTATGGTATAGTTTCACCAGTACATAACCCACCAAAAATACTAAGCCCACATGAGTTGTGCTCGATGTGGGAAATAAGGATTAGTAATGGGATTTCCCTGGCTAAGGGAGTCACAAATTTTGAGTTATGGTCCACTAGGTGAGTGATGTTCTGCTATTACTGAACCACGTTATTTACACACCTACTTGAGTGGGGGAATAGAACAAAGTGTGTTGGGATTTCACTTGAACATTTGGGGGTGGAAAGACATGAATCATGATGTCCAAGATCTGGATCACAATGATATCGGCGTGACGATAGATGATAACTTCTGACCATGTTTGAAAAATAGTATCCTCTTCGTGTTGTCATTGAATGGGGACAGACAAATGAGTGTTGACCGCTGACAATATTCACAACATAGGACTTGTATTAATTTTTTGTTTGAGATCTTTAGGGATGTTGGCCCAAGAAAGTAGGTGACCCTATGTGGCACGAGACCAGGCTGTAAAAGGGGTCCCCTTTAGACATATAAGTGAATGAAGAGCCAAATAATGTGCTCATGAATTAGGGACATGAAACGAGGGAATGTCCATATGAGAATTCAACACATTGGGCTCTTTTTTACAGCACATCTAAGTACGAAAATAAGACATATCAGATAGAGGGAGTCGAGTCCCTTTACAAGGACATGGGTCCTGGGCTTGCACGGTTCCAGATAAGGTCATAGAGAAGACCATTAAGAGGGGACTTGATTTAATGATGTTCTTGCCGGGTGGTGAAGTAGTCGAACTTGATGTGTAGTTACCAAAAGGAGATCTTAGTTTAGGGTCATAGAACTCAAACCAGGCTAGGAAGAGATAAAGAAAAAAGCATGGTGTGATTGTTGTGAAACCTAATGTGAATGAAAACCCAAGAGGTTCTCTCCACACCACATCCTTCCAATGAATTTCATCCGAAAGGGCCGAAGAAGGGGGTAGGATTTAATATTTATGGGGTTGTACCTATAGAAGGTATGTCTGGGCATTCCTACGTATCCCATAAGGATGTGAATCAAGCCACACATAGTTCGGGAAAATGTTGCATAGTTTAGTGTCATTTGACAAGGAAGGTCAGATCGTAGTTTAAAGTTATTAGAGATTTGACCATAGATAGAAAGGATGGAGGGATACATGTGGCATGGTAATAACATAACCTGATATGAATGAGAATGGTAGGAGTCCATATCACACCATGTGCTCCCTGAGGAGGGTTTTGGCTCGTGGCCTAAAAGAGAAAGTCAGGTTGGGCCTGAGGAAAAGTTCATGGGAGTTCCTACATACCCTTTTAGTATGGAGATCAATCCATACGTAGTTATAGAAGTGACATGGTAGGATACCAATTCTAGGGATAATACTGTCGTGTGGGTTTTTACCATGCACTAAAAGAAGCAACATTTGATAGATCCTGTTTGTTATTTTGGATTAATGTGTGTGTTTTTTTTGTGAAGCGACAAACCTCGGATGGAGAATCTAGGTGACACTATAGGAATCAATCCATATGTAGGACTAGATAAATTGTATTTTGGATGACTGATACCCTACATGATGTCCCCTTGAGTGAGGATATCACAAACTAGTTCTGTTTTTTGTTGTACGGCTATGATGATAATGTCACAGTTTAGGGTCATATAATAGGACCACCTCTGGATTTTAACATCTTTCAGTAATGACGTAACACTTTAAACTCTTGTGATACTAGGAATCATAGTTTAAAGTCATATGGCTTGGAAACATACAGAATAAACAAGGTTTTAGGGGGGGATGTGCATGGTGTGATAAATCATACCCGATGTGAATGAGTACGATGTCAACACCACACCACACACAATTCCGGGGAAGGGACCTCTGGAAAAGGGGACAGAAAAGGTCAAAAAATAAGTGGCTGGACCTGCAGATGAAATTCATAGGTGTTACCACATATCCCATTAAAATGGGAATCAATCCATATGTAGTTCTGAGGGTGCAGTTTAACGTCTTGCGAGAAGGATGTAAAGAGATCATAGTTTAAGGTCTTAGAGCTCGGGCTATAGATAAGCGATAATCTCCCAAATGGGTGAAAACCTCGACCATATATCAAATCCCATGTGAGCTACGCTCGATGTGGGAAAAAAGGGTGGAGAAGGTCTTTTCAACACATGGAATACACGCAATGGGGAAATCAGTGTGGAGCCCCAGAAGACACCACACCGTGACTTTTTCCTCCTAATGTGCCAATGATCACTGAGTAGTAGTACCAAGAGTGTCAAAATTCTACATGGACATGATGGAGTGGAAAAGGATGTGAATCATGAAACCAACATTTAGGTATTGATGGGGGGTGTAATGATGGAGGATAACTAGTGACTATGTTTAAAACATGTCACCCATATCGTGTACCCTGAAATGGGAAGATTAAATGAGTGTTGACCACTGACCGTATTCGCAATGCGGGACATATATCCAATTATCATCCAAAATCTTTGGGGACATTGGCCCAAGATTGTAGGAGAGCCTTAGGTCCTAGAATCCATGTCATTCGGGGGTCTTTTCAGATTTGGAAGATAACGGAATCCCCAAATGAAGGGGAAAATGAAGCATGAAAATGGCTGAGAACAAGTCTATGTATAATCCTACACTCTCGGTCCTGAACCAGAGTGTTCCTGGACACATTGGTGAACTAACAAAGAGGGATGAGGAGCCTAATTCAAGAATAACTGAGTCAAAAAGATGATTGTGGAACAAGGGAACGAAGATCACTTATGAGATAGATGTACATGGTGTTTTTGTTACAAACCTAACGTGAACGAGGACATAATCCCATACCACACTGTATACACCTCTCCTGGAAGAACTTAGGACCGGGGTACAGGAAGAAATGGAGGTTTCTAGGAAATGGGGTTGGACCAAAATGGTAAATTTTTGTGCAGTCCTACATATCCCATAAGGATGGGAATCAATACATACATAGTTTTGGGGGATGTTGTGCAGTTTTACGTCATGAAAAAAGGACATAAAGATATCTTATATTAAGGTATTAGAGATCATAATATAAATACATAGTCCTTAATACTAGTATTGCCTTAACAAAGTTTCTAATCCCATATGAGAAATTCTCAGTGTGGGAAACGAGGAATGGGATTAGGCTCTCTCCATCATATCAGTGTATGAAAATGAGGGGAAGAGATCAGGCAGGGTCGGCCCTGACCAGAATTACACTCCTACTCAAGATAGACTGATGTATGAAGTGATATTGGAAGAAAATGAATCATTCCACCCAAAATTTTGGACATACGAGGTTTGTGCTAACGATTAAGGATGGCTACTGACCGTGTTCGAAACACATCCTTCACATCGTGGGACCTAAAATGGGAATAATAAATGAACATCAATCGCTGACCATATTCACAATGCGGGACTTCTATGTACTTTTCGTTTAAGATCCTCTAGGATGTTGGACCAAAATGTTAGGAGGTCCCTAAGGCCAATCATCCATGACATTCAGGGGTCCTTTTGGATGTGAAAGATGATGAATACCTCAAATAAATAGGATTTGTGAAGCGTGGCATACCTGTGCAGTTTAAAATCTTGCAGGATGATGAAAAAGGTGGAGATCTCTAGGGGGAGGGATTCATGGTGTGGTCATGATGAACTTGATGTGGGTGAGGGCCAAAGTCTACACCACACCATGCATTTCGACCCAAGGGAAGATCTTGAAGTTGGGGATGGGTCTGCGGACGAAATGTCCATGTGTTCCTATATATCCTATAATGGTGGGAATCAAGCCATAAATAGTTCTGAAAGGGTCTTGCCATTTAGCATCATGTGGTGGGGATGTGGTACGATAGAAGAAGGAGGAGGGGCATATGGTGTGATCATCATAATTCCGACATGAGGGGGTCCATAGAAGCCTACACTACACCATGCAGGATCCTCCAAGAGAACTACACCCAGGGGGTAGTCAAGGAGAAAATTTTGGGGGGTTGGACTCAAGATGAGGTGTCCCGGTGTTCCTGCGTATCCCATGAGGATAAGAATCAAGCCATATATAGTTCTTTAAGGTTCATTTTAATGTCTTGTAGGAAAATGTAATATGATGGTATACTTGCCGCTCATAGTTAAACAGCATGAAATATGAGTGCTAAGTAGGTTTATGTCTTTCAGCTTCGATAAATCACACATTTTAGCATCACGTGGTGAAGACAGAACAGTTTAAGGTCACGTGGGACCATATAGATCTTAGTTTATGGTCATAGAGTTTAGACCATTTTTTAATTTATTGTTATGTAGGAAATCAATTTAGTTTAGTGTCATGCAGGACCAAATAGTTTATGGTCTTGTTGGACCGGACTACTCAGGAAAAGTACTACATGAGAATTTTGGAATTGGTGGGAGGAGTTATACGCTCACCATCAATGATAACCAGGGAGTACACGCCATTGGGGTAAACCTTATGAATGATTTAAGGTCCTTTCCATTTGGGCTCCATCTTGGGTGGTTTCCTACTAGATATCATTGGTGCTCTCAGTTCCAACACTAGGCCACCTTGTAAGAAAGAACGAAGGAGAACTCTCATTTTGAAAGATCTAGTTATCTTGTTCTAATGCCTCTATAGATTGTGCAGGGCACGAAGCCTGTTCTCATCAAGCACTTCCAATTCGGCCAGACCGATTTATGCTACCTTATATGGTACTTTCTGATCATAGATAACTATGCATAATGAAGGAAATTTAATCTCAATGTTATGGATAGCCTCTGTTCCATACACCATGGAATATGGGGTCACCTATGTGGAATTACGAGTCATTGTTCGATAGGATTAGAGATAATTGGAGATTTTTTCTGGAAAACTCTTCTTGTTCTGACCAACCATGTTCTACAGAATGTTGGAGAGAGTTTTGTTGAATTCCTCAATCTTCCAATTTTCTTGCGCGTGATAGCAGGAGGTATGGTTAGATTGGATTTTGTACATGGCATAAAATTTATTCATCTCAGCTACTTGTAAGTTAGTGTCGTTATCAGTGAGGATGGTGCGAGGGACTCCAAATTAGTAGATGATGTTGGAGCTCACAAATTCAATGATAGAATGGGCCTTGAATTCATTGAGCATAAATGCCTATGCCCACTTGGAAAAGAAATCTAATGTGGTCAAGATGAACCTGCACTGGCGAGCTATCACTAGTGGATATGGTCCCCCGACATTGATCCCCTATACCGAAAAGGGAGAAGATTACATGATGGTGTGGAGAGTCTCTGGTGGTCGATGCACAAAATTATCATGGATTTGACATGCATGAAACATTTTAGAAAACGTGATACAGTCATAGATATTAGAGTTCCAAAAATACCCCAATTTCGTGATCTGGTGAGCTAGGTTTCGGCCTGGTATGACAAGCCCCGCAGGAAATAGCATGGACCACCTTCATGACTTGAGATATATCAACTATTTGAATGCAACAGAGGATAACCCCATCAAAATTTCACTTGTATATGATCTGCTCAAGACCAGAACTGCTCTGGAGGGTAAACTAAAACACACGACATCAAATTCGCTCATGCTCAGCTCGATCTGTTGGGAGAGTTTTGTGATAGAGGTACTCGATAAAGGGGTACATCCAATCAGGTGTCACTTCCAACACCACATCACAAGGATCGAAGGGTCACGAAGTGGAGGTTTCGATGGTAAGGTGTCTTACCTCTAGTCTATCATTGTTGTCTGGAGTGACAGGGGTGATGAATGTTTGGTGTGCCATGTGGATAATCAAATAATCCTAATCAGGCTCTACAAGAAAAGAAACTTGGCTAGAAAAGGAATCAGATTGACTGTTCTATGAAAGATGGATATGAGTGACCTCTGGCCGAGACAAGAATTAGGCTATCAACTAGAGGGTACATTCCAATAGTGGTGTGAGATTTGGCTTCCTGATGAAATAGTCACCATTGATCTTCTTGATGACTAGTTTGGAGTCCCTTTTCACATGAAAGTGGGGAATATCAATCATGAGGGCTAGCTCGAGGCTAGTAATGATGGATTGATACTATACCTCATTTTTCGTACAACCTTTTGACAATAAGAATGAATATGGAAGAATAACTAGTGATGGAATGATAAAGAATATACCCAAGACCACTCTGTTGAGCATGGAATCATTGAGTCTTCTATCGGCCAGACTTCGGGAATCACCATCAAAGTTAAATTTCCAACACATAATGGTTTTTTCTACTGAGAGGATTCCCTCATCATGAACACCAAGATCCAGAGACTGGTCTACGAGACCCGGATGGGCGGTAAGGAAGTCTTCCAATTATTTTCCTTTAATAGCCTTTTGAGGTACAAAACTGATGTAGAACTTCTAGAGTATCACTGCCCACCAAACTTGATGACCTATCAACATAGGGCGGTTAAGAATGTAGTTTAGTGGATCCACTCAGGACACTAGATGTATCTCATGTTGCTGTAAGTAATTTCACAATTTCTGTAATTCGAAAACTAGTGCAAGGAATCTCTTCTCGATAGGGGAGTATCTATTCTCTGTATCATGGAGAATGTGGATTAGATAGTATAGACTGATATATGATTCCACATTGTTCTTCTGGGTAAGACGGGCACCATGAGATCATTTCAGGGCAGTCACATAAAGTACTAGAGTTTTTTCAGAGAAAGGTGGCATTAGAACCAGAGGAAGAATCATATACTACTTGATTTCCTTGAAATTAGTATAACACTCCTCATCCCAATGATAATCAACACCCTTCCTCATGAGCTGGAAAAAGGGGTAACACTTTCCAGCCAAATTCTCAATAAATTAGCACATATATGCAAAGTGGCCTTGAAAACCTTGCATCTTCTGAATGTTGATCAGGGGAGACATTTGGTTGATGGCCTTGATCATCTCTGGGTCGATATCAATGTGTCTCTATCTAAAAATGAATCCAAAAATGTTTCCAAAGGTGACCTCGAAGGCACACTTCATTGGGTTCATCTTTTAGTGGAAAGAACTGAGGAAGCCAAACACTTTCTCAAGATCATTTAGATGGTTCTGACCCTGGTGATATTTTACCACAAGATTGTCAACAAAGAATTCAACCAATGTCTTAGGGATCATCTTAAATATGTGGTTCATGGAACACCTATAGGTGGCACCTACAATATTTAGACTATAGGGCATTATCTAGTAACATAATATACCTTGAGGTTCCCTAAAAGACATAGACTCTTCATCCTCGGGGGCCATTCGGATTTTTTATACCCAGAATACCCATCCATGAAGGAGAGAGCCTAGAATAGGGTAGTATCATCAATAAACAGCTCTGTCAAGGGAAGGGGAAAATCATCATTCGGGCAGTGATGGTTGTGATCGCAGAAGTCGATAAAGACTCTAATCTATCTATTCTTTATCCTGAAGGGTATAATTTTGGCTAACCTTCTAGGGTATTGGACCTCTTTTAAGAAGTTGGATCTGATGAGCTTATCAACCACAGCCTCGATAATGGCATTATGAGAAGGGTGCATCTTTCTAGGAGGCTATTTGAACCCACAATGGTTTGTTGGAAGGCTAAGGCAGTATATGGAGACCAAAGGATCTAGTCCTATAATTTCTTCAAAACTCCATAAAAACACATCATGATTCTATTTAAGGTAGTCCACATATTGGTTTTTCACTTCGATAGACATAGTGACACTGATAAATGTGGGTTTTGGATCTGTCTCGCTGCTGAGGTTTACCTATACCAGTTCATCAACTGTGGTAAAGACACACTCTTCAAAAGCGGGAGGTGAATCTTCCAAATCTTATCCTTCAGTTATAGAGAAGGGATCCCCATCGGGAGGATATTCCATTGAGTCAACAGATCCTGATGGAATGCTGGTGCCAGCCGAAGTGGAAGTAGGTACTGCATTGGGGGAGTCATGTGCTATCGAAACCATAACTATGAAGGTTGTCAACCCAATATCATCTGGAAGTTGGACCAAGAGGCCATGCTTGATGATATCAAATCAATAGTGGTGCATAGACTATATCCAGTTTATCCTGGCATGATGAAACAAGCAAGTATGGCTTATCGCTGTAGCTATAGGGTGGACATCCCGATACCTTATTGGAGTAGGGGGCTCTGGGATCACTCAGGCCAGATTTGTATAGGAATACGAGATGATCTTCCAGCATCACTTATAATTGGAAATGTGATTCCCCCTCGATCCAGAGAAAAAACAATTACCCCAAATTTGGAGTCCTGGCCTCCAATAGATGGATCGGGAAGATGTAGCCGTCATCTAGACCTATCCACAGGTCGGTCACAGCCATAGCAGGCTCATCATTTCTAGCCTGGAACTACTTTTCTTTACTCTCTTTATAGTTCACATCCATGAAACCGGCTTCACAGGAGGAACAGGTAGACACGCCACCCTAGAGTACACCTACTCGAACATTAAGGGATTACTTATGGTAGTGGTGATATGAAGAAGGATCATCCATGTTCAGATAGAGGCATGGCCTGCACATCAACATGTTGTAGGTGGTGTCTTGTGAAACAACCATGAACTCGGTGCTGGCTACCTGGCCATTGAACTGGGTTTTCAAGTGGATCTTGCTGACCGGTGTCTGTTCCATCCTATCATAACCTAGAATTTTTAGGTCAGAAGGACTCAGGTCATCCTCGTATAACCCCATCTAATAGAGTATCCATGTTGGGATATAGTTTATCCCTGAGCCTGTGTTGAAAAGACAATGATGATCCATTACAACATTGAAGTGACAAGTGATATACAGTGGGTGGATGTGCCCCCGTATGGGAAAGCCTTCATCCTCTCTTGGGAAAGAGATAATTTCTTGGTATATAGATTTCTCGGTTGCCTCAACATGGATGTTTTTTGCTGCTGCTACCTCTTTCTAAAATTGGAGGGGGCTTCTTAAAGCCTTAGAAAGGGCTTCACGCATATCTGACGACGGACAAGGAGCCTCACAGGAATAATAGTGAGATGCTTAAGAACGTCATACTTCTACTCCAAGCATGAACTTCTACATATATGGGTGGTTCTACAGTAGGAGGTATGAAGTCCCGTTCTGGCTGAACCAGTGGCTGACTGGTGCTGGGAATATCCCACTGCATGCTAGTTAAAACTTAGGGGGGGACCACCAGCTAAGGGAAATGCAACTGAGGCCGGTCCATAACAGAGTGTGGCTGAACGCAGCGCAGTCAGGGTGACTAATCCGAATTAAGTAGTAGAAATGGAAGTGAAAGTGGACCTAATGAAACCAGGTGAGAAGACTGTGTTTGTTGAGCTCTGCACTGGGTCTATAATTTAGTTTTGGTGTAATGCGTAGCTTGGCTGTATGTACTGACAGAAGCATTCTGATGACTCACATAAACATGGACCCATCGACGTTGGTGATGGATAGGGACATTGGGAAGATTTTTTTGGCTTTCTTCATCATTAGGAATCATATAGTGATTTACCAGCTCCATGGTATTAACCGAAGCGTACCCTTGGTTGTCACTTGAAGAATCCTCCAACACTGAAGGGTTCTTGGGGGTAATCATCATCTCCGGAGGCTTGAATTCATCGAGATTATGAGATGAATATGGAATCAATGGGGTAATTTGTGTTCCCTTGTATCATCGATGCTTTCCCATATGGGAAGAGGGAGGCCAGGATAATGATGCAGAAGTAGTAGTTGTGGATGACGTAGTGGTTTCTAAAGGATTGTGTTGATTTAGAAGCACACAAGAAATACCATGGGTGTAGGAGACTGCCTTACAATCCAGCCAGTCATCATACTTCTGGGACCCATGGTTAGAAACTTGATTCCACTCACCTTCATTGTCACTTCCACTATTAGGCCTCATGAATACACATGAAACTTGTGCCGGATCTAAGACTAACCTAACTATGTTGTTGTAAACCTGGTCTTGAAGCTAGTCTTTAAACACATCACACTATTTGAGGGTGTGCCCTAGGATCTGGTGATTGGGGAAATAATTAGGGAGACCAGTTAGATCAACCTCTTCTAGCCTCCTGCATTCAAGGAAACATATGAGTCCCTATTCCATGGTGATTCAAAAATAAATGTTTACCTGTGCCTCTTTGAATGATTAGGTCCAGTTTCATCTGTCCAAGAAGGGGGCTCTAGGATCCAGAACCTAACAAGGGGCTGGAGGAACATAGCAAGGAGGTGAAACCTCTTTATCTCGCCTGGGTGGTGGTGGTGCATTACACATGGGTGCCTACCGATTCTGAGGTGGGCGTTTCTAGGTTGGAGGCTGCACCTGAGGTGTCGAGTCTCTGAGAGACTGTAGAGGTGGCTCTACTGGTAATAGTTCCAGTTTCCTGGGGGTCTCTATTTGGGCTACCGCAGTGGGCTCAACCTTAGCAGCCCTTCTTGAAGGAATCATGGGAGGCAATAGACATGCCTGCATGAAATGCTACAAAGCATCATCTAGATACTGGTCCTTATCAGAGAAGTCTCATAATCCCCCTGGGTAATTCTGAGTGATGAGAGTGGGGACTATTTTTGTCTTGACATTCCCCACACACATCATCAGTAGCTTCTCCGGAGTCAGCAGCATGTCAAGGGAGTATGTGAGTCATTTCCGCCAATTGAAAAAGTCTGTGATGTGCTCATCAGGCCTTTTCATTCATTTTTATAGGTTTTCAATACTCTTCTTCAATGTGGTGGAGATGAACTAGTAAATAAATTGTCTACAAAGATCTTACTAGTCGGTTACTAATCCAATGGGTAACTAGATGCACTACCCCAACGTGAGCCCTTATAATATTTTTACGAAACACCAATGTTTAGTGGCCTCTTGCTGCATTGGAGTTCCCAACATGGGTCCACACCATGAGATAAAGTGGGCCAGATGCTGCAGAAGGTCACTCATCCCATTAAAGGGGGAGAAGGTGGGATTTTGGAAACCCGGGGGTAATGGAATATCGTCGAACCACGCCAGATATGGATTTCAATCATGTGGTATTTACACCTTTCCAGTTTCCAATGCCTCGAATCGAGAAATGAGTTCCTCCATCAAATCATCTGGGTGGGGATTCATAAAATGTAGAGGGTCCCTAAACACCATTGTGTTGGCAAGTTCATCAACATGATAACCAGTCCCAACGACTTGTGGAGCGGCTGGTGGGATGACCTGTGGAGCAGCTGGGGGAACCTGAGTTGGGTCTTGGGGATTATCACATCGTTCATGTGGATTTGGAAACATATACCATTCCCACATTACATAAGTTTTGGCCTCTATCCTATCTACATGGGCAGGATGGTCAGGGTCACTCAGAGGCAATTCATCAGGGGACTGTTGTACCTTCCCCTACTACCCTGGCTGAGGATCACTGTAGTCTGGTCGCAGCTCTGCAACGTATTCAGCAAGGAGGTCATCAACTATCTTCATGTTCTCCACAATCTGTTGATGTAGTGTGTCTTTTTTAGGATCATCCTCCATCTTTTTCATTGAGCCAGATGGGTCAGCTGGTCCGATGGCTCCGAGGTTCTCTTTTCCCTTATTGGGATTTTGGTTGAGGACTAATGACTTAGTGGGCATGGGAAGACCCTGTAGATTTCTCTACTGGAGAGTAACCCTTCCCAAAAGATCCATTAATTGTGGTACTCCCCCAGGGGTAATTTCTCATCAAGTATCTCTAGCTCATTCTTCCCCTCCAATAGATCAACCTTGTTAACATTGACTCTACATAGAGGCATATCCCCAATATCGTCTAGTAAGTCGGGTTGGTGTTAGACAGAACTAAAATGGAGGTCAACATACTATCCCCAACCATGGATCCACACATGGTAGGAATCCTCCTTGATTATCCTATGAATCACTTTAAAGATCCTGAGGAATCATTGTTGGAGGGTCTGATGGCGACCAGGCGACTCGAGGAGCTAGGCCATAGAGAGCGTGGCCAATTTCAACCATACGACACTTCTGGCCAGTGTCTTCAAAATGTGCCTGACATTTTGGGTAATCCACTCACCGATAACTAAGATAGAAATGCATCACTCAGAGTGTTTAGTGAAAACACCCGTCTTCCTCCTGGGTGAGCGATTCTAGTGCACTGAAATTTAGTGTTGGAACTGGCCAAAAAAACCCATAGAAATGGTTTGCCTCAAGGATATCCCACAAGCTCCTCAGCTCAGACTCGGGGTCTAGGCCTTGGTTTTCCCATTCGTCGACTCGAGGCAGTTGGGGAACTGGTAGTGGTACTAAAGCAGATCGCTGAGATCGTAGGTTGGACAATGGGGAATATGGATAATGGGATGAAAAGCTACCACATCTCTATATATTCTTCAAATAATGTAGTTATTAAGACACCACATCACGATAAGATGGGTTGGTGACCATAGTTTATAGCATAGGGACCCCAGTTTCTTATGGTGGGCCATGCTGATGTTCATCCTTCATCAGTCCCCAGAATAACTCTCTGTGATATCTAGTTGAGGTAGAGAGTGCTCCTAGTGATGAATGGGGGGATTGCACGGCTAGGACTTGGAAAGGCACCAAATATTCTTCCACCTCGATGTATTTGAAGAGGGAGGCATGGATCTGGTGCTCCTCACATTCCAGATGTATGAGGCAAATATGCCTTGTCCCTGCCCCGGACCTTGACACAGAGAATCGAGGTGAGGGATCGATTGTCGGATCACATTTTGTCTTGGAATCTAAGAATCACGCCGGTTTAATCTTGGTTTGAATCTTCTTAGCATTCTTGTTGTGGCGGCGGCAGCCCAACCTCCTACCCCGGACTGGTCTTTCCGGAAAGGTTGGGTTCATGGTGTGAGGAGGACCTTCGGCCGAATTGATAGTAGAGAAGAGAGGAATTCCGCCTGGGTGATCTGGGGTGCGAGGAGTACCTAGACAGAAGTAAAACAGAACATAGAGAGGACCTCTACGTCCACTAGCTGGCGTGTGTAGGATGTCTCCGCAGGAAGTGCTGGAGCGGGTAGGACCTCTGTTGGAACTGGTAAAGGCATGGTCAGTGCCTCCATGCTTGTTACACATAGCAATGCCAGTACAAGGTGTACCATCATATTGGTCAAGCTGAACATGGGTTGGACCTCTGTGCTGGGTTCCAAATAGTTGAGGAAGACCTTCACCTCTAATATTTCCGATATGAAGAATGCCTTCATTGGATGTGATTTGAGTTAGTTGAATACCTATGTTCTAGTAGTTGACCTGATGGGTAGGATCTTCACATCGGTGACCTGTAGTAGGAGGAATGACCCCATATCTGAGTTCATGAGTATGAGGAAATCCTCCATGATGGATATTGATTTACTGGAGAAGACCCTCATTTGGATCGATGGTGGCATGGGAAGGACCTTCATGCGGAGCATGAAAATGGGACGAACCCATGATCTCATCTGTGGTGGCACGGGGAGGACCTCTGTGTTGGATGCCAATGTTGCGGTTCAGCCTACAACGGACACCACCAATGTCATCAACTAAGAGAGTTGACCCAACCTACCCATGGGGTGGTTGGGGCATCAATATAGCTCGGGAATACATATTCCCCCACTCATTATGAATATTATATTGATGGTATGCATTGGCAGTGGAACATGCCACAATATTCGTTGATGTTGACACCCCTTAATGAGCGTCCTCCTCATTCTGCGCCCGATGTGGGCGTCAGGTCTACTAGACTGGGGCTGGTGGGGTAGGTGCATGTCTCACCTTCCCCTATGATCATGGGGTCGGGTGGTGTATTTGACATGAAATGGTGGGATCCCTCCATGGGAGCCCCTGGAATGTGATTCCAGTAGGCCTGGCCCAGATATCCCTCACCTCATTTGTGTATGGGAGGGGTTGTTAATGAATTCCGGGGAGAGGCTCCCAATATGATTATATGTCAGAGGTGGGAGTAGTGGCCTTCTGCACGGCCCTTGGGGATGGAAGTGGTGATGAGGCGTAGAAGCTTCTAAGTCTTGTCGGGCCATATCCCAGGTTGGGATAATCCCCTATTACTCATATCATCAAATGAGGTCGTTAATCACCATTCTCTAAACGATTTCAGATTGGGAGATTGGGCATGGGCACCTAGTAGCTGTGGAGGTGGAGGATATCATGGGGGATATGAGGCTGCGTGAGATTATTTCATTGACGTTGTCCCTGCCCTTGTTTCAGTGGGTAGGTGGTGATTGGTTTCCTATCTTGATAGCTTGGGCCCTGCGAAGCAGGGAGATTTAACCATTAGTTCTGAAGGAAAGAAATTTACGTCCAGTGCCCCAACACCATTCTGTCTTCCATGGTTTGTAAGAAGGATACTCACTCACAACGTCATAGACTAGGATTTCCAATGTTCAACTGCCCCAATTTCTGGTGCATTTCACACCAGGACCACTATTTTCTTGGAGAGACCTTGTGCCAGATACATGGATCTATTGACATCATAATCCACTGATGTCTCAGGCACTAATAATCTCCACATAGAGGACAAGAATTTACCGTTAGGTTCACCATTTCTATTTATGACACTTTTTTTCAGGGTGCACATCCTTCTGTCGAGGACGAATTGATATTTTGGCCCGAATTCGCGCTTTCCAAAGGCGGACAACATCCATCACATATTCAGGAATGTTTTGTTTTGATCAAAATGGGATGATGGTATGCTGGTGTCTCCTTCCTTGGATTCCTCCTTAGATCTCGTTACCTAGTCTGGGTCTCCCTCATAGACTTAATATGTTGTTCATGAAACTCTTCTTAGTGTCATGTCTTCAAGGACACCAGTTAATAAAACTGCTCCTGTCTGGACATTCCAAGGGGTCAAGTCAGCGATGTAACCTTCAGTCGGGGGAGTAGCCACATTGGAAATCACTGGCATGTCTAGATGTTGGAACACTGGTGCGTCTAGGTTTATTCCCCTTATGATAGGGCCTCTCGAGGGTGTGGAATCATGAGGCATCGCACGCCGAGTACGGGGAATTATATTCCACAGGAATGTATCTGAGGTTATCCTTAGCTTACCATGATTAACATAGAGTATGCTATGAGTTTAACGTCCAGTAGAGACTTGTCACACTGATTGGAACACTAATGTAATTGTATCAGATGGGTAAAACCTGATGGGGGGACACCTAAGGTGTTTACTAGATGAATGGATTAGAACATCTGATGAAGGCGGATCTAGGGATGTTTAGAGGGGACTTGAAGGAATTGGAACCTTCGAGTTAGGGCATTACCTTATCAGAACATAAAGGCTTGAGGGAGAGATTACGTTGAGACCTGGATGATGGGCTTGAACCTCAGGGATGATTCCTATGTATCCCCATGGCGGGGAATCAAAGTTCACATAGTTCAGGAAGAGGGAATAGAATCGAGATGTATGCGTAGGACAAAGACCCGTCGATATACAGGGGATTACATGTGGTTAGAAGCCCATGTTGGTATGACTCCATGGGGGTGGACCATAAATATGGGTCACAACGAAGGGGACTACAATAGCTTACCATCTATTTGATGGGTATAATGGATTACTACTAGATGGGTATCACAATGGCTTACTGATGATTGGGGATCACAACATCATACCGCTGATTGAGGTACAATGGCTTAACGCTGATTAGGGATCACAACAGCTTACCACCGATTGAGGTACACCAACTTCCCACTAATTAAGGATCATAATGGATTACCACTGGATGGGGATTGCAATGGCTTACCACCGAATAGGGATCAGAACGGCTTACCTCTGGATAGGGATCACAATAGCTTACCGCTGGATGGGCATCACAATGGATTACTGCTGTATGGGCATTTCAATAGCTTACTGCTAGATGGGGATCGCAACAGCTTACCACTGGATGGGGATCGCAACGGCTTACCGCTGGACGGGGATCACAACGGATTACCTCTGGATAGTGATTTAAATGGCTTACCGCTGGATGGGGATCGCAACGGCTTGTCGTTTGATGGGGTTGAACCTCATAGAGGTTTCTTACATACCCTATCAAGGGGAAAGGGATCAAATCCCACATAGTTCAAATGGGTACTAATTAGTTTCATGAGGGACAAGAAGGGTGTATAGTTTAACCTCATGTAGGATGGGGGTGAACCGACATGAAATGGTCGAGATCGATGGGTGTTGGGCTTGAACCTCAGGGATGACTCCTCTATACCTTGCTTATAAATGGAAAGGATCTATGTCCATGTAGTTCAGAATGGGGAATATAGTTTAACATCATGTGGGACGAAGGTGAATCGACGTGAAGGGGTCAAGACAAGTAAGTGTTCATCTTGAACCATAGAGAGTCTTCCTACGTACCCTATCTGGGAGACAAGGATAAAATTCCTTGTAGTTCAGAATGGGGAATATCGTTTAATGTCTTATTGGACGAAGGGGGACCAATGTAAAGGGGTCAGGACATGTAAATGTTGGGCATGAACCTTAGGGAGGCTTCCAACATACCCTGCATGGGAGACAAAGATCAAAGTCTACTTAGTTTATAAGGTTTTGGTGCTTACATTCTAATGTGGCTTAATAATGGATTACATGTTATATGATTACTATAATCCCATGTGATTCATGCTCGATTTGAGAAACAATAGGAAATAAAGACCTAATGATCACGTTGCAAAAGGTTTTTCCATGGGAAGTGGAGTGGGGATTACACATGGTTAGAGGCCCAAAGAGGAAATAGGGGCATACGTGTGGTTAGTGGCCCTGGGAGATAAAGAATGAGATTTCCTCCAAGGTGGAGGATCGATGGAGACAAAGCCTAGATGAAGAGGGATAGGGTAACAAAGGTCCTTATGCCCCTCTCTCCTCTAGTCTTTGGAATAGAAGAAGAGAGGAGGAGCAGAGATGATGCCTCTTACAAGAAAGTATTAGGGCTTACAACAGGATGGTTTCCCTTCCCCACAGACATATGACGCCCCAACAAAGAGGATCTCATTCCATGTGAGAAATATCTCACTCCCGTGGAGATGAGTAGGCATAGAGAATATCCAAGACCGGGAACCCCGTGTTTGTTGCACGGGAAGAGGCCACAGTTTAACGTCATGTGCTGAGGATGATGGTTCTTGGTAGTTTAACCTCATACATATCGGATGAGGTAGGTTCCCTCCACACCACTAGGACATACATAACTGGAACACTTTAATCCTTGGTGAAGGGAATTCACCAGTAATGTCGTGGTGAAGGGGCTTTGTGGATTGATCCACTAAGGGCCCCACATTAGCCTGGCTATGTGAAGAACCACTAGCTGTTATCATGCCTACTTTAAGAAGCATGTGGCTAGGCAATGCATTGTAAAAAACCACCCAAGGGACCTTGAAATCACATTGTACAATCCTGGAGGGTCGTATGGGAAATGGTTATGTGAAGCAAATGGGCTCATGGGATGGGACCTTGTGGAGCTATGATGCTCCATGTAGTTGAGGGACTTCGCAAAGTGGAATGCTTCATGAAGTGGGGTATCCTAGACTAGGAATTGGGAATAAGTGCCTATGAAGGGTGCTTCGCGAATTGGAAAGGATTTTGCGGAGTAGGACTTTGTGAAGCAAGGGTACCTTGAAAAGTATAGCACTGTAAAGAAATGTGCTTCACGAAGCACAATGAATCTGCCTTAGCATATGGCTCACATGTTCAAGGAGGGTACTTCGTGAAACATGAGTGCTTTGTGAAGAACTGAGTCCCCTTGAGGATCTCCTTCCTTCATGGTGGCCTATGGGCTCTACGAAGGGCACCCCTACTTGAAGAGGGTTGTATTTGAGCTACGGGAAGGGTACTTCGTAATGCTGAAGTACCCAGAAGAGCTCATATTCTCACTGCTTCCCAGATCAGAAGGTGCTTCACAGTTTGAGAGCAGAGAATTCGAATGTCTGGAGTATAAAAATTTTGGGATTGAGGGGATCCCGATATTTATCAGCGAGGGGCGTCATGAAGTAGGGAGATCTCGGTGCGAATCCATGTGGCACTCTGAAATCGGCCATGGATTGTGTCAATTTCATTCTAACTACAGAGTTAAACTTCATTCCCTACTTGGGGCATAGCTCTCCGGGGCACTCTGTGGGGTTCTCGTGGAGTCGTTCATCTGGTTTGATTAGTTCTGGAGCTTGATTCTACTCCATCCGTGGCGCAAAGCATCCAGTCAAGTGCATCATATCCATGGAGCCTCCCACCTCTTTTCTCTACGGTGACCACAATGCAAGGATCTAGCTTTACTCCAGCTTCGGTGTAGGGCTCTTTGAATTTCTTTGCGAGGAATCCCCTTTAGAGTTGGTTTTCTCTTTGTGATGATTTTCCTCTGCCCGTATTTTGGCTCCAACAATGTCTCATATTTTTCACTATAAAAATGAGCGTAAGGAAGTTCTTCTTGAAATTGGATTGTTGTGTATTGGTAAAAAAAATCATTCAAATAATGTAATAGAGAATCTTCTCATTCATCACATCATTTTTCTATTCAAGGAGAGCACCCAGTGATCATTCCATGGAAGCCACATATAATATAAGAGGATTTACTTCCACTGGTGGTATTAGGATCGGTAGATCCATAATGTATTATTTAATACTCTCAAAGGATTTGTGTTAGTCCTCTTCCCATCAGTAGGTGACTCCCTTATTCTTTATCTTGGTGAAGGGGTGATATTTTCCTACTAGGTTAGCAATAAAATATTGAATGCAAGCGAGGTGAACATGGATTTCGCAAAGTTATTTGAGATTATGCGGGGGAGAAATTGATATAATTTCACTATTATTTTATGTTATGAAGTCGATTCCATGGTGAAATGACAAAAATCCTATGAATTTTACAAATGTTACCCTGAAACCACACTTCAGAAGATTCATCTTCAAACTATGCTTCCATAATGTGATAAATATTTTTTGAAGATCCATGAAGTGATCACATCACTCCCATGATTTCATTACCAAGTCTTTGATAATACATTCAACTATTCATCCAAAGAATATCTTAAATATCTGATGCATGATTCTTTCATTAGTAGCTATGGGATTCTTTAATCCAAAGGGTATGAACTGATAGAAAAATATCCACAGAGGTGCATTAAAGGTTGGGGACTCCTCATATTCAGGGTCCATCTTCATCTGATTATACCTTGAATAACCATTCATGAAGTAAATATCTTATAATCTTTTAGTTTCATCAATCAAGAGTTATATGATTGGAAATGGGTAATCTTTCTTTAGGTAATGACAATTAGGTTCTCTAAAATCAACAAAGACCCAAATATTCCCATTCTTTTTCTTTATATGGATGATTTTAGAAATCCATTTTGGGTATTTGACTTCCTAGAAAAAGTCTAGCGGGATTAATTTGAGAACATATAATTCTACATTAGTTGTATGAGAGGGATTTTCCCTCCTATCTACATACTTGCAACCCTGATGGTCATCAGGTGTGCCTAGATGGTGGGAATCCACATCAGGGTTTAGTCTCAGAATTAATATGTAATTCCAAGAGAACATGTATCAATGTTTCTTTAGAAATTCAATATACATAACCATCTACATGAGAGGCATAGTGAAACTAATCAATTTAGGTCACATGTATTCTTTCATCCCAATACTCACCTTCCTAACCTCTTCAATGGTGTTGAAGATGATTTCCTCAAATTTGGGAAGGCATTTTTGAGGTTATTCTCTTCTTCGTCCACATCTGAGTCCAAGGAGGAATTTTCTGAAATGCTGGGAAATTCGGGGGCATCTCTATCACTAACGAGGTAAGAGAGGACCTGGGAAGAGATATTGTTATCCTGAACTATCAGAGTCACTATAGAGAGATTCTAAGGTGATTATTTTATTTCATGATGCCACTAGGAGAAGGATAATCCTATACATCGAGGATTAAATCAATTTCCTCAATCCGGATTATTGGTAGAACATACTCGCTGTTGAGAATACTCTAAGGATTTTCAGGGGTATCTCCTAATCTATTGTGGGTGGAAGCCTATATATTATCATCCACCATTAATTTTTTCCACCCCTTTTATTGAAAACATACTAATCATATATGTCTTCATAAGAATCAAAGGTGTAACTTTCACCATGTAGTATTCTGACATTCCCATTGATTGGATACTTCAAACACCGATTAAATTTTTAATGTACATCTAAGTGGACATGAATCCTTGGTCTTATGAAAAATACATTATATGTATTGTCTTTCTATATATACATGAACTCAATTTTAAATTTTACATCATCAAACTAATCCTTGATCTTGATCTTCCTAGGAGATCTTTTATTTCTCGTATCATACCCTGGAATCATCATCTTTGTAGGAGATAAATACCCTTATTAAAACCCAAATGATAAAGGGTCATGATAAGGATAAGGTTGAACCCATGACCATTAGAAATTATATCCCTTCAGGTATCGAAAATTTCATGTTTCCCAAAAAACATATAGGTCTCTAATATATCCCTAGATGACTTCTTCTCAATCCTATTCTATAAACGAGATGACGGCATGACATTCTAATGGTGTAGTATCCAGTCAATAATCCATGGCTATAGATACTTATATATTGAACTCTAATGGGCTATTAAGGGCCTCGATGATTGAACCTTTAAATTATTTTGAAATATGGAGAGCATAAATGGCCAAGAGATTGGCCGGAACAACTAAAAAATATTTCATAATGTCATACTTTAGTGAAAATGTTATATGTTTTCCAACGTTGGGATACTACTTACTATGTGGATCCGGAGTTATGTTGTTCATTTTCAATGTTCTTAGATCTTTAGAAGATGCAAAAGTTGAATATTTTATAAGGGGTAGGGTTCACTCTGGCCTTCCCATTTTTCTAGGCTAATCAGACAATCTCACCCCCACTAGACAGTCGTGTATGATGATAGGATTGAACAATAACTTGAGGGATTTCGAACACCTCCATGTCACTATTGGGATTACTGGAGTTCTCACCCACAAGACTAAGCTTCATATATTTCAACTACAGGTATGTGAAAATGATATTGGGTCTCACCATGCCTATGTTGTCCCTTATATCCTCATATCCAGTGCCTTTTGCCTTCATATCCACAGTTAGGTATGAGGGAATCATATTCAGGGGTGTATTCATCATTGAATAGGGGGTATAATAAGTTTAATACATAAACATAAAAAATATTATCTATTAATCTGACGAAGATTCCATTTAGTGGGGTGGTTACCCTTCTTCAGATGATAAAGGAAATAAATAGATAAGAGTCAGAGTTTTCACAGGAGTTGAATATGACTATTTCTCTTCTATAAATTATTGTGTTTGGGGATTATGTCTTTTTTTGGGAGGTTTTTTCAATTTCACAACCCTAGGTTATGAGATCTTTTTTCATTTGTTAATATGTGATCTTAGGATGGAATGTTTTCGGTCATCTATTTTTGAGTCATCCGGTTATCGAACTTTGGTCAACACTTGGATGGAAATTATTTCCATTCATCACTTCCACAGGTTTAAAAATTGTTACATAGGTAATATTTTCTAGGGAATTATTTAGAATCACATATCTTGAATCAAAAATGCATTGGATAATGTATTTTAAGATAAAGTAATCTTAGATAGTGTGAGCCAACCATTTATGGAAAAGTCAGTAGTTAGGACAATCAAAGAGGTTGACCTTGTTGGGTTTCCTAGTTAGTAGTAGATTAGGTTTGTTTTTTTCCATGGATGTAAGGAAATAATTAGGACCTTATATTTTTTGGAAGTAGTACACTTTATTCATTTGTTCCTCAAATCATGAGTGACCTATATCTCCTTTTACTTCTGGTTAAGGGAAATTTTGTTGTTGCTGACTCTGGAAGAAATTCACTAGACAATTCGAGTCTAGCATAGGTTCTTGAATGTGAAGTGATACTGGTTTGAGTGTAATTTTGATAGTCTATAACTTTCCAATAATGTTTCCCTTTGATGAAGCCATGTCACGAGACTTATCTCAGGTCCTCTGAATAGAATATTCTAGGTATTGATCCATTTCATCAAACTCATGGAATCTACCTGGAAAATTCATTGGGATCAAAGGTGTTTACATATCGTCTTGTATATTTTTAGCATATATTTCTAGTAGTTTTTCTTGTTGAGATATGAATGATGAGAAAATACGTTAGAACCTTATATCTGGTGATGAAGTTTGAAATGCTCTCATTTTCACAGTGCTTGAAGTTCATGAAGTAATGAATTAATGTTTTCCTTAGCATTAGGCTATATTTATAAATGAATTGATTATGAAGGTCTTAACATCCACATATGGATCCTACTAGAAGGTTCTTATACCAAATGATGGCTACCCTATCAGTGTATGTACAAATAATATCTACTTCATCTCCTCTTCCTCTTCTTGAGGGCCAATCATCAGGCTCCATCATGACACGATATGCATGATATGTTGTTCAAGATCTCACAAACCATCAATGTTTGAGAATGTTTGATCACTGAAATTGGGTGAGTGAAGAGTGTCCTCCTCCCATTCAGGATATTGTTTCTTCTAGGGATAATTGGGTTAATTATTCCCTACCATGACTTCAATTTTAGTAACTAGGGATTAAATAAAATTGAGATGTCATAGAGGTACTACTGTCTGGGATACATCACCTCTATAGGGAGAGGACATGGCTTGATGAGGTGGAACTATTTTCATATCCTTCGGATTACAGATTCATTATAGGATAGAATGTTCATTCTTGTAGGGGAGAGACTATTTCCCTAATGGGGGAAGTCACAATCATCTTTGGATTCCTCATTTATATAGACCACATGCCATGATCAAAATATGGTCAAACACCCATATGCCACTATTATAGGCATATGGGATGCTTCATGATGTGTGGGTGGAAGGATATTAATCTATATCTAATAATGATACATAGAGGGAATGTTTCCATTAAGTATCTACATATTGAGTTGTCGAAGATTTTTTTATCTCATTCCCATATTGTTTTATTCATTACTTAGTGGAAGGTATTTATACTATTCAAGGGTGTAATTAGGATCCAACAACACCTTTCTGTCTACCCTTAGTGGTGATACAATATAGAGGGGGAAATTCATTATTAATGGGTTCTAAATTCTAGCTACTATGTTGATTCCATGTACATGCAGCCTCAGTTGGTACATCCAGGTGAACCTACATTTAAGGTATGGTTTTAAAATGGAATCCCTTGACATTCATGTCATGGTCCTCACTATCTATTATGTTTATGGTGACAAAATTCACTAATTTGTATTAGGAAATGGAAGTTATCCCACAACTATCAAAGAAAAAATATTATTCTTCCATACTTACTCCTCCTTAGAGGGTTGCATCAGTGTTATTTATCTGACCCTATGCCACATGGAACCACTTTGACTTATTACCCTTATGAGGTTTTAATTCCATCACTAAATGTTCCACCTATCTCATTCTGTGAATAATGACCTTGAGGGAGTTTCTGGTCATGTTTTCCAAACGGGCCCTAAATACAAAGGTTTCTCTTGTTGGTGGAGGAATTAATGGGATTTCGACTAGTGATATTTACCTCCTGAATCATAGAATACTTATTCCCTCCATGTTGATGATAATGACAAAATTTCCCCCATCCTTGTGGGATGATGGTGATTCAAGGGTACTACTAGAACATACATATCCTTTTGTTGAGTATTTGATGATTCAAGTCAAGGATTTGATGACTCTATAGACTAAAATAAATATATAAATTCCACAAAACCTAGTGGGATGAGGTTGAACTGGAATTACTGTAGATTTCTATATGACCCACTTAGTGAGTGATGAACCTATTGATGGTGAGTAGGATGAATGTGCTCCATGCCCTATGGGATGGGGTTAGTTTTTAGCTTCCATTGATATTTATGAGATCTTATTTGGGATTGACGGCTCGAGGGGTGGAGTAAGTGTAAAATATTCCCCCTTCCCTAGGGTTTAGGTTTTGTCCTAGATGTATTCTATAGAAGATATTTTTACGATCTGTTTTATTTGGCACAATTGTGCTCATATATGAGCTAGGTACATTGGAATCCCATGAAGAGAGACATTTTCTACATAATTTTATTGAGTTAGTCACCACATCAGATTATATGTCTCAAATACATTTATATTATTCTGTGGATAATTGCTTAGAAATATATTGGTAGTCATCTCCCCCTGTTCGCAACAAATTTACATCTTTAAAGAAGGACTACTCTATTGTATCAAACAACTGGATCATGCATTGCCAGAACCCCTAATTTCAACAGAGGATATGACATTACAGGACAACATATCTGAGGAGTTTTTGTATTCTTGGGAAACAGTGAAGTGATATTCTACATACTTTCCCCTTCATCATATAAAAATACCTAAAAATGATTCTATAATCAGTTTCCAAAAATTTCTAGTGAAATGGTGGAAAGCATTTCGTATATTTATGCTGTGATTTTTCAGTATTGGGTCATTGGCCAAGGAAATAGTAGCCTGGTCCATCTGATTTTAGAGTATGTGTATGGTTTGACGGTGACCCACACATCTTGAATAGGGGTGGTGCATACCCTTTAATAACTGATGAGTCTCCTAGATATTTTGGCATAGGTTAGGCATGATCTCATTTTATAGATTATTGGGGATCTCATAGTCATAAGTGGTGAGGGGATAGAACATGTTTGGGAGGTTGTTTCTATCCAAGTGAATCTATATATCCATGTAGGACCACTCTTTATTTGATTTCTATGTCTCGACCGGGTCAGACCATAAAGGTTTTTTCTCTGGATCACCTACTGACTATGAATAATTGTTGATGATAGTTTATGTGGAACTATATATAGTTTAACCCATTTTTTAAGTCACTTATCTACAAAAAGGTGTCTTATTTTTGAACACATCCTTATATAGAGGTTTCTAGTTAAGTGAGTATTTTATGTTCTGGGGGAGATGTCACCATGGTAAGGTGGACCATGGAAGATTTTAGGAGTAGAGACCATGTAATCCAACTCCACACAACCCTAATGGGGAATATTGAGGTAATGAATGCCTTATAATTTATTAGAAGAGTGAATGGACAATTGAGGTGTTGTAGATATGCATTGAATAGGCTCAAGGACATTGTAATTGAGTAGTTTAGAGATATTTGAATCATTATATATTGTGGATAGAATATGTAGACATTACTTTTGGGGTTGATCAGGGATATGAGCCTAATCTATGATAGATTCCAAAATTTGTTTGTAAACATTTGGTGGTATGAGAATATTGTTGCACCATTGATATTCTTCTAGAGTATGATAGTAAGATTCTATATTATCAGTAAGAATATGAGCCTATCTCAGGGTAGTTGGAAGAATGTATAGGTCAATCCAATCCAGATAATGGATATGAGACTAGATATGATATTAATTCCCTATCAAAATATTATAATGGAGCTTTGGAATGGGATAAATAATATGTGCCTCCTCATGTATAACATTAGAAGGATGCTGTTTTGGATAAAAATCAGGTGACCCAAGGTTGATTGTGGGGGTTGAGTATGGTTTCAAAATTATTCATATCAATTTCACCATTTTTTCATACTCATTTGTGATGGTTCAGCTTCCAACAGGTCTTGTTCATGGAACTAGAAAAACCCAACAGTTCCCATATTCACGATGTATCACAAACATGATTTCCAAAGGAATGTGGTAGTTGAGAGATGTCCCAACAATGCTTAGAGACTCACATTGGTCAAGAGGATGGGAGGTTGGACCAATCACACCCTTTTGGGGGGAATATTATTTCATATTAATGGAATCAATTATAGATTTTATTTAAGTAATGTTCATGAATCCTTTGTTCATTCCTATGTATGACATGATTCACCCTTGAATTAACAATTGATTATTAAAATGCATGGATTAAAAATCATATTTATATATACAAGGTTCTCCATTGATGAAGATATCAGTATGAATCCAAGGTTCTCTATAAATGGTAAATTTTTATATGTGGATTGTATATTCTTATATTATTATGATACTAGTTTTACACCATATAGTGGGGCGATCTAGAATTTACAGTCATCTAAAGATACATGAATAGTTTTGATGTCAAGATCAAACCCATAGGATTGGATTTATATGTATCCTTATAAAGTGAATTATAACACACATATTTTAGTTCCACTTAATGGGACACATCACCATTTATGGTCATGTGAAAAGGATAAAATCTTGAAATTTAACATAGTGCAGCAAGAAAATCTAGGAAGACAACGCCTGACAATGGATGCTATTAGACTTATGTTGAAGTGGCTTGAGAAACATGGAAGGTATGTAGGATCCCAGGTGGGGTATAATATTATCTAGGATATGGATTTAATAATGATGGTCATGAAAGGAACCCATAAGGAGTGTGATCCATCATGCTGGATATGACCCCACCATGGATGTAGCCTAGAGAAAATTAGTGTGAATTTGGGTGTTGGGTTTTGACCTTATGGGGACTTACTTTGTATCATTGTTAGTTGGTAACCAAATCCCACATTGTTCAAAAAGGATGAGTCTTACACCTATGGAGGAGACCAATTTATTATCTTCATCAGGAATATGGCCCTTTAATGGTTGTGAAAACATAGTTGGTAATTATTCCAAATAGGAGGCCTGTTAAAATTTCAGCAAGTGGGAAATATGTAAATTTGATGATATAGTGACATTCTTCTAGATTATACCAAGTAGGAGGCCCATTTACATGGGATCACATGGATATCATGACATCCCCTAACCACTAAGCCCAAATTATTCAAGATTTGTGTGAGAAACAGGTGATCATGGTAGATCAGGGAAGTATATAATCTCTTTTGTTGGATGATGGATGAATGTTGGGGCCCAAAGGGAGAGAGAAAGTTCATTGAATGAGCCAGTATCCTATTTTTTTCATATCATAGGTATATGAATAGGATTAGGAGTGAAACCTACTTATAGAAGGCTTGGGGATTACTCTAAGAGGTATTCCCTCCACTTATTTCCCCCTCCTCCCCATTCAATAGGTAGAAGAGGAAACTATGGAGGGGTGAGAGACAATAGATGTTAATTCCCTCCCTAGGGAGCCATTTAAAACCATACCCAAGGTCGGGACACTCACTACCATTGAAACATACACTTAAGAGCATTTCAAGGATCCTAATTTTTAAGTATGTGACCAATTTCACCACATTTACCCTGAGAATATATGACCGAGAGGAAATGGTGGTTTGTCCAATGATATGATCATATATGTATATTACTTTTGTGAGATAATTTGGCCTGATACCTTTCATGGAGTCCCATACAGGGTTTGGGGTTTAAAAAAATTCTCAATGAAGAATTCCATTTGGACACCTTATGAAGTGGCCAAGGTGGGTTCGAACACTACACTAGAGGAAGGTATTAAGATAGGAAAATCAGATCACCTCGAGATTCCCTATTACACATAGCACTTTTATATACAAGATGGGGTTCCCTCCATGTAACATTTTTTTTAATTTGGTCTAGGTTATATCCACATGGCACATTACTATGTAGGTGCTGGTTACCTGCACGTAGGGATCTTCTATGTAGGTCTGGGTTTCCTCTACATAGTACTTTACTATGTTGGAATATGTACCATAATGAGACCTTTTACATGTACATCATGAAATGGGATCTTCAAAGAGTTTTGGGTCTGTAGATGGTCATATGAATCCCTTTTCTATCTTTGTGTTATGTGTAAAATTTACCTACTAGAAATCGAGTCTTATTTCACCTTTCCTCCACCTTTTTTTAGTTTATTCAGCTCCTCCTTAGGGTTTTACAAAGGAATGGGGGTAATTGAATACTAGGGTAGTCAGGAACCCATAGTGGGAATCTCATTTATTGGGGATGAAAAGCACCGTCTAGAACCTCGAAAGACACTTTTAGTATGGGGGAGATGAAAAACACCATCCACGCCCACAAAAAAATAATTTGAAGGGGATGAAAAAAACCATCCACACCAAAAAATAGATTTTTCGTTTTTAGGATTCCATGTGGAGAGGATGTATACCATTTGGATATTTGTTCTATATAGTGAAATTTTTTATATAGAACTAAGCCGTCCTTTGTAACTTTTCTTCCATTAAACAAATTTTGAACTTTTTTTGAGTGGATTTTTCCTTTACCAAATTCACGAAATCCTTTCCTCCTTATTGGAAAAGTTTTTAGGAACCAAAAAATCCCCCTATAGGATTGGGCTATGATCAAGAAAACTAGGAGGTGTTTTTGATGTAGTTTTTGGTCCTATTTGGATACATTTTGCAGTAAGAATGTGGACCTGTAGTAGGGAACATAACCATTTTAAAGACCCCAACCACAGTATCCCATCGTCGTTGCCTTATATTAATTCATTGTAATAGATATCAAACTCAAATCCCAAATTCCTTCACATTTTATTAGTTTTGGAATCCAGATTACAAATATTACGTTTACATTACAACTTGAAAGGAAAAATAACACACAAACTCCTTTGGTTACACATAAAAACTCTTATATTAACTCTAAAATTTGTTCATAATATTCATCAACATATCCTTGGGAAAAAATAAAAAACAATAAAGGGATGATATCATATTATTAACAAGGTAATGTAATACCATATAAGCTATCATAAACACAAATAATAAGGCATGACGAATAACTAAAAACATAGGTCAATAAAACAAATTCTTATGCATAAAATGGCATGAATAAAATATGATTAAATAATTACACAATAAAACATAACAATGGATATTATACTAGTCAAATAATTACATGGACTATCAATTACTAGTTTCAGAATGTGGGAATACATAATGTCGGATATCCTAAACCTAGAGTCAATGCCTTAACCAAGACACCATACATAATGGGTATAAACTCAGTCTTGTTTGTATAATGAGACCTACGGATTAATCAAGGGGATATTGTAGGGCCCAATAATATATTACTGTGTCCAATTAATTATTAATATTAATCTGGATAATCATAAACAACATATACATATGAAATATAAATAATATTCCCCAATCTATAAACATAATCACTAACCATTCTGAGCAGTATGGTGAATGTTATCAAGATAGAACATCTATAGTCAAACTTATCATAAACCATTTAATAAAATATTTTAGATGATAAAAATATGATATAAATCTAAATAAATCGTAAAATTAATAATATATGTTTAAATAAATGGAAATAATCTTATAAAATCATTGTGAAATTCTTGAGAGAAATACCCCTTTTACTTTGAAAAGTATAGTTTTTTTTGGAAAAAATCATTTGTATTTGTCAAAATTGATTGTATAAAATAAGAAATGAAAAAATATTATTTTTCATAAAAAATTTGGTTAATTATGGGAAATAATGGAGGCTTAAAAAATATTTTTATTGTATTTTAAAATGGGTAAGAAATCGATAAGTTGCCTTTAATCGGGCCTGCGTATCAGGAAGAATTGAGAAGGGGACTTTATAAAACATGTATTATCCCATAAATTAAAGATGGAATTATATGGGTATATGTTTTTAGAATATATAAATATAATTTAGAACAATTTTATAAAAATAATGAATAATTGCATTGTTTTATAGAGGGATAAAGCATAACCTGAATGAAATTGGAGGTTTAGGAAGAAACCCCTTACCAAATGTATGAATGTGTTTTATACATGACCTTAATGTCCAGTATAACAAATTAAATCATTTAATTATTTGATTCATAAACTTTTATATATTTATTTTAGTCATTATAGTTTTATTAAGTTCATATATGGACTTATTGATGAGTTATAGAGTTTAATTTTGTCATTGGGAAGCATTTGTTTTCTATGTTTTCATGATCAGTTCTCTTGTTTATACGCTATGAAATTTATGTAAAATGGGTATAATTCTATATAATTGAAATTAAATTTTATTAATGAACATAAATAAGTGAAATTGGTTTTTTTATATATTATGTATTCTTATATATGAGGATGAACCATTTGATAACATGTCGATGATAATCATTTTAGATTAACTTTAGTGGTTTTAGATCACAACGAACTCGTTTTCTTTCATCATTTAGTATTATACAAATATGTTACTTAAAAAAATATAAAGGGTTGTAATATTAATTTTACAATATTTTTAAACCATTAAAATGGGTTTATGAACATCCTTGGAGATGGTGAAGGAAAATAAAAAATTATCATCCTTGAAGGTGATGAAACAACCCATCATGATTGACATTTCCAATTATAGAATAAAAGGGAGAGTATGAGGGTATTGATGATGTATTTTTTCCATTATAATAATAAAATTAAACTATATATAATGTAATAGAGGTATCATGATGTTTTTATGACGGTATGTGAGGGAAAGATAAGAGAATAAATGAAATTTAAAAGAAAAAAAGAAAAGAAATAGGATTTCTATCTCTTGATTTATTCTCCTTGGGAAACTCCTTAATGGAATTGGTTTATGTTGTTTTTGATACCAAAGGCTCTCGGACATGTGGGAGGGGCTTGGGAAGATTATTTGAAAGAAATATGAGAAGGATCAAAGCTTAGAATGTGTGAGGAGAAGGGGTGGTATTTATATAGAGGATATGGGTGTTTTTTCGAATATTTTATTCATTTTTTTGTTATTTTGGATCAAGACTATGAATATTTTGAGGATTATCACCATATATATTAAAATAATTAAGGATAGTTTGTTATTATTGGATTTAATCATCCATAAATCACTTATGACCCAATAATTCAGGTATTTAACATTTATCATAAATTAATGTATTTTACTGTTCTCCAAAACATCACGTATTTTCGAAAAATCACGAAAATTCACAATTACCATTTTTTTACATGTTGAATTCAAAAAAAATGTGCTCCATTTTAGGAAAATAATTTTATAAATATGAGAAATTTAATTTTTAATTAAAATCATCATTTACTTGAAAAATACAGATTTTAAAATTATAACTTATTATATAACACTTTGAAAAAATAACTATGGTCTCATAAAATTATCCTAAAATAACAAGGGAAAAAATTATTTTATGAATATATTTTATGAAAATAAATTTTATTTTAAATTATTTATTAATTATAAACATTTAATTAAATATCTATGACTTTCAAAAATACCCAAACTTAATTATTAATTTTTAAAATATTCACTTACTTATACTATGATATAATTTTATCATACTTTAATTTATAAGATTCATAAATTTTATTTATACATTCATGGGTGAGGTTACTATTCATTTGGGTGATTTACTATCCATAAGGGTTATATTACTATTCCTTAGATGAAGTTACTATTTTATCAGTAGAGGTTTCTTAACTTCTAGAAATACCTCTTATTTAATTCATTATTCATTTATAAAGTTTTTATTATGTTCTATATGTAATTTTATGTCATATATACTATGTGAAATATAATGAGAAATGAAATCTCATTGATAGAATTATGGGTTGTTAGATTCTATCCTCCTACAAATATTTCATCCTAGAAATTTCTATATTTTCACCCCATAAAAATATTTGGGAAGTTCATCATCATAACCTTCTTAGGATCCCACAATGACAATTCAATTTTTTGATTTTTCCAAAGTAACTTTACCAGTCGATTCATCCGATTCTACTAAACCTATTCTTTAGTGTCCAAAATTCAGATAGGCTCTTCAGAGTAAGATAAATTAGGCTCCAAATCTATTCCTTTATATGTGAGTACACGCAAGGGTTACAACAAGTACTTAATTAAAAAATTATATTTGGAACATATTATGTACTTTAGAATGTATAGTGGGATCTCTAAATGATAAGCCACAGATCCAACTCTCTCCCAGATTTCAAAAGGTCAAATGTACCTAGGGATCAGTGTCCCTTTCCTCCCAAATCTTATAACACCCTTTTATAGAGATAATTTCAAGAAAACCTGATCTCCCACTTGAAATTTTAAATGCTTACATTGATTATAGACAGAGATCTGTTGAATAATTTGAACTCCTTTGATGTGTTTTTGAATAGTCTTTCCCTTTTCCATTATATCCTCTACATACTCTTGTCTTACAAGATTCCTTTCACCAACATCATCCCAACAAGTAGGTGTATGATATATATTTTCATACAATGTTATATATGGTTCCTTTTAAATAATATAATTGAAACAATTATTATGGGAAAACTTTACCAATGGAAAATACTGATCCCACATGCCTTGCAAGTCAAGTTAGTATGATATCATTATGTATTCTAAAGTTTGGATCGTCCTTTCTGATTGAATGTTAGTTTGAGGGTGATAATCAGTACTCAAATGAATCTTAGAATCCAACACTTTTTGAAGACTTTCCTAGAATTTCGATGTAAATTGTGCATCACGAACATACAGAATTGAAATAAGTGCTCAATAAAGACTTAAATCATAATTAATATAGAGTCATTCAAGGAACTCCAATGGAAAATGATCCCTTATAGTGAGAAAATACACATATTTTGTAAGTCTATCAATAATTTCCCATATTAAATCATTCATTCTTGGAGTGCTTGGTAAACCTGTGAAAAAATCCACCGTATTTTAATCCCATTTCCCTGAAGGAATAGAAAGAGGATGCATGAATCCTCTAGGATATTGTATGTTAGCATTCACTTGTTGATAGTCTAAACATCTTGATACATAATCATCAATTTCACACTTCATATTTTACCACCAGAAATATTCCTTCAAAACTATATAGTTCTTTTTTCTATTAGGGTGTATAAAGACATTTTAGCAATAGGCATCATCCAATAACTCCATTTTTAGGTCATATATTGAAGTTACACATAACTTCCTCCCAAATTTTAGAATTTCATATTCATACATTAAGTTTAATAAATTACCATCATTCAAAACTTTTATTTTCTTTTAAATATTCTCATCATCAAACTGGGAACTTTTAATCCTTTCCAATAAATATGGTTGAGAAACCAACTAAAAATGTACTGATGTTTCACCTTCCCTGATAATTTCCATATCCCTATTTTCTTGATCTATGTGCTCAGGATCCTTTTAAATCCTCATTTTTATCAGAACTCCATGATATTTAATGCTCAATGAATATTATACGCCATTCTCTGTCCCTAGGTGGCAGTTTATCAGACAATTATAATCCTTGAGTAGCACGATCCATCACCTTTTCCACATGTTGAGTTCTTTATGAGAGAATATATCTTTTAATATCTTGTGATACATATTTATCTCATATCTCTCACCATAGAGATATTTTCACCATATCTTTAGAGAAAATGTTATAGATTCTCACTCTATATCATTATTTTTATAGTTATATTCAAGCATTTTTAACTGTCTTGATGGATAGGCAACAACTTTATCATTATGTATAAGGACAAAACCAAGTTCATTCTTTGTTGCATCACTATAAACTAAAAACTCACCCTTTCCTGATGGTAGATTCATGATCAGAGAATTCAATAATCTCCTATTCAATTCCTCACATCATTATTCACATTCTTTTTTCCATATGAAGTTAACCCATTTATGAGTAATCTTGATTAAAGGGTTTGTTAATCAGGAATATTTAAAAACAAAATGTGGATAATAACTTTATAAAACAATAAAACTACACACCTTAGTTATTTTTATTGGTATTGGCCATTTTAAAACCTCTTTTTTTCATAGTATCAATTGAGATTCCCTATATAGAGACAAAATGGTGAAAAAGATAAACTATTTTCTTCCAGAATTAACACTTTCTAAACATCTCATATAATTTTTTTCTTATAAGAGCCTCCATAACAATGTACAAGTGGTTCTCAAGGTCCCCATATATTTTGGAATATTTTATGATATCATCAATATATAGCAAAAAATTCATCCAGATATTCCTTGAACACTCTGTTCATTAGATCCATGAAAACAGAGGGTGACTTAGTTCTTCCAAATAGAATTACTATAAACTTGTAATGTCTATAAATGGATCAAAATTCTATCTATGGAATATATTTCTTACACACACGCAAATGATGATATCCAGATTGAAGGTCAATCTTTAAAAAATAATTTTCTCCATGAAGTTGATTAAATAATTCATCAATTCAAGGTAGTGGTTATAATAGCATTAATTTCTCTATAATCAATGCACAACCTCATGGATACATATTTCTTCTTAATAAAGAGAATGGGGGATCCCAATGGAGAAACACAAGGGAGAATAAATCCCTTTTCACTCAATACCTCTAGTTGTGTTTTTATCTCCACTATATCCATTCTATAAGGAATCTTTTATATAGGTCTTGTACCAGAAATTAAATCAATAGAGAACTCAACTTCTTGATCTGGTGGATATCCTAGTAAATCCTTTGAAAATACCTAAATTTATTCTTGAAGAATTGGTACATCTTCAATTTAAAGATTTAATGATTCACATATAGATGATGTTTTCTCAACCTCCCCAATAATTGTATTTAGAAGAGCTACTAGTGGTGGATCCAGACATGAGTCAGATGATGAGGTTTCAGCTTTAAAGGAAAGGGATTCTATATCATCCTTACCAATTGAAATTTAATTCTTATTTAAATATATTTTCATATAATATTTTGAAATTCAGTCCATACTAAGGATTATTTCAAATTCAATGATATGTATGATGATGAGGTCGGCAACTAAAGAACTTTTATGTATCATAAAGTGTAATAATTTATATATATGTTTTGTAGTGATAATTATCTTTGGAGTATTGACTGACAACACCTTTATTAAATTAAGAGGGAAATATATGGTTTTCTTAGACAACAAGGAAGATATAAAAGAATATTATGATCCAAAATAAAATAAATCATTTCCTATGATTGAGTAAATGATTAAAGTATCTTCCACCACATCATTTAGAACATCAACCTTAGCAGTTGTGATCATACAAAATTGTCCTTACATCCTTGGACTTCTCTGGGGAATGTTTCCTTAATGATTTGGAAAATAATTTTCATTGCTTCCCATCTCCGTACAATTTTAACAATGAAAATTGGTATCTTCATTATTTCTTTTTGAATCTTTATCATGATGGACTTTACCACCAATGTTTTAGCAAACTATATTTCCTTTTAAGAAGGAAACAAGGAGTTTCCTTCCACAAGTATCACACAATGTAAATCCAAATCGTCCCTTATTTCTCTTTTCCTTATTTACTTTTATATATTTTAAAAAAAATCTTATTATCCATCATTCATTTAAATTCATAGGACTTAGAGAATTCATTTTCTCTTTTCAAGGCACATGAGACTATATCTTCGTAAGAGGAAAAAGCTTTGGAGACTAGTGCCATTCAGATGAATGGTTTTAAACCATCAAAGAATAAATAAATATTTATATTAGATTTTCTATGTAGTTTTATGAATTCCTTGATAACCTCTTAACGTTGGATTCATACTTTTTAGAGTTTTTATCCTTTTTTTATTTCAGACTCTTGAATTGCCTCTACGTATATGCTCGCTGTTCGTGAATAAAATATTTTTCTAACAAAATTTACATGAAATCCCACCATTCTATATTTTTAATTTCATACTCAACTTTTTTGTTCTTAATTAATTACCCTCATTGATCTTCATATTTTGAAAGACGATAAACTTCCATGACAAAGTTCTCTCTTTCATTACTTTATAAAGAGAGAAATATCTTCTCATGGGAACATATCCATTACTCCACTACAAATGGGTTTGTAGTCCCATTGAATATTGGAGGATGTTATCACATAAATCAGTCTAACATTTCTCCTCCAAATTATTGAACAAGATTATCCTTAAGGTTAAGGTTATTATTCATAACCTGAGTCAGTAATCCATGTATAGTTATAAGTTGATCAACACCAGTCGCAACTCTAGTACCAACATCGTTATCATACATAGACTGTCAATACCTATATGGACTATGTGCATTAATATGGATTCCATTCATTCCACTAGGATCCATTACTAAATAATGGTGTACATTGTACTAGGTTATGAATTATAACATATAATCTCATACTAGAAAAACACTTAATATGAATTATAATTTTATGAAAATCTAATCTCATAATAATAAACATGGTTTCTTTTGGGAATATTTACTTTTAAATCCTTCATAATGTTTTGTAAAAAAATTCAATGATCCTATGTATATTGTAACAGCCCGAGATTTTATGAAAAATATTCTTTTTATTTCACTAATGTCTTGTGTTGTACGCTACACCAAAAGGAGCTTGCACAACACGACTTGCCTTGCATTACACGCAATCACAACCTTCCTCGATAGCGTGTATAGTACGCAATACTGAGTTTCACTAAACAACGATATTCTATTAAAATATTATTAAAACTAGTCGTTATGAATAGTAATAACCACTTTTTGAAATTCTGTAAATCTTATTTTTCAAAATGAACATCATTTTTGGATTCGGAGTATCGAATTTAGCCTAAGATGAAATTTTGGTACTTTTCAGATAAATTTCATATTCTGATGAATAGTGAAAATTACTACATTATAATTAAAAACAATTTTTTTTTAATCGAAATAATTAATAGTGATAAAACATTAATTTGAGTGGTTTTAAAATATATTTAGAATATATTTTTACAATTTAATACAATGTTGGTCATTGGATGTAATTTCACATTTAAACCAGACATAAACAAGTGTCAATCTTTTGATAGATATTGCTTCTTAAAAACACGCTATTTGTTTTAACAGTGGGATTTAATTATAAAATTAATTAATGCAACATCTATGTTATGAATATGGTAAAATAGACTTCATTTTTGAATTCGGAATATGAAATATAGCTTAGGATGAAATTTTGGCATTGTTCTGAAAAACATCAATTTTTGATGAATAGTGAAACTACTAAGTGGTAGGTTAAAAACTGATTTTTGCATAAAACTTAATTTTACCGCTTCTCTGAATGAAATTTTGAAAATCCGAGAGACACGGTTAATATCAAGGACTAAAATGTGGTTCAATGAGATGAAAATAATTTTTGGTGAATAGTAACTTTTTACTTTTTTTTACCACGGTTAATAGTAAATAGGGTAACTAAGGGTAAATATGATATTACTATTACCCTAAAACATGTCCTAATTCTATTGGATAAGTGTAATTCGGCCAAAAACAACCTTATGAATATAATATGACCATTTAGGCCCACTTGGATTAGATTAGGACATTTATTATTATTTAATTAAAAGAAGAGTTAAAAGAGTTAAAATCAAAGTTTATTTACTAAACCATTTTTAATATGGGGTTATACATAAGATAAATTCGACTATAAATATTCATTAGAAAGCTAAAAAGATTTCCTACATAATGATATTTTATTTATAATTTTTAGACTTTAAATAAATTAATTTATTTTTGACACAACGATGATGCAGTAATTACCCTTTTAAGGAAATATTAACATAATTGATGTTATAAATGCTCAAATGAATGTAATTTGAGACTTTTTATGAATTACAATAATTTTCTAGGTTACTATGATATATTAGTGTTGATTTAACCAACTTGGTTCGAACATATAATTCTGTTATGACTTTCACAAAAATCATATATCAAATAGTGTCAAAATTGACACAAAATAGTTTTTAAATCAAATATTATATTATTAATTGTTATTTTGTTCCTAAAAATCTAAGGTTCGGCCAAATGACTCAGATAAGGATATATATATTACTAATAAACAATTTTGGGTTCGTTTGGCATGTTATGGTAAGTGTATTAACCATATAGTGAAAGAAAACAAAAAGACACGGTAAAAGTTAAATTAATTAACTTAGAGTTAAATCTAATTGATAAGGTTACAATAATACCCTAAACTTGTCTAAATCCTATTGGTTGATAGGATTTCGACCCATCCCCACTTTAGCTTCGAAATAAGACCCTTTGGAACCATTATAAACCGATTTTGACTTTAATATAAAATAATATTTTGAGATATTCCTAAGGTGCCCCTCTCCTCCCTTATAAAAGGGCACCTCCTCCCCCTCCTCCTCACACCAAATTGAGCACTCAAGCTCGGCCAACCCCTGCCAAAATCTCTTCTCCACTTCCCTAGAAACATCCTAGAGGTTCTGGTCTTCCTCAAAGACCAATTTTAGTGCCCTAAGAGGAGGTCTCAAAGAGGCGCTTCAAAGAAGAGGAGGTTCGGACACTTACAAAGCAAGTCAGACATAAGGTAAGGGAAATATCACAATCTCATTTTTATCCGAGATTGTTTATTCGTAAGTATTTACTGGGGTGTATTTTATCATCCACATCCATGTTTCATAAATATGTAATATTATTTCCATCCACCTACAATTTTTTAAATCCATTTTTACCCTTCGGTGAGTTTTTAGTAAAAGAAATGAAAGGAATCTTTTCTCGTTTTTCGTACGAGGTACTTTTTGACTTTTCCGGAAAAAGTACAAAGAATGTTTTTTTAACTTATACGGCATGAATGGATTTTTACAACATTATTTCCAAGAAATTTCCTTTACAAGTTTTCAAGTTTATTTTTAATCAACTTCTTTTATTTTAAAGTCGTATGACACGTTATGAAAGGAAAAATGTTTTTGAAGTAGAAAGGATATTTTCCTCAAGAATGAAGTTCAAGTATTTTATCAAAATTATTTTCCATCTAAGATAATAAAAGGGTTCTGTTTTTATCCCTATTATTACATGGATTTGATTATGTTGTGATGGAAACATTTTTATGAATTCCTTTATCTTATATGAATTGTTTTATGATGTCATGTTGTTTAAGAATTCCATTTTTATTACATGGGTTATGTGATGATGTATGATTTATTATTATGTGGCACACATAAGAAAGGATTCATTATAAGATGGGTGGGACCTATATCTCCCTCCAATGCATTGGGTAAAGATTTTATATCTCATGAGATAGACATGGCTGGAACGGAAGGTTATTTCGGTTCAGTGATACAGGACTGAAACGAGGAGTGAACTCGGTTCAGAAAGGGACTTTGTCCACTAAGATAGTCTTGGCAATGAGTCTTGACTAACAAGAAATGATTCTCTATGATTATGTGTGAATGCTACAATGTTTTATGTTTTATGTTATGATTATTGTGATTACATTTCACTGCCATGATTTATCCCATGTTATGAAATTATGCTCTCTTTTGCAGGTTAAGATTTCCAGAATGTTATGTTCTTATGAATACGATGTGATTGATATTTCTTTTGTTTACCCTTACTGAGCATTTGAGATCACCCTTTTATGTTTTCTTTTCCCCAGGATATAAAGAATGGTTTTAGGTAAAAAAAGGGAAGATCTTTATAGGAGATGTTGATGATCTTTCACCACGATTAGAAGATTACGTTCTGAGTTTCCAAAGACACTAAACTATTACGATCCTTGTGTGTGTATTTTTGTTATGTACTAAGTTTTCCGCAAATGTAATGTAGTGTCCATGTACATCAAGCTTCGGGTCTCTACAGTTGGTATCAGAGGAAAGGTTTAGTCAACCTTTGGAAACTAGGATGCGAAAACGTTAGTGAGATCCCTAGAGATATTTCTAAGGTATGCCTAGGGATGTCTCTAAGGTTAAGTATACGTATAGGTTATAGTCCTAGAATTGCGCTAACGATCTTCGAATTTAACCTAAGATGTTAGATATTGAGGGTACTACCCCTTTATTATGTTGTTTTCCCTTGCATGATTTTTTCCTCTCATACTATTCTTTTGGGGTTTTAGACGATGGCTGGAACCCGAAGGAACCGTGTTAATGCGGAATGTGATGGGAAATGCAATGATTGTCCCCATGAGCAACCAAACGATATGGGAGCTGGAATGCAAAATCTTGTAGCCATGCTCACACAACATTCTCAAGCTATGAATCATGCAGGACTTCCAAACGAGCAAAGGAAGGAGCAACATTCCGTTGAATCCTTCATGAGGCAGCGTCCACCTTCTTTCAGTGGGTCTACTGATCCATTAGTTGCTGAACAATGGATTAGTACTACTGAAAAGATATTTTCATTTTTCAATGTTCTGAACATGATAAAGTCATCCTAGCAGTGTATCGTTTGGAAGGAGATGCTGATCAATGGTGGAATCTTATTAAGAATACGAGGCAAAGGGATGAAATTGAGTCTATGGAATGGGACGAGTTCAAGAACTTATTTTTCAATAAGTACTTCCCTCGTATTCTCCGAACAAAGATGGAGAAAGAGTTTCTTGAACTGAAGCAAAGGGATGATGAATCTGTTGGTACCTATGAAGCAAATTTTACAAGACTTGCAAGGTACGCTTCTGGTATTATCATCCAACCTGAAAGTAAAGTTGATCGATTTTTCAGTGGCTTAAAACCAAGTCTTCGAAGGGAATTAGCTATAAGAGACTTCAGTAGCTATGATGAAATTGTGCGTTGTGCTATCAAGGTAGAAATGGAAGTTGGTGTTACATATCCATCTCATGGGTTTGACAAGAAACAAAAGATGAAGTTCAAGGATAAATCTCAGAATAATGGTGAAAAGAAGATGAATGTTTCCTTATGCACAAAGTGTGGAAAGAAGCATGGTGGAGATTGTCTTAAAGGGACTAGAAAATGTTTTAAGTGTGGAAAAGAAGGTCATCGAGCAGCTGAGTGTCGAAGTAATGGAAAAAGGGATTCTAATGAAGTGAATAAATCAAACACTGCAGAGAACGTACAACCAACACTTCAATGCTTCAAGTGCAAGGAAATGGGGCATTATGCTAATAAATGCCCTAATCCAAGGGTTAGTGATGATCAACATGAGCAACCACTGAAGGCAAAGGACAAAGGGAAGTCACATGCGATCACTATTGGCAATGTTGAATATGACAACGATGTGGTGGTATGATTAAGTGTTTATGTAATGGGATTCCAAAATAATGTTGTATCATGGAATATTGGAATATTTATGTATTGGTCTAATGTGTCATTCAAAGTGATTGAGATATTATGCGCATAATGAAGGGAAAACGAGAAAATGAAATGTTTAACAGTATTCATGAGCTCATGATTGATATAAGGACCAAGTGATATCATGGTTTGAGTATATAGAATTTTGAGGATTTTGGTATGTGGAAAGTGTTAACTTTTAACTGCATTAAAGTTTTCACTAAGGTTCAATGGGTATTCAAGAGAGTACAAGATTAAGGCCTTTGAATGTTTGGAATGTGTCCAACAAGATATATCTTATGATATATGGGGATCAACAATGGTATTAAATCTCTGGTATTCGTTTTCACTATGTTATGAGAATGGACTGAAGTATTATGGATAAGAATAAAGATTGGAATGGATTATGTTGGACATAAGTTAGTATTGTTTAAGGATTGAAGTTTTTTTCGATATTATGGGATGTTATAGTAATATAGTTTTAGAAAAAGGACAACATGCAGGACAGGCGACAGCCCATCGCTTCGGACAAGGCTGTGGGAATCGAACCCACAACCGAAGTGCGACTAGCCTTTATCGCCTACCACTGGCCTACAGGAAGTCCCTGTTTAGTAGAAACTAGTTTTATTATATTAAGCAGTATGATATATGAAGTATAAGTCCATTTTAGGAACCATATATGATTAATCTCACTATAGATCGACTTATGCATATAATATTTGCTAACCTTTTGTTTGAGACAGATGGAATGACCCGTCGTTCTATCACATAATCTGCTAACACTTCACGAATAACAAATTCAACTTCATTTATTTAAGAGATGAAGTGGAAATTGTTCAAGACACGAACAACAGTGAGATTGTACCAAAATAAATTAAGTATTTATTCTAATTCAAATTTTCAACTTTAGGGAAATGATCTTGAAAACCAAAAATGTTGTCCTAGTGATCTTATACCTGATGAATCAGATGGTACCTTATATCATCACAAATCTATGGATTTGTGATTACTGGATTTTCCATAGCCATGTTCTCTACCACTCTCCATCAGAACATGATGGCTAGATTTCTCTTCCATATCCATATTTTTACCTATGTGGAAACCCAGCGATTAGTTTATTTGGGTAATCGTTACATTTCATACTTTAGTTTTTAAAGCCAAGTTTTGGTATTCCTTTTTACGATGTGGGATTCTATTAAAGAAACTTTAGAATAGTAAACCATTTATAACCCTGACGAATTTCGAGGGCGAAATTCATTTTAAGGGGGGTAGAATGTAACAGCCTGAGATTTTATGAAAAATATTCTTTTTTATTTCACTATTGTCTTGTGTTGTACGCTACACCAAAAGGAGCTTGCACAACACGACTTGCCTTGCATTACACTCAATCACAACCTTCCTCGATAGCATGTATAGTACGCAATACTGAGTTTTACTAAACAACGATATTCTATTAAAATATTATTAAAACTAGTCGTTATGAATAGTAATAACCACTTTTTGAAATTCTGTAAATCTTATTTTTCAAAATGAACTTCATTTTTGGATTCGGAGTATCGAATTTAGCCTAAGATGAAATTTTGGTACTTTTCAGATAAATTTCATATTCTGATGAATAGTGAAAATTACTACATTATAATTAAAAACAACTTTTTTTTAATCGAAATAATTAATAGTGATAAAACATTAATTTGAGTGGTTTTAAAATATATTTAGAATATATTTTTACAATTTAATACAATGTTGGTCATTGGATGTAATTTCACATTTAAACCACACATAAACAAGTGTCAATCTTTTGATAGATATTGTTTCTTAAAAACACGCTATTTGTTTTAACAGCGGGATTTAATTATAAAATTAATTAATGCAACATCTATGTTATGAATATGGTAAAATAGACTTCATTTTTGAATTCGGAATATGAAATATAGCTTAGGATGAAATTTTGGCATTGTTCTGAAAAACATCAATTTTTGATGAATAGTGAAACTACTAAGTGGTAGGTTAAAAACTGAATTTTGCATAAAACTTAATTTTACCGCTTCTGTGAATGGAATTTTGAAAATCCGAGAGACACGGTTAATATCAAGGACTAAAATGTAGTTCAATGAGATGAAAATAATTTTTGGTGAATAGTAACTTTTTACTTTTTTTTACCACAGTTAATAGTAAATAGGGCAACTAAGGGTAAATATGATATTACTATTACCCTAACACATGTCCTAATTCTATTGGATAAGTGTAATTCGGCCAAAAACAACTTTATGAATATAATATGACCATTTAGGCCCACTTGGATTAGATTAGGACATTTATTATTATTTAATTCAAAGAAGAGTTAAAAGAGTTAAAATCGAAGTTTATTTACTAAAACATTTTTAATATGGGGTTATACATAAGATAAATTCGACTATAAATATTCATTAGAAAGCTAAAAAGATTTCCTACATAATTATATTTTATTGATAATTTTTAGACTTTAAATAAATTAATTTATTTTTGACACAACGATGATGCAGTAATTACCCTTTTAAGGAAATATTAACATAATTGATGTTATAAATGCTCAAATGAATGTAATTTGAGACTTTTTATGAATTCCACTAATTTTCTAGGTTACTATGATATATTAGTGTTGATTTAACCAACTTGGTTTGAACATATAATTCTGTTATGACTTTCACAAAAATCATATATCAAATAGTGTCAAAATTGACACAAAATAGTTTTTAAATCAAATATTATATTATTAATTGTTATTTTGTTCCTAAAAATATAAGGTTCGGCCAAATGACATAGATAAGGATATATATATTAATAATAAACAATTTGGGGTTCGTTTGGCATGTTATAGTAAGTGTATTAACCATATAGTGAAAGAAAACAAAAAGACACGGTAAAAGTTAAATTAATTAACTTAGAGTTAAATCTAATTGATAAGGTTAAAATAATACCCTAAACTTGTCTAAATCCTATTGGTTGATAGGATTTCGACCCATACCCACTTTAGCTTCGAAATAAGACCCTTTGGAACCATTATAAACCGATTTTGACTTTAATATAAAATAATATTTTGAGATATTCCTAAGGTGCCCCTCTCCTCCCTTATAAAAGGGCACCTCCTCCCCCTCCTCCTCACACCAAATTGAGCACTCAAGCTCGGCCAACCCCTGCCAAAATCTCTTCTCCACTTCCCTAGAAACATCCTAGAGGTTCTGGTCTTCTTCAAAGACCAATTTTAGTGCCCTAAGAGGAGGTCTCAAAGAGGCGCTTCAAAGAAGAGGAGGTTCAGACACTTACAAAGCAAGTCGGACATAAGGTAAGGGAAATATCACAATCTCATTTTTATCCGAGATTGTTTATTCGTAAGTATTTACTGGGGTGTATTTTATCATCCACATCCATGTTTCATAAATATGTAATATTATTTCCATCCACCTACAATTGTTTAAATCCATTTTTACCCTTCGGTGAGTTTTTAGTAAAAGAAATGAAAGGAATCTTTTGTCGTTTTTCGTACGAGGTACTTTTTGACTTTTCCGACAAAAGTACGAAGAATGTTTTTTTAACTTATACGGCATGAATGGATTTTTAAAACATTATTTCCAAGAAATTTCCTTTACAAGTTTTCAAGTTTATTTTTAATCAACTTCTTTTATTTTAAAGTCGTATGACACGTTATGAAAGGAAAAATGTTTTTGAAGTAGAAAGGATATTTTCCTCAAGAATGAAGTTCAAGTATTTTATCAAAATTATTTTCCATCTAAGATAATAAAAGGGTTCTATTTTTATCCCTATTATTACATGGATTTGATTATGTTGTGATGGAAACATTTTTATGAATTCCTTTATCTTATATGAATTGTTTTATGATGTCATGTTGTTTAAGAATTCCATTTTTATTACATGGGTTATGTGATGATGTATGATTTATGATTATGTGGCACACATAAGAAAGGATTCCTTATAAGATGGGTGGGACCTATATCTCCCTCCAATACATTGGGTAGAGATTTTATATCTCATGAGATAGACATGTCTGGAACGGAAGGTTATTTCGATTCAGTGATACAGGACTGAAACGAGGAGTGAACTCGGTTCAGAAAGGGACTTTGTCCACTAAGATAGTCTTGGAAATGAGTCTTGACTAACAAGAAATTATTCTCTATGATTATGTGTGAATGCCACAAAGTTTCATGTTTTAATTTATGATTATTGTGATTACATTTCACTGCCATGATTTATCCCATGTTATGAAATTATGCTCTCTTTTGTAGGTTAAGATTTCCAGAATGTTATGTTCTTATGAATACGATGTGATTGATATTTCTTTTGTTTACCCTTACTGAGCATTTGAGCTCACCCTTTTATGTTTTCTTTTCCCCAGGATATAAAGAAAGGTTTTAGGTAAAAAAAAGGGAAGATCTTTATAGGAGATGTTGATGATCTTTCACCACGATTAGAAGATTACGTTCCGAGTTTCCAAAGACACTAAACTATTACGATCCTTGTGTGTGTATTTTTGTTATGTACTAAGTATTCCGCAAATGTAATGTAGTGTCCATGTACATCAAGCTTCGGGTCTCTACATATATCCCCAAGGAGTGTCAAACCTAGTGCATAATAAGGCACATTGTTGTGTACCAGGTTACCCTGAGATAGGATCAGAACACCTCGTAAGATTTGTTACCCCTTGGTACATCTTTTCTAGAACCATGTTAACTTATTATATCCAAACTAGGATGTATTTCTAGGAATTCACACAAAATATATACCTTTCCAAAAATCTAGGATGTTCTTCTTCGCTTATACTTAATGTATATCTTAGTGTTATGTTCCCTAATCTACGTTTTCTAAATATCGTTTCCTAATTTTCTACTAAACATTATTTAATGCCAACTATAACGACCCTAATCACAATACACTGTATTTGGTGCCGTATATTAATTCATTTTCATAGATACAAGATTAAATTACCAAATTACTGACCATTTTAGAAGTTTTAGAATCTAGATTTCGTATATGAAATTTACATCACAACTTGTAAGGAAAACCAACATAGAGACTCCATTAGTAACACCCAAAAACAGTTGTATTAACTCTAAAAGTCATTCATAATATTCATCTTAATGTCCTGGGAAAAAATAAAACATAAAAAGGGGTGATATAAGATGAAATTTAAGGTTAAGTATTACTGCAGATGCTTTTATAAACATAAAAAATAAGGAACAATGAATAACTAAAAACATAGGTCAATAAGAAATAATCTTGAACATAAAATGATAGGAATTAAATGTAATTAAATAATTCCACAATAAACCATAACCATGGATATTATACTAGTCATATAATTACATGGACTATTAATTACTAGTTTCATAATGAATTAATGAATAATTTTGGACATCATAAACATTACATCAAGGCCTCGTCCAAGACACCATATATAATGGGTAAAATCCTAATCTAGTTTGTCTCATGAGACCTACTGATGCATCAATGTCTTATAGCAGGACCCAAAAGTCACATACTAAGTCCAATTTATTCCTTATATTAATTATGATAAATATAAACAATATATATATATATGAAATGCATATAATATTCCCAATATGTAAACATGATGACTAACCATTATGAGTAGTATGGTGAATGGTATTAAAAATAGAACATCCACAATCAAACTAATCATTAACCATTTAATAAAATATATTGTATTATAAACATAAGATACCAATCTCAATAAAGAATTAAATTCAAAATATGTCTTGAAATAAATGAAAATTCTCTAATAAAATTGTTGAGAAATTCTTGAGAAAAATTCCCCTTTTACATTGTAAAGAATAATTATTTTAAAAAATAATTTTTATTTGTCATAATTGTTTATATAAAACCAAAAATTAACAAATATGTGCTTTCATGAAAAGATTAGTGAATTAATAAAAAAATTGATTCTTAAAACATATTATGTATGGTACTTGAAAATGGGTAAGAAATCAGGATTTCCCTTTAACTATGCTTGTATATCGAGATGAATTGGGAAGGGAACATTAAGAAATATGTATTATCTCATCAGGGAAATATAAAATGAAATGGATATATGTGTTTGAAACAAATAATCAAAACTTATAAGAATTATATAAAAAATAATTAATAATTACATTGTTTTATAGAGGTAGAATGAATAACCCGAATGAAAATGAAGGTTCAAAAAGAAAAACCTTACCTTATGTTTGGATGTGTTCTACAATTGACATTAATGTTTGGGATAATAAAATTAAATCCATTGTTTAATTTAAACATTAATATATTTGATTCATTTTAGTTTTTTATGTTTATTTAAGGCTTTATTGATGAGTTATAGAGCTTAATTTCATTCTTCAGAATCATTTGTTTTCTAGGTTTTCTTGATTGGTTTGCTTTTTTATAAGTAATAAAATTTATGTAAAATGGGTATGATTCTCTAGAATTTAAATTATGTTATTAATGAACATCCATATGTTTAGTGGGTAATTTATATTATTTTATTCTTACATATGAGGATTAATCATTAGTCAACATGTTAATGATAATTATTTTAGATTGATTTTAGTGGTTTTCGATCACAACGAACTCGTTTTGTTTCATTATTTAGTATTATGTAAATATGTTACTTATATAAAATGAAAATAGTTTTAATATAACTTTTATAGTATTTTCATCCATTAAATTGTTTTATAAACATCCTTGAATATGGTGATGGAAAATGAAAACTTTTCGTCCATGAAGGTGATGAAACAACACCTAATGAACAACTTTTCCATTTTTAGAATAAAAGGGAGAGGATGATGGATTTTATGATATATTTTAAATTACAATAACAAAAATAAAGTATATGTAAGTTACTATAGTTATCATGCTATTTGTATGAGGGTATTTTATGGAAGGATCAGAAAATAAATGAAATTAAAAAGAAAAAAGAAAAAAAGATGATTTTTATCTCTTGATTTCTCCTCCTTAAGGACTTCATTAAATAGATGGTTTTGGTATTTTTTTGAGACTAAATAATTATAGAAGTGTGGGAGGTACTTGGTAAGAGGATTGGGAATAAAGGTGACAAGTCTCAAATCATCGAAGGTATGAGGAGAAGGGGTGGTTTTATAGTGGAGAAGGTGAGTGATTTTTGAATATTTTATTCATTTTTTTATTATTTTGGATCAAGACTATCAATAGATTGAGGATTATCACCATACATATGTTAAAACAATGATGTATAGTATGATATTATGGGTTTACATCTGCTATACATCACATATGACTCAATAATTCATGTATTTAAAATTTATCATATATTATTATATTTTACCATTGACCAAAAATTCAAGTGTTTTAAAAAAATCAGAAAAATTCACCATAACCATTTTAAACATGTAGAATTGAAAAATGAGCTCCATTTTTTGAAAATAATTTTCTAAATATTAGAACTTATATTTTTAATTAAAATCATAATTTAATTAAAAAATATATATTTTAAAATTATAAATGGTTTTATAACACTTTGAAAAATTAACTAAGGTCTCATAAAATTATTCCAAAATCACAAAAAATTAAATAATAAATTTATGAGTACTTTTTATTAAATTATTTTTTTTAAAATCATTTAATAAATTATAAACTTATAATATAATATTTATGACTTTCATAAAAACCCATAGTTAAATATTTATTTCTAAAATATTCACTTACTTATACTATGATATAATTATATCAGGGAAAGCCATAACAAGAATAGTAAAATCATCCATGAAATAATAACTTGACTTTAAGAGGTGTAATATGACCCATATGTATAGAAACTCATCCATGAAATATTCACTTACTTACTTATTTCAGGGAAAGCCATAACATGTTAGAAGTTAGAGTGGTATTCAAAATGGGATCTTCACCCTGGGGGATCAGTTGTTCTAGACTAGTGGTGGCCTTTCTAGGCCCTCCATAGTTGTGAGGAATTCAAAACTGTTTTGAATGATGTGGGGTTATAAGAGGTTTTCTAGGTGTTTCAAACCTACTCTCATCACAACCAAGCCCTTATCCCACAAATTCTTAGTGGATGAAGCCCGAATACAAATACATTACATATAGTGCATGAGGAGGTTGGTATTAGCCTTCGGGATGTATGTATGATCTTAGGGGAGCTGATCATGAGAGACATTTATGAGTAATTCTTTCCTCCCACCTCGACTTATGATGACATGGACATGACCCCCTTACTATTCGAAAAACATATTGACAAGGTGAATGAAATTCTAAATTTCGACCCTCCCCTAAAGAAGATTGTCCTTTCTATGATTAGATTAAGGCCTTTTCAACATTAATAATACATGTCCCATGTGCATGAAGGATGAGGACTTCTTTCACCCTTGACACTTGTAGGTTTATGGGATCCGATTAGATGACACTCAAGATGGTCAGTTCACTAAGTGGGGATGCAATATTATCCCTGATGTTGACCAGTTGGTTCTATTAGAAGATTTTATCACAATGCTTCTTAGTGGTTATTTTTTGCCAGTGAGAGAATCTGGCATCATGATTAGGGTCACACCATTTTTATAGTGGCTCAGTTGGACACCATATGTTGTGTTAAAATTGTGGTCCCAATTATGGAAATCTAATATAATCAATTGGGATGTATAAGCAAGGTTAAGTCACCGTATTTGGATGATGGTACCCTTTCTAGTTATTTAGATCTAGGTAGGAGAATATATGGGAGGTTATGAATATATCAATGACCAAAAAGTTTTTGAAGTTCAATTTTGGTCTTATTTTAGTTGTATAAGTGGTGTACACCCATTTTATAATAAAAATCACAAAGTAATAAATCCACTCAACCATAATGACCATTTCACTTGGTGAATGATATATCCATAGATCATTCAAGGTGAGGGTATCTTATCTCTCTATGAGAGGGAGTCTTGGCCATAATAATTAATGGGAAATTGATGTGTGATGGGAAAAAAATATATAGGTTTTCATATAAATTCCAAAAAATTTAGATGATGTTTCCCCCGATAATAAATAGTGCATTAAAGGGAAAAAATTAATGGTTTCTCGACATCATTGGCTAATGGTACCTCAGGAAGACACACTATGTCAGATTGGGATTCCACCTTCTATAGGTATTCATCTTGTAATCACCACGACCTATTATGAATCCTAGATTTGATCATATCTTGATGAAAAAATAGGAAAACAGGTTCCTGTTGTTAATGATCAATTGGTTCCTAATACCAAAGGGGATCAAAGGCAAACAACCATACATTCTAGGACTTTGTATCAAGTGAGAAAATATATTGTTTATAACTCCCCTGTATTTTTATTGAATATGGGGATAAACATCCAAGGATACTACTTCTACACTATAATATCAAGTACCCATCATCCCTAAGGACACTAATCCAATAACATAGAGGTATTGAGACACATTGTGGAATTCCATGCTTATTGGTTACCTATAATGACTTCTCTAAGAGAAATAAGTCACATTAGGTGGATATGGTTATATATCATCACTTGAAAATGTTTCTTATACTGAAGACCATGTATTTTTGGAATCCTATATTCAATATCTTGAAAACACAATCCTCTCATTTCCTAACCGGCATATATTTTCTAGGAGGGTGATTGAAAAGATGGGGACTATGGGTAATAAGAGTGAAGAGGATTAAAATTTAGATTTTGAGGGAGATAATGAGGCCAACCCAACTATTTCAACTTGGATTAGGGATATTACTTCTTCTCCACTAGGGTCACATAATTAACCAACCCTAGGGGGTCCCAGGTTGGCTAAGAGTCCAAGGAAGCAAGTGCAGCGATAAGAAACTACCCCACTTCGAGGGGAGGTCCATATGAAATTAGTAATTACCTTTATCACAGACATGCCAAAGGACTACAAAGAATGAGATTATTTGAGATCAATCACAAACACTGAAAAAATATTGGATGATATTCAGATTGATGATGTTTTTCTTACAAGATTTAGTATGATCAACTCTCAGTTTCTTTATGTGGGAATCCTCATGAAGTAGGAATATACCAAAAGGATATGGAAACATGTATTCATTCATTCAAGGGTATAATTTACTGGTACAATTGAGTACAGGACGTGTTTATAACTATGTTGGAGCAATTTGATTATGATAACAAGGTAATAGGATTGTTTCTGTCAAATTATCTTCCTACTATTGTTGTTATCTTGAATCCCTACTCATTGTTCCTCCAGAAGGCTATAGATAATCAGTCACCATTAATTTACCCAGAGTATGCATTAGGAGTTAATGCTTTTGGGAGGAATATATCTTCAGGCATGGGATCTACTAAAGAAGGTTCTCCGATGGTGGTTATACATATGGAGGTGGTTCTTTAAGATCTTGTGGGATCATTGTTTCCCACAGTCACGCTCATTTATCACACAAGGAGACTATCTCCATGGAACACTATGAAGAATTAACATAAAAGAAAGGTTGTGATACATACTCAGTCTAGGGAAATAGGTGGATGTGTCATCTCTTTACATATATGTCATGTTGTGGGTATTCATGTGTTGATTAACTACCTCAAATATGAATTGGTGTAGGTCTAGTACCCAAGGGCCTAGAGCCCCTCCTTAAAAGACAAATGAAATATAGGCAGTTTCACCTGAGTTGGATGGGAAACTAAGATTAAATGAGGATGTAATAGAGGTTCTAAGCTATAGGAGTTCAACCCTTCATGATCAAGCACACTCTACCCCATTAAGAGGGGATACTTCAGTGGTCTATGTTCCTACTGATCATTCCCTTCGGAGAGCACACACATGGAAGAGACAATTACTCAACATCAAGGGGAGTAAGACCCAATTTTTTCTCCCCATTCCATGATCGTTATTCCAACAAGCATAGTATATGTGAGATATATTTTTAAGTGAACTAATTAGGTTGAACATACACATGAAGTATAGGCATATTAGTAAGAAACTGATGTCGATATATACATTGACGATGCGACACCTGTTTTTCTAATCACTGAGATAATGGTGGTTAGGGAAATCAAAATTTCAACAAATAAAAGTAATTTACTCATACTTCTATCTATTCCTTTGTATTTTAGAGTTTTGTTATTGATTTCATCAAAGATATGAATCCGGAATTATTGACACAGGCCTCAATGGTTTCAACTCATGTTCTGAAATCTCAATCTACTAATGATATAAAGGAGATAGCTACTATAGAGTCGACTCATGGTGTAGTTGTTTACTTGAGACCCAATATGGTTTCACTAGTTCTTGAATATATTTCACCATCTAAGAGATATTTTTCAGTGGATTAGGAGAATATCAAAAATATTCATGTTTCTTATAAAACTATATGGACGGACATCTTGAAACTGTTTTCGTAGATCCCCCTAGAGAACTTCCCAATGAAGATATTGAGATTACATCTTATTTTAATCCATGGGTATGATGGGTTTTATTATCATAATATAAATGAATTTTTAAAAAAAATTATGGTCTCTTGGGATATAGAAAATGTGCTCCAATATCATCTCTCAACCATGAATTCCATAGATTATCTTTCTACAACCAGGATTATCCTTCTCAATAAAGCCACTGAGTATGCTATAGTGACTATGAAACAATAGGGTCAAGTTGTAGAGAGGAAGGAATTGGTGGAATGACTTCATTAATAGTTTTATTGTCCTAAAAAATAATTGCATCACACTGAGGCAGTGGCGGATGAAGGGTAAAGGCTAGTGGAAGTGGCTGAGAAGGAATTATTGGATACAGTTGAGAGGGAAGAGCCACTACAGGCTTGCGGTGATACCGATAATACAATGTTATCTAAGCTATTATAAGTTTTAGAGGATTCCAATCAATCAATGATTCAATTTTATGAATCTACTGAGTGGGATTTGTGACAGCAATATTTTTCTCATATGGAGAGACTTTTAATTGTGGATGTTCTTCCTATTTTTTCCCATGAATAGAAATTTTGAAATTCTCAATCATCTATCTCTTCCTTCTATCTTCCCTTTGAAATTTTAATAGTAATAATGGATTTGAATTATTTTCTTTTCATAATGTCCATTTATTATTATATTTGAATTCTAATAATGGTAACATGAGAATGCTTTAAATTCGGTATTTTATATTCTGGTATGCCAAACTAATGTGACTAATGTTTTATGTCAAACAAGTTTTACCATGAATTATGGAATGATGACCCAAGCAGGGCTTATTGGATGATAATGTTCATTCATTTCTCAGATACCCTAATAGGGGGATTATGCGTCATGATTTTTTGATTTATAGATTTTTAGAATGATGTGATATAATTATGTGTGGAGTGACTGAAGATCATGTTTGAAATATGATTCCCAACATAATGTTGTTTAGGGCTTATAGAAAAAGAAGAGGTCTCTCCTGAGAAAGAATTTGCCTTTGGATGACAGGTCTTTTGAGGGTTAATATGAAGATCCTAACATGGGAATATTATGCATTGCTAAAAAAAGGTGTTGACAGAATCATACATTATACAATAAATGTATGAGGCAATATTATCAATATTCGTATTTTTCAAGACCAATAAGAGTGGCTTGCCAAGGGAATCTATCTGAGAATGGAGAGATCATATGTATTGAGACTGGATATAAATAGGAAATCCATGATACCTGAATTTGGTTTTATTAATGTATAGTTGAAGCATATCCAAGTTTAATGTCATGAGACTAGGATATAGATCATGTAGTTTAAAGTATAATGAAAATAATGTTTTTGGGATATGATTTAAAGTCGTTTATCATTGATTGAAGGATTAGAGATTTTCCCCTTTCACTGTAATATTCCAAATAATATTTCCTCATCTTTATGAATTAATGGGAGAGGTTGTAAGCTTTAATATGGTGGATTTGAAATATAAGGATTGACATGTGATGAAAAAGTCATTCGGGGATTACTATGATAGAAGAAATACCTCACGAGGAAGAATTTTCCTTTTTTTGACATGCCCCTTTTTGGGAAATTTATGAAATGAACACTAATGTGTATCAATTTATATTTAAACAGATATTTCATGAGGAATATGAAATTCTATTACTAGTGGAGAAATAAATCTTATGGGGATTTAGAATTCTCCAGACACAGAGTTTTGGTTGTGTAAGAAAAGGTTTAGAATAAGGGAAGATAATTTCATGTAAAAATTTACCAATAAAGTGTAGAAATATTTTACTCACATAGGTGTTACCCATATAATAGAAACCAATATCTCTTTTACAACTAGGGATGAGAAACATGGTCTAAGAGTCACTATGTATCTCGTCAGAATGAGAATCAAGCCACACCTAGTTTTTATAAGAACATTATTTTTTGTATGAAGTACAAATCCATTCTATTTCAGTTTGATTTCATAAATATGTCGTAATTGAATTTACCTTTGAGTTCATGGAGGAATCGAGGGTTTCCTGGGTGTGTTCAGAATCCAGAACCTATTTTCTGATAAAAAAAATGGCATGGTACATGTTAGTTCAAAATGTGCGGGGGGGGGGGGGGCTGTACAATTTTAACAAACCTGTGATGTTGGATAATGTAATGGGGAAGGATACACAGTTAGGGAAAACCATGTGATTTGGACCACATTTCATTGAGATAACCTCTTAAATATTGGCAGTGTGGTTTTTCAAGGTTTCCATATTGTTAGTCAAATCATGTAGGGGAATTGTGTGAGGGTCTCTTACCTACAGCTAAAAGTGAACAATTGAAGCATTGTTTGTCAAATTGTGCATCTAGAACATGCATTCAATTTTATTTCATTTTTTGGAAATTTCATAATTGTAATTTTAATTAAATCTATTTTAATATAAAATAACTCATTTTTTCAATGGACTATAGCTCACACCTTTTGAAGCTCTCAATGGTGACTATCTTTCGAATTGAGATAATCCTCCATTTGATCTCTGATTCAGGAGTGAAATATATTATTGGATCCACATAGATTAGTACTCAATTATTTGTTAGTCATTATTCATTCTTATTCCTATTGACAATTCTATTTAGGTGCTAGCTTATTTTCCATAATTTTATGTTCTTCATCCGTTATTCAATTTTATCCTGATTTGAGTGGAATCAAGAGTTATATTGGATGAAAACTCCACTATCAAGATATGGTTGGTGTTCTATACATTTTTCCTTAGTTTGGTGCTTTATTAGGTCACCTACCATTGTGCTGCCCACTGATCATTTCAGGGCATCCCTCACATTGAACTAGTTAATTGAATTAAATGGAATATGACTTATTAAGGATGCCCAAAGGTTTATTTTAGATGTATTTGTGGTTGTTTCCCAAACCAAGGCTACCTATGGGGTGTTCCATATGAAATTTACCTATTTATTTCTTGTAAAACTACCAATGGGGTGAGTTTTTGTTTTCACTGCTATAAATTTAAGCTATAACCACAAATCAATAGCCACAATTTTATAGATATGTGGCTATGACATAATTATAGCCACAGTATAATTAACAAACCATATAAATTATTTTTTTCCCATAAGAATAGATATCATCTTCATCCAATACGTTACCCCTCCTCCCTCGACCTCTATACACCCTCCTCCTCCCTTGAGCTCTCCATGGCCTCCTCCCCACCGAATGTTGCCGCTCCTCCCCCGATCAGTGACCCTCTTCCTCCCTCTTCCAATCTAAACCCTACTCCCCCTAGACCTCTCCACACCCTCCTCCCATCCGAACACCACTGCTCCTCCCTCGATCCAAGACCATCTAAACCCTCAACCTCTCTCAGGGCAGTGCAACTCATCTCCCACCAAGAAATCCTTCTCGCTCATCACTGACCAATTGATTCTCCCTTGGATGATCATCACCAGATTCACCATTACATCCCACCCGCATTATTAGCTGATCCTTTATTTTAGATTTGTGGTATGATCACTCCCCCTACCCTCCTTCTCCATTTTCCATTATTTTTAGATGATTTGGTTTTCTCAGTCAAGGTTTCAAGGAAATGATTTCTCCGAGCATGGTGGAATCATCCCACTTCGAGGGAAATTATTGTGTATCTTTAATAGGACGTCCTTAGAGGTGATTATTATGTAGTATTTCATCATTCATCGTGAGGTACATTTCCTGGTTGACTTATTTAGGGTTATTTATGAATTTATAATAAACTAAAAATTGATTCAAGGAATTAAATTGGGTATTTTGTGAGGATTAAGTCTAGGTTCATTTATGAGTTAGTTCAATCATATTGTTTGTGGGTTTTGTGTCATAATTCAACCTAGTTATTTATGAATGGTTTATATAGATTTGGTTTTTTTAGTTTTAAATTTTAATTTGTTAATTTAATCATGTTTATGGATGATCTTATGATAAAATTAATGATCTTAGATTGACGTAGATGGATATGATTTTACTATGTATCATGATATTTTGTAAATTTTATATTAATATTACATTATTATGATTACTTGTGTTTATTTTCCTTGTCTTGTTCATTTTTTCCAATAAATTTATATTGCCTCATGTCCTCCAAAAATTCAAATTGTAATGCATTTATTTTTAAATAGTTTGATGGTGGTGCCTTGGAAAAATCAGTTTTAGTGGTTATATTAATATCTCATTTGTGGTGTGAGTGTTTTTAAAATAGAAATATTTTTCCTTTTTAAATAATGATTTTAAACAATTGTATAATTCAAATGTTATTTTAATATAAGTGTAGAGATTTCATGAATAGGTTTTAAAGTTATATTTCAAAATTGTACGAGGAAATCTAAAGAAAATTTTATGGGATTTGGTCCAAGGGATTAACATGAGTAAGATGGCATGTGAATAGTTTTAAAAATTGTTTGCAAAGGGGTATTTGGATATATTTTTAAAGTAAATCTAAATTGGAATGGTTTAAAATTGTTATGGACTATTTGTATTTCAGGAGAAATTCACTATTTTTTAAGTTTAATTTTATTGATGTGATCCCTATTTATGAATAAGTGTGGATTTTTTATTTCAGTATGGTTAATGAATATGTGAATTGGATTGATGATCATATTTTTTGGTTTCAAATACTTGTTTGGGTTTTGATATTATAGTTAACCCCAAATTAAAAATAGGTTTGCAGATTAATTTATATTGGATGTAAATGTGACCACTTCTATGAAGACCGTTGTAGTTACTCCTTCATGACAGCTACTCTCCCAATAAATTCATACCTATCTCCGGTGATCGTTTGACCTTAAATCTTCAATCGATAGTGATTTTCAAGGTTCTCCACCCTAATACAAATGTGTCAATTGCAAAAAATATTACTCTTGAAAAGTTCAGTTGGAAGTGTTGTGAGGTTGTGTTAATTTAGTTAAAGGAAATCATTTATTCTAATATTGTTTACATTTATATTGTTCTGCAGTATTTGATAATTTCTTATTGCAGTTGGTTATATGGTCTATTCTTGCTAATTTGTAATTGCAGTTGTTTGATGTTAAGTTATGTTCTAATTTGTTTTCATTACTGATTTTGTTGACTAATTTTATAACTTCCATTTTTTAAGCTAATTGTAGAATCTTGCGATCTAACTTTCTCTATAAGCTTAAAAGATTAGGATTTATAGATATCCATGCATTTTTTAGATTATAGAAATTGTATAAAACTTGAAAAATTATTCTTTTTTATGTTTTCCAGACATCATAATTATAGAATCAGTTGTTTAAGTGACACTTTATTTTCTTCTTAAATAGATAGTGAACCACACATCATTTATTTTCTCATCTACTAACATGGTATAAAAGCCCAACAATGTAGTATAATTCATACATTGTTAATTCTACACATATTTCCTTCAAATATCAAGAGATATTGAAATGCAGATAATTGCTATTATTTATAATAAATCATGCATGATAAATATTAAAATTGTAAAAACATTTTTGTACGTGGGGCATTAGTTACTGAAAACATTGAATGAATTGTTCCTTGGTTGTATTATTTTATGTTAATCTCTCATTTCACCCATGGATTCACGTGAAACTATGTTTAGTTCAACAAGATATTGTTTTTCTGATTTCTTAATCATGCTGATGATGCAACATGTTTATGTTGTTATCATCATCACCTATTGACTTTATCACTAATCATGTTCCTCCCACTTCAAATTTAAGATTAATTAATGATGATTCATCTGATCACTAGCATTTTGTTAAAGTCTCCCAGGACCCGTTTTGTGTGTGTTGCGGAAACCATTGTCAAAGGCGACTCACCTCTTTTGCATAGGTAAGCATATATATAATAAGTTATCCCGTTATATGTATATTCTCCCATGGCAGCATGATTACATATAAGGGGCTAGGTGTGCTTATGTATATATATAAAAAATGCATACATGTGTGGGTGATAACAGTCTTATACCTGAGAGCATATATATAAGGATCCTCTTGTGTGTGTTCGGGGCCATCTAGACATGTACATATGGGTTAGTGGATCCTTATTTATATGCAAAGGTGCATATTCCAGGAGGATGGATGAAGAAAATTAGAGTTGTTGCTGATAAAAGTGTCAAGCACCGAGTGTGGCTTGGATCATTTAAGGTAGGGTCCCTCTTCTAGCCTATTTAATTCAAGAATGTTTTAAATTTCATTTAGTTCCCTTATTAATTATTCTTTGTTATATTAAATTTCAATTCTTGAATAAGTGTTAGTTAAGATAATTGTTTTTTTGATAAAAAAGTCATGGTTTTTTTAAAAAACACTCCAACAATGGTGGGTTTTCTGCGAAAACTCACAGTGGTATACCTTTCTTTACATTATTGCATTGATATTTTTCTTAAACTTGATGTCATTGTTTGTCATGAAGCACTAATCATACTTGACCCATTTTATATCCCTATAGGGGGTTTCCCTCTTTTTATTAAAATGGTTGTTTGAACTAAAACATCCATTAAGTGTCGTTAGACTTTTAAGATGGAATTCCCCAAGTATGCAAGTTTTGTAATGACCAAGTCACCACTAAGGGAGCTCCTTTGATCTTATAGATGGAATTTTTTTATTTTAATAAATTGAATGAGTTAAATGGAACCAAACATGGTTAAATTGTAACATTAGAGGTAATTCCTCAAGTAGTGAATTATATAATGGTTATGCCTCCTTTCTAAAGTTTAATTCGATGTCATGAAATAAATAGAGCGGCTTATTCATGGAGGCTTTCACTCCACTTTTAAAATGTTATAAAGGAAAGGGGTAAATGTCCATTTATAACCACCAAACTCCTACGTTATTGACTTGATTTTTATATGGTATTTCAAAAGTAGGTAATATCCCTCTTGATTGTTTCACATTATTAGTGATTTTTTCCACTTTAAATCCAAGTGCCTTGTCTTGATAAAGTAAATAACATGATTTGGATGGAATGGATTGTTATGGTGGAAAGCCTCTCTGTGAGTGTTTAAATTGAGAGGACCTTGTTAGAATAAAATGAATAGTTATGCTTACTTGAATTAAATGACATGTATCTGAGTGTTTTTCTATGATTTTCCTTAAATTAAGTGGTTGAAGAGGAATGAAATGTAGAGGGTGGCATGGGGGGTGCATGGAGTGGGTAGGGAGTGTAGGGTGGGTAGGGGTGGGCATGGGAAGGGGCAGGGGGTGTGTTGGGAGCAAGGGAGGGGGTGTGCATGGGGTGCATGGGGTGGGCAGGGGAGGGGGTTTGCATGGGGTGGTCAAGTGGAGGGGTGTGTAGGGGGTGTGTGCAAGGGGTGCAAGGGGTGTGCAGGGGATGCATGAGGTGGGCATGGGGTGGGAAGGGGTGTGCTAGGGAGGGGGTAGGGGATTTGATGGGGGAAGGTGGAGGGGTTGTGCTAGGTTATGTTTCAAAGGACAGGGGGAGTGTGCATGGGGTGTTCTGGGGGTGTTCAGGGGGTGAAGGGGTAGTGTTAATCCCACCTATGAGACTATATTTTCATATCTTCTTTGACAACATAGTCAAACATCATATTTTAGAATTTTGAATATTTTCAGGAAAGGCTTATGCACAAAATTTTCATAGGACATTTTTTTTTTATTTTTTTTTTAAAGATGGGGCTGAAGCCTCTATTTATTATTTTAAATCAAAGACCTCTTTAGACTGGGTAGAGGGAGACCCATTACATAGCATGAAGGCCCAAGGCCAAGTGGCCTGAATACAAGGCTTGAAAGCCCAATTTTTGGCCCAAAGGACCCCTCGGTGAACAGTACTGCTACAGTACCCGCACTACTATATTACCTGCTACAGTACTGCTACTGCTATAGTGTCTGCTACAGTCCCTCCACCGCTACAGTGCTGCTGATGCTACAGTGCTACCGCTTCAATAGTACTGCTACAGTATCTGGGAAATTCACCCCTTCCTGGATTCGAACCTGGGTCTTTTGGATGCCAAGCAGGAGCCTTTACCACTAGGGTCCTGGCTCGTTGGCTTTTCGTAAGACATTATAAGTCATATGATCATCAATGTTGTACAACATAACCACAATTTCCATATCATTTCGAGTTCCTCTCAAGACTTCACTCCCAATGAAATATACTTCTTCTTGAATCCTTATTATTGTGTAGTTAATCATTAGAAAAAATAACCATCTCCATGGACACATCAATATTTATTCATACACCTCCTAAACATATATTCTCATCTTTCAAAACTCTAATATGTCCATGAAAACACCCGTAGAGGGCTTCCAGTTTCTCAATATTTTGGCAATTTATTTCCCACTATTTGAGGGGGATTATATGAAGTTCATATCCAAATGACTTGGTATCATTTCACAATGATTTTCAATGATTTAAATAAAACCTATTATGAATATGTGAAAGTGGTATATTATTCTAAATATGAACCAATGTATACAACATGATGTAGTAAAAGCCACCATGTTGTGGTTTGTGTTATCTAGTGATTCATGATACCACTCTATGGTGTAGGTATTGGATGAAATTCGATATCATTTGAAAAAATATCATTTATTATTGATCATGTTATTTAGTATTGGTATGTACATATCAATATGAACCCAAAAGAAAACAATAAGGCATTCATGTACACCTAGGACACTATGAAACCCTACACCTAAGGTCTCCATGTGTTAACAAGGATACCGTGACACACGAACATTCCTACTTTAGTGACATTCAAAAATTCCACCTGCAAGGGGTGTGTGGCAGGGGGGGTGAAAGGTGAAGGGGTGGTCCAAAGGGTATACGGGGAGAGGGTGGGGTTACATGGGGGATGAGAATAGCGCAATGGTGGTGCAAGAGGTGTGCGAGGGGGGGGGGGGGGTGCAGGGGGTGTAGTGGGGATGTGTTGGGGGTGTGAAGGTGTGAAAGGGTGTAGGGGGGCTATGCAAGGGGGTGCAGGGGGGGTCATGGGGGCTGGGTACGGGTGGTGAAGGGGTGTGCAGGGGGTGTATAGGGGTGTTCAAGGGGTGTGTGTTCAAGGGGGAAGGGGGGTAAGGGGTGTGTGGGGGGGGTGAAAGGGGGTTGTGAAGGGGGGTGAAATGGGGCATGGGTGTGCAGGGGTGTGAAAGGGGGAATGGTTTGTTCAAGGGGGTGTCAAGGAGGGAGGGGTGGCCAGGAGGGTCTGTAGGAGGGGGGAAGGAGGGGGTGTCTGGGAGGGCCTGAAAGGGGTGTCCATGAGGGTCTGTAGGAGGAAGCAGGAGGGGGTGTGCAGGTGGGTCTATAGGAGGGAGGATGGAGGGGTGTCTTGGAGGGTCTGCAAGGGGGGTCCATGGTGTGCGGGGGGTGTGTATGGGGGGTGTAGGGGGGGTGTGTAGGGGGTGCAAGGGGAATGGGTATTCAAGGGGGTGTACAAGAGGGAGGGGTGCCCATGAGGGTTTGCGAGAGGGAGGAGGGAGGAGGGAGGGTTAGTGGGGGGGTCCAGGATGGGCTGTAGGGGGAGAGTGGGGGGTGTTTTGGAGGGTCTGCAGGGGGGTTTCCAGGAGGGAGGGGTGTCTAGGAGGGTCTACAGAGGGTGTCTAGGGAATTCTATCTAGGTGGTGTCTTTCTAGGGGGGGGGGGTCTTTCCAGGGTGTGTCTCAGATGGAGGGGGACTTTCTAAGGGAGGGGGTTTGTCTAAGAGGGAGGGGGTCTGTCCAGGGGGTGTTCATAAGGGAGGGGGTGTCCAGGAGTTGGGGGGGTCCAGAAGAGAGGGGGTTTACTGTCCATGGGGTTTTAGGAGGGTGGGGGTCTTTCCCGGGGGTGTCTGGGGGGGGGGGGGGGTTGTCCATGGGTTCCAGGAGGGAGAGGGTCTATCCGGGGGTTTGTGGTCTTTCCAGAGGGCCTAGGGTGGGGTGTCTATGGGGGGGGGGGGGCTATCTGGGGGTGATTTCAAGGTGGGGGGGGGGGGTGGGGGGGGGGGGGGTTGAGGTTGTGGTCTGTCCTTGGGCATGCTGTCCAAGGGGTGCCCAAGAGGGAGAGGGTGTCCAGGGGGCTTTAGAAGGGGGGGCGCTGTCAAGGAGGGGGGGTCTGTGCAGGGGGAGTGGATGTGGGAATTTCAAGGGGAAGGGGGCTATAGTGGGAGTGGGGGGGGGGATTTGCGGGGGGGGGGGGGGGGGTGAATGTGGGGTGTTAGCATCAGGGGTGAGGGTGCAGGTGAGGTGAAAGAGGGAGGGTGTGGGGGGTGGATTTGTAGGGGCAGTGGGGAGGATGTAAGGGGACAACAGTGGCATAAATATGTTGGGTTTTTAGAAAATTTAAAGGACTATTTCCATAGTTTGCAACCGTGGATATAGAATATGAGTGATTTTAGCCAATGCCATAGTTTCTAAACTTTTTATATAGGGTTTATTCCATGGATTGAACCCTGGGTATTGACTTATAGCCACGATTTAAAACCATTACTATAGACATTACCATGTAGCCACACAATATCTTCCACAGTTGAATTAAATATGGCTAGAACCTATAGCCACAATTTAAAACCACGGCTATAGCCTTATTTTCTATTTGTTCATCCTTGTATGATGAATCTTGTTTATAAATGAATTGAAATGAATTAGTTTAAAAGGATATGGGTTACCTCCTTATAATTTCAATAATTTTGATTAATTGGTTTATATGGATCATATAATGATTAAATGGCTTATTAGATATTTGGTAAATGAGTGGATTCACTCATTGGGTTCCTTGAATTGTGATAATGGTTAAATGAGTGGGTATTGTTTTTAATTTTTCATGAATGTGAAATGGATATATGAATGGGTAGACTCATACTGTATATAAAGTTAAATGGTATGATATGTTGAATTCTTTGATATATTCTGTGGAAGATGTGACTTGGATCATGAACATGTTTGTGGAAGCCTTGGATAGAGTATTATCCTTGGGTATTGATTCGGTGGGATGCCTCAGGACTTTCTACCCCTTGGGTATGGCCTTCTTAGACTCATGTTGGACATGTTTGACATGACATGCCCCAATGAATCCAACTAGATCCTGACCAAGTTTACATCAAGATTATCATGGGTATCTATGAGTATTCCTTGGTATTCTACACCTTTTATCTATACCTTCATGGTATTACCCTTGTTTATAGGTCTTGAATGTGGAATTTGTGATATTCTTGGTTAAACAGCTTAGTCTTGGTTGTTTGAAACTTCGGGTTGTACAACATGTTCATGGATGACATGACCTGTTTGAGTTAATGGAATGGTTGTTTTGGAAATTCATGTATTGTTTTTATCTTCCTTGAGAGAGGATAATGACCATATTTTATAGGGATCCTTCATAGGATATTAAAGTATTACTACTTTATTTGTTTACATTCCAAGGTAATCTTTACTTTTTATCACTGCTTACCTGATTTTCTTATACACTACAAAGCCAGTTATATTTCAAAACCCAGATTGTATAGAACTATGGGTGGTTAACTAGTGAAATTGTATCTCAAACCCTATTCATAAAAATTTTGGGTAACTGAATAGACTATTTTGATGTAGGTAGGGATATGGGAATGTAGCAACAATTCAATGATTGATTTGGTTCAATGATGAGGAGAAAGGGAGTACCAGATCAAATTGGGGATTGTGATACTATTATGAGATAGAAATTATTTGTATTTTCAATACATTTAATGTACTATACTACTATGTACCTATTTTTGATTCTATCTAGATACGTGCATCATCATATTTTTATATGAGGCATTTTTGGATTTTTTATGTATTCAGGTCTTATTTATTTATCAGTTGTCTTTTTGTTGTATTTTCTTCTTCTATTGATTATTTTTGGTTTTTTGACTACATTACACTCTAGTAATGAGGGCATAGTATCTCCACTGACACTGCCTATGCCATCAATACTTGTCGGAAAACTCTATTGTTTGGGGAGATGCGCTTGAGGCCATTTGACCAACATGGCTTGGGGCACTGTTGAATAGAATTTGGGTTTTGGATGTAACAAATTGGTATTAAAGTTGGTTCTGTTCTTGTTTCCTTTATTATTTTGTGACAATAGATATGGATATGATGTAAATGGAGTATGTTAATGAGCTATTATTGGGTGTAACTAACCCATATATATGAAAAATCCAAATTTCCTCACATTAAATTGATGTTTTATAGATTTTTACTATTTTAGTTGACTTGATTCGACTATTGGGTGAGACACTTGAATTATGATATTATTATTGATATGATTTTGGGATATATTTTGTTGCATCCTTATGATATTAGGGTATTCCATATCACGCATCATATAAGAACTTGTTAGAAATCACAAGCCATATATTATGTCATGCCATTTAGGATGAATTGCCGATTTTAATGATGTTGTGATAGGTGAGTTGAAAGATGCACCTGTTGTTATGATAGAGTTCGTGAAGTGGATAGAGAAAGTAATGCCATAATATAGTTCATAATAAGTATTGTCCCTTATAGAATGTAAAGTGATTCCCCATTTTATTCAATTATTTATAGTGAATTTGTTATCTTATGAATTAAAAGGGAACCAAATGTTCATTCATTAAGTGTTATGGTCCATCATAGATTAGAACATCGAAAACAATTTTGATTAACATTTAAATTAAATTGTGATATAATGGGAATGAATTTTAAAAGAAATTGAAATGAAAAAGGTGAACTTGAAATATATACTTGACCTAGATCCTACTTTTTAGTGGGAAAGAGGCAATATATCTAGTGGTTTTTAGTGACAATTTTTTTAAAATCCTGTATTTCAGAGATGGTTTTGTGGTATGACCATGTTTTATGAGGGTTTTGACTTTTCATACGAATTTTAGATGAAAAATTTGATATTTTTATTATAGAAGGTGTGTGTTTGGAATTTTAGTGGAATTGTACCATGATGACCTCAAGTCATACGCCAAGAGGATGGTGATGGACACACTCTCGAGGTGATGGGACCAGGGATATCAGTGGATCCTCCTCTAGTGCAACCTATGACACTTGCTATTATTCCATACATAGGTTTTGAGGCATAGTTCTGTGAGAGATTATATCACTTCATGAATACATTTTAGGGAGAACTGCAGCCTGCCTTTTCTATGGATAAGATGAGGTGTGTGTTCCATTTGTATCATCCTCCAACATTCTCAAGGAATGGTGGTCTATATGATTTTTATCTATGGATAGAGACTATAATTTTAATATTCGAGCACCTTCAAACACCTACTGAAAGAAGAGTGAAGACTGTGACTTAATGCTTCATGGAGCAGCAAAGCATTGATGTGTTATTTTGAACTAGGATGACAGGTTGCGAGGTATGGTTTGGGATGACTTCTAAACTAGGTTCATTTATTATTTTTACCCCAATACTCTATGGGATGAGTGGTATAGAGCGTTCATTAAGTTAAATAAGGTCACTATGGTGGTTATGGGGTACTTTACATATTGTACATAGTTGCAACATTTTTCACCTTCATACCTTATAGATGAGTTATCAATACAAATATTCTTTAAGGATGGTCTTTGACCTGATTTTAGATCATATGTGAACATCTCCTAACATAACACCATTACTGAAATTGTGAATCAAGCACTTATTATTGAGCAAAATCTGAGAGAATATCGGGGGAAATAGAATAGTTGTGTAGTCTCTCGACCTGTTGGCACAACCTCTTTACACAAGAGTGTCATTTTGAGGATCTCATTGAGATGAGTACCAATCAGGATGCGAGTACTAGTAACTCAGTGTTCTTACATTATTATGGATGATGGAGCCACATGAATAATTAGTTAAATTGTGAACTAGTCGAGTGCCGAGCTTGTGACAGGGAGGGACACAAATTTTTTTTAAGGAAATTCCCTCCAGTAGAGAGTGGAAGGGGGTCAGCTCCATCCTTTGGTTTAGGTTCATGTTTCTCTGCTCCACATAAAGTAGGGAGCTGGAGTAGTATCAATCGATCAGGATGATGTATTGGTAGTCATGGATAGGGTATCCAGACACCAATTATAGTGAGACATTACAGTGGATCTACTCCAGGTAGTGAGGCTATTTCAGAGATCCATGTTTCAGAACATATCTATTTTGTATAGACTACCACCTAGGAGTAGGGCGTCAGACCATCTATAGTGAGAGGTATTATCCTATTGTATCTACTATTTCATCTAGTTTTTTTTGATATAGGTGCATTGAATAGTTTCATATCTTTACTTATGGTGAAAATCCTTGGGAGTGTTATAATATGTTCTGAGAGTGTTACGACACTATAAACTCCATTTAGAATTAGAAAAGAGGGTACATTCTAGTTCAGGTAGTTCCCCCTTGAGGTTGGTGAGTGTCACTTATTTTTTAATTTTTATTTCCTTGAGGTGATAGGGTTTTACATCATGCTTGATATTGATTGAATTATTTCTTATTGGTATTAAATTGACTACTATCCTTGGAGGGTGACTTTCATGTCACTAAAGGGTGCATTTTAAACTTATAAGGATGAATGGGATGTTCAGATGAGCCAATCATGACCAGATCATCATGGGATGTGTGGGATGAAATCCAAAATTACTAGTTTGTATCTGGATGATTAGGGATCACATCAGACAAACTTTCTTCCAATGGTGGATAATTTTATGGATGCATTCGAAAACTATTTTTATAGTTTACCTCTATAAAGATAGGCAGAGTTCTGTATCGATATAGTTCTAGGAGAATCACAAGTATCCATTCCTCCTTATAGGATGGCTATGATAGAGTTACATGTGCTCAAGTGGTAGCAAGAGGATTTCGAGGCAAATGAGTTCATTAGACTTAGTACTACTCTTTGGGGTTTGCCGGTCCATTTTTGAGAAATTCGGATCGTAACCTTAGGATATGTACAGATTAATAGAAACTAAATCAGTTGAAATTTAAAAATTATTATCCCTTTACATAGATAGATGACTTGTTTGATTAGCTTTGAGGAGATCTGATGTTCTCAGAAATTTATTTGAGATCTGGATATCACCAGATATGTGGTCGACTTGCAGACATACCTCATACATCTTTTCTTAGTAGTTATGGTCAATATAAGAATATGGTTATTCTATTCAATATTACAAATATGGTATTATTTTTTATGGCACTGATGAAATGAGTCTTCCATCCTTATCTGGTTTCATTTTTAGTGGTTTACATGGATGATATATTGGTGTATTCTCAAAATCAACAAGACCATGAAAAAAATCATGAGATCTTTTTTGATACACTGAGAGAAAATCATTTATATTATAATCTCACAAAGTGCTGCTTTTGGTTTCCTTCTTGGGTCACATAATCTTAGAGATTAGAGTATCCGTAGATCTAGAGAAGTTGAAAGATGTAGTTTCCTAGGAGAAGTCCATGTATGACTTTAACATATTAAGTTTCATGGTTCTATGTGGTTATTATAGGCATTTCATTTATGCTTATCATGTTTAATAAGGTTGTTTATGAGATTTATTAAGAATGGAATCAATTTTTTATGGTCATATTCCTACAAGATGTCCTTTTAGAAGATAAAAGGAGGATTGAATTCAGCACCAGTACTGATACTCTTATAGAAGGGAAGGAGATACATTATGTATTGTGATTTATCAGGTATTGGGTTTAGATATGTTATTATGCTGGGAGATAGAGTCATGACATATGGTTCTTATATGCTAGGGCCACATGAGAGGAACGAACCAACACATGATCTAGAGTTAGCTACAACCTTTCATTCCTTGTGTTTTTGGAGACATTACTTTTTAGGAGAGTGTTTTGTGGTGTAAACAGACCAAAAAAATCCTAAAGTACATTTTTTAAAGGCATGTTATGAATATGATATAGTAAAGGTTAGTTGAATACCTATAGTATTTTTACTTTGTGATTTCCTACAAGCCTAGTTAAGGAAATGTAGTGGTCGATCCACTGACTAAGAGGAATCAGGTACATGCTGTGTAGTGGGCTAGTAGAAAATGAATTCTCATTGATTTGTTATTTGATTTGTAGTTGGAGGTGCATGATAGTCATTGGTTGAATTATCTTATTCCTTAGTAGTGAACTCTACCCTAATAGATAGATTGAGGATGATGTAGATATTAAAATTATAATTCTTAGTCCTATGGGACAGTGTGGAAGGCGAGGATCCACCTCATGGTTAGACCATAGGTGAGGATGAGATCATGCATATCCATGGGTATGTTTGGGTCCCAATGGGCCTACGAGAGGATATGATGTGGCCATTTCATGCCTCATACTAGGTATTTCATCCCATAGTGACCAAGATGTATCATGAATTATTTCTTCATTACTGGTGGTCGGGAGAATAGTATACTCCTATTTTAGTTTTCCCATAATAACAACTATCAGGTGACTATACAGATGGAACCATATGATATATTTTATGGTAGTCTATTCTGATCTCTCATGTGTTGGTGATAGGTAGGTGAGGTAGCTGTACTGGGACAACATATCATGTTAGAGACTTCTGAGCATTTCCAGTTGATTCTAAAGTGGATGATTAATGCACAACCTCAATATAAATATTACGTCAATTGTTAAAGATAACCTATAGATTTCATGGTTGAGGATCAATTCTTTTTATGTGTTTTATTGAGGTTTGGACATAGATGAATCAATAGATAAGCTTTCACCATGATAAGTCAGGCCATTTGAGATTCTGGAGAGAGTGAGGCCGGTAGCCTATCAGCTGCAGTTACCTCAAATGTACCGAGCCATGCATGACATATTCCATGTATCTCAACTATGCTATTTTCATTCAAACTTGTATCATATTTTTTAACCTAAGAATATTGAGTTATAGGAATTTTCATCATTCGAGTTGCATTCTATTTGTATAATTGATAGGAGGACCAATGTTCTCCGAGTCTGGCCATTTCTTCTAGTATGGGTTTTATGGAAGCATGTCAATTTATAGGATGAGACATGGGAGTGGGAGGTCAACTTATTGCTCAATGGACATAGTTATTCTCAGATGAATCTTGTCCATCTTTTAGAGGGAAATATGAGGAAAATTTCTTTAAGGGGGAAATATTATAAGAACCGAGATTTTTTGAATGAGGTATTAATCTCTTCTTTTTCAGTTTTCTAGCTAAAATATGGGAAAATGTGAATTCCCTTTAAGGTAATGCAGGTATGGAGGGTTAATAGGGCTAGTTTGTAGCCTGAAACCCATGTTTTGAGGAGAAAATGGCCAACTTCATGGTTAGATCATATTTTCTGGTAAAAACACATGGTCTGAATGAACCATGTGAGGGTGGATAGAGATAATGGTAAAGAAGCACATTTATTCCAAACCATGGGATTTGGGCTGCACATCCATGAACCAACCTCTTCAATTTTGATACTGATTTTTTTCATAGTTATTCATAAAATTTGAGGAATTCAGGTGGGGTGGCCATCCCTATAGCTAACCGTACATGGCTGGAACATGGTTTTTAAAATTGTGGATCCCTATTTGTTTTTAGGAAATTTAATAGTTTTAATTTTAATTAAATCTATTTTAACCTAAAATTCCTCATTTCTTCAATAGACAATAGTTCAGCCCATTTAAAGTTATCATTAGTGGCAATCCATGGAATATAGATAAATCCTCCATATGATATTTAATTCAATTGTGGAACATCCCATTGGATCCACATCAGTGAGTACTCAATTCCTTTTTAGACATTCGTCATTATTATCCCCATCAATAATAGTATTTTGGTTCATCATTATATTCCCTACTTTCTATTTCTTCATCTGTTATTTATTTTTGTCCAGATCTAAGTCCAATCAGGTGTTGATACTATATGAACACTCTACTATAGAGCCGTGGTAGATGGTATATACATATTTCCTTTAGTTTAGTTATTTTTTAGGATTCCTACAATTGTTCCATCCACCAGACATTCTGGAACAACCCCATGATTGAACTATTTAATTTAATTAAATGTAATATAACCTATTATGGATGACCTTAGTTTCCTTTGAGATGTATTGGTGGTTGTTTCTGAAAAAAAAGGCTTCCCATGGGGTGTGATATCTAAATTTCCATTAATTATGTGTTGTATAACCATCCATGTGGTGAGTTGATGCTTTCCTAGTTTGAGAAATATTATTAATTAACAAATTGAAACAAATTGTTTGAATAGGATATGGGTTACTTCCTTAGCATGTCAACACTATCAATTAAATGGTATATATGGAACTTATAAGGTTTAAATGGCTAGAAAGATATTTGATAAATCAGTGGGAAAACTCCATGGTTGCCTTTGATTTCAATTATGGTTAAATGAGTGGGTATACTCTTTGATTGTGTTTGAATGTAAAATGGTTAAATAATTGGGTACAATTATATTGTATGAAAAAGGTAAATTGTTTGAAATGGTGGATGTTTCCATAGATTCCTTGGATGATACTCTATGGATCTGTAATGAGATAGTGGATGAATTTGATAGAGTATGATCCTTAGGTCTTGATTCCCTTGGATGACTCATACCTTGCTACCCCTTAGATTCGAGTTTCTTGGACTTTGATAGGAAATGTACAGTACGACATGCTCATATGAATCCAACCAATGCCTAACCAAGTTTACAATGAGATGATCATAGGAAATGATGAGGATGCCTTGGTCTTGTATACCTTGGATACAACCCTTCATGATCTGACACTTTTTTATGACATGGTTGTCGAATTTAGGATATTCTTGGTTGAAAGGCTTGGTCGTGGTTGTTTGAAATTTTAGTTTGTATGAAAAGGCCATGGTTCATGAGAAATGTTTGGATGAATTAAAAGTCCATGTGGGTTAATATTGTAATAATTTTAGCTTCCTTAATAGATAATCATAACCTTATTTTCTAGGGAGCCTTGAGAGGATATTTCAGAATTACTACTTCAGTAGTTTACATGCCATGGGATTCTTTAATTTTTCTTAATACCTACCTTATTTACATAAAGACTACATAACATGTTATATTTCATATCCTGGAATATATAGACCTTTGGGTGGTCACCTACTAGGATTATATCCCACACCCTATTGGGACCACTGTTGGTTACCCGAAGAGACAATTAGGATAAATGTAGGGGCATGGGAAGGCACCCATAGTTTTAGGGTTGATTTTGTGCCATCCTTAGAAATAAGAGAGTATAAGATCGAGATGAATCTCATAATTCTATTTGGATATATAAAACCTTGGTATTTTTGTTATTTTGGATACATTTACTTTACTATACTAGTATTTACCTATTTTGGCTACTTTTTAGACATGTATCATAATATTTATATATGATACACTTTTGGAATTATTTGGTATTCTTATCTTGTTTATTTATCATTTTTTCCTTTTTATATGATTCTTCTATTGACAATTATAGATTTTACACTATTTTATACTCTATTAATGAGGGTATAGTATCCCCACTGACTCACCCTAGGCCCTCACTGCTAGTTTGAAGCCTCTAGCATTAGGGGATATATGCCTGAGGCCATGTATCCAAATAGGATTTAGGAACTACTGAATAGAATATGGGTTTGGGTGTTATAGTTTTTGGGCAAATTCTTCAAACTAATTGAATTATTTTTTGGAAAGGTGGAATTTGTTTCCTTTAAATACAGTCTCATGATATGGGTGAGAGACCATAAAAACCCTCGTATAAAAATCTAGCTTAATTATACAAGAGTGGGGGAGTTTTTTAATTTAAATAGACCGATAATTAAATATTTATGCATTACAATATATCCTATAATTATAGAAATCAAGACAGTCATAGTTATTGTATTTATGTTTTTAAAGAGATGTCAATCATGTAGTTTAATATAATGTAGTAAGGCTATTTTTATTCATTTAAGGTCATTATCCTAGGACTATGGTAACCCTGATATGATTGACATGCCTTGTTTGTGTGGGAAATCCCTTACCATAATTCCTAATCCCACTTGAGCTATTATCGGTGTGGGAAACTAGCAGTGGTAGAATTTTCTTCCACCACACAAACTCTATTAAAAGGAAGGACAATAATATTTCTATTTTGTTGTGGTTAGACTAGTATATTGGGTATGGGAATCACTATATATCTATCAGGGTGAGAATCAATCTATACATAGTTCAAGGATTTTAATGTTGAATAAAAAGGGTCTGAAACATGCAGCTTAGTGTCATATGATATGGATAAAGATTACCTAACATGAAAAATAAGTTATGATGCTCAATAAATGCTATTGAGGCATTCAAAAAATCTTCTTATGAGATGCATCCCATGTTTATGACAAAAGGTTTCTTGATCTAGTTTTCTATGGAATATTATGCTTGGTACATGACGTATGACTAAATGTTAATTTCATGTGATGAAGATGTTGTCATGTAATTTAATGCGAGGTGAATAGGAATACATGACGCATTATAGTTTTAGGTCATACAAATCAGAACATATTTCATGGAAACAATGAGTGATAAACAGATTACAAGGAGAAGATGTTACGAGTGGCTCAAATAGGAAGAGGTAAATGATAAAACATGATCATGAGTGTTCTTGGATCAAGATAAATGAGAAGGTAATAGTATGTATGGATTAAACATGGAACATGTTTGAAAAGTGTCTTCCACACATTGTTATTAGGTCTTACGGAGATTTGAGGGGTCTCTCATGAGGATGAATTTTCTATTGGTTGACAAGCCCTTTTTGGTTGGAGACATATGTAGAGCCAAACTAGGGAATAATATTTGTTGTCAAACAAAGGATTCCTTAGGAATAAGATATCCTATTACTGATGGTGAATCAAATATTATATAGATCTAAAATTTCCATGGAAAATTATTTTGATATGTGGAAGGAATGTTTTAAATCACACAAGAATAATTTGGACTGGCATTTGCTATAGAGTGAAAGGTTCCCTACCTAGATCTAGATCATATATAGGGAATGGGATGTTTTTTAGTAAATGTTTTCTATTCTAAGACAAAATATTCAAGCACCACTATGTATCCCATGCAGAAAATAATCAAGACACACATAGTTTGGTAATATGGAAAGGAAGAAGACTGATGTCAGAAATTGGGATATCCTCTCTTGAAAGGACATTGAAGCATCCCACGACTATCGTGAGGCTTCCCATATTTGTGTAATAAGGTAAGATACTATTTATCATCATTTTTTGAGAATGTTGTTATTTATTCCTATCATACTTGGTCTCCTGAGGTATCCTGAGTTTTCCATGGGGTAATGATTCAATATATCATTGCTTATATTTTTCCATGATGGGGTGAAAATGTCTTAAAAAGTCCCGTGATGGCTAATAGTTGATGAACCAATGAAAAATTAAGGAAAATGGGAAAAATTTCCAGAAAACACCCAATAAATATTGCACAAGTGGCTCTATCATGATTCCAAAGTTAAAAGAAAATTAGTATTGTTTAATTATGATGTGGGACCCCAGATATAAGACCTATTTGTTGCTATGTATCATGTGTTGATAAGAATCAATCTATACATAGTTTTGAATCTCGACATTGTAGAAGATTAATGTTAGGGGTGATGTAATCTCTAAAAATGACATTAAAACCTCTTATTTATGACATGAGAAATCCTATGTTTATTACATATGGAATGACTACAGTTTAACATCATGTGATAAGGACATTTACCCTGTAGTTTAATGCCATAAAATTATGATGATATGGTGTTCCTTTTAAGGTCATGCATCCAGGAACAAGAGGCTATATAGTTTTACATCATGTAGAAAAGGTGAATAAACCCATGTAAATTAACTTCATAAGGTATGTTTGAATAGTGATGTATAGTTTAATGTCTTTATTTTAAGACCAAGCCTATTTAATTTTACATAATGATGTTATGATGACAATCATGTGATTACTTGAAATATTTTTTCATGAACCTGACATTACTGGGTGTTGTGTTGATATGTTCATCCACTGAGATCAATGAAAAAGATCCATTAGAGTAGTCTTTTTATATGACATATGGTGCCTCCCACATTGGTTATAGATTTTGAGGATTCTTTCTGGGTATCATATGAGTCTTAAGGACCAACATCATCTCTCCCATAAGGAATGACTGAAGGATAACTTTTTTGTGAAAGGATTATGCAATCCAATTTTTGTGGACATACAAATGATTAAAGGTGTGAAATAGACTCTCATACAGTCACTATAATTCATCTAGTCACATTTGGAATTTATTTTCTATAGAAAACTACTCATAGATGGAAACACGATGGGATAGTGATTAAACCTTGATGGGCATGACTGCCTTTGTCCTATATACCAATGAGTATGGGTTCTTCTATGTGGAGGTGACGTTTGTAGATAGTTAAGCCAAAAATTCATGTAGGATCTTGTTTTTATACGACTTTTTATAATTATCTACCACATTTTTTAGTTAATTTGATAAGGTCTTGTTGAAGGTCTATATCTGTCCACTAGATGCTACATGATAGCTTGATGTATGGTTGTACGTGATGTTAAAATCCTGACACAGTCTTCCCAACTCATCAGAGAAACATTTGTTTCCATTATTTTGTCAATATCATGTAAGGTATGAAAAAAATATTGATGATATTATATCGTATAATGCTAATAATATTACTCACCCTGACTTATTTGAGGGGTTGGATTTGGTCCACTTGGAGAAGAAGTCATTTGTAGTGAGACTGTTCTTTAACTTATTGGTTTTTCAATGAGTATATGGTCCCATGATGTCCATTACCTATATAGAAAAAGGACACGAATATTTGGTTGTGTGTATAAACTCAATGAGTCAGTTAATGAAGCTAGCGTGAACTTGGTAGGAAGAAGACTTTCTGGTGAATTTAATGAAATCCTAGACAATTATGTGATATTAGTACCCACTACATTATAATTTATGATAAATATTGAACCATTACTAGTGGGAACTGTGGGTTCTAGTGTTCACATCTTTTATGATAACAACATTCTCTTCTCCAACAATGCATCTAAGAAGGACCCCATCATGGTACCTCTTATAGAGGGCCTTTTGATGATTCTTTTCATTATAAAGAACAAAGGTAGTGTCTAACAATATAATTTTCACTTTCTGAGTTCTATACTATGGGAGTAATCTATTTTGATGGGAGCCCATAATAGGTGTCATCTAGCTAGTGGTAGGACCGTCTGGTTCAGGGATGGGACTAACCTCATTGATCTCTTCCATGTTGACCTAAACAAATGCAAGAACATTCAGTGGTGCACAATTATAATGTATTTTTCTTCCCAATATAATATACTAGATCCAAATAAGTATTTTTAGGGAATCTTATTAGGTATTTTTTGATCATGAGACATGAACCAATGTTAGATCCAAATGAAATTCTACCATCAATCCGTGGACATAGTCAAGCAGGGGGATCAACTCTTTTTTATGTCATAATACATTTTGACTTACTTAATGACTAATTATGAATATCCCTATATCTTCAAGTGATTTAATAGTAATTGAAGTTACATCTCATGACCTATGATGAGGTCCCTATATACTGCTTCATTGTTTGTGTATCCTTCTGAGAATAAGAAATAGTACGATAGGAATGACTTTGAGGGGGAAATGAGAATGACTCCCAACCGGATTTTTTGAGCGTGGGGTCTTCCATCATCTTCCCTATTGGTCCTATGGAACCACCATAAAAATAAATCTCCCATATTTGGGGTCTTATTGAATTATTAATACCTCTTCATCAAGAAAATTTATATCCAATGACTTCATTTTTGCTGAAGGATACTCTATAAGGAAGTCTACCAATGCCTATAATTTTATCACACTATGATAAAAAATGTAATATAAAACTACTAAAATATCACCACCCATAATGATAGATTGTTGGTCAACATAGGATACACTACTAAAAATTAGACTTATAACAATGGTCTCACCAAAACCATTGGTATAGTTATCTTAGAGAGACCCTATACAAATAGTTTTGGAAAAACTGTTGTTATATGTCATACTAATACCAATGGTTTGTCCAAAAAAATTGGTATGGAACTATAAAAAAACCTTATAATAATGGTTTTTGAAAAACTATTAGAATTGGTTATAGCTATTACAATGGTTTTTCCAAAACTGTTGGTATAACTTCCATAATAAGACCCTATACCAATAGTTTTGTAAAAAACATTGGTATATTTCATATCTATACCAATGATTTTTCCAAACCCAATGGTGTATCATCCATTATTATCCCCAATACCAATAGTTTTGGAAAAATAGTTGGTATAGTTCTGAAAAATCTAAATACCTATACCAATGGTTGGGAAAACCATTGGTATATGGGTTTATATTTTTTCACATTCTTTTATCAACAAAAAATTGAATACATTAAGATTTAAATAAATTTTTAATTTTCATATAAATATTTGTCATATTATTTTCACAAAATTTATGGTAGTTTAGTGGTTAGGTATTTAAGATATAAGGTCGAGGTTCTCAGATCAAATCAATTCAAACTTTTTTATTTTACATCACATATACCTATGGTTTAAAAAACGTATTGAAATATTACAATGGTTTCCAAAACCATCGGTATAACCATATACCAAAAGTCTATAAATATAATTTGGTATAGACATATATCGATGGAAGATAGGGAAACCGTCTTCCAAACTATTGGAATACTTTCTACCAATGGTTTGGGGCCTATACCAATAGTTTCAAACCATTGGTATAGTTTTTTTCTATTAGTGATGGATGAGAATGTATTTTAGTGCATTTATATGAGATACTAAATGGACCTCAATATGTTGTAGTTAATTTCGTAGTTTCTTGACTACAATTATTAGTGCCAGATAGCTCTTCATGATATATAAATAACAAGTCTCAACATCAATAATGGTTTGGATGAGGTAATAAAGGTTGATTTCATTTCCAGTGTTATTTTTTATTTGAAATTAAGGGACTCAGTTACCGTTTTAGGTATTTCACAAACAAAATAAAGGGTATTCCTTTGATAGGAATCATCAATACTAGAAGACTTGAGAGATATTTCATGATACTTTTGAATACTTCCTGACAGTCGTTAGTCAACTAATATGAGACCCCCTTTTTCATCAACCAAGTAAATAGAAACACTTGACAACAAGGTTTTCTAGAAATAATTTAATGGTGGAAAGGAGTCCCTAAAATCCTCTCAAATATTTAATGTTATAAGGTGGTGACATAAAAAAAGATAAAACATTTATTCTCAAGGTAAATCTCGATGTCATGGTGGCATATGATGGAGTTGAGAAATTTCCATAAGGTGACACTAAAAGAGAATTTTAGGGGGTTCATTTTAATGTTTTCATGTCGTAGTTTGTTGAAGTTGGTATTAATAGAATCCAAGTGGTCAGAGAATTATTGAGACTGAACCATTAGATCATCAGTATATCATTTTAAAAACATCCCCATGAAGGGTTTAATGACATGATGCTAGACACATTGGTATGTAGTGCCAGAATTCAACAATACGAAGGGAATTACCTCAAAGAAAAATAATCCCAAAGGGGACTTATATGTGGTGGAATCTTCCTCATCTTGAGAAATTAATAGTTGATTATACCCCAAATATCCATCCATGAAGGAGAGGTCATTCTATCTATTTGTTGCATCGATCTCTTGGTCTATGATCAGAAATGGGAAATCGTCTTTTTAATATTGCTAGTTGATTTTTATTAAATTGAGATAGACTCTATTTTTACCATTCTTATTCTTAATAGTGACAATATAGACCATCCATTTTGGATATTAGACCTCCCAAATAAATATTTATCTAATTTTCTTGTCAACTTTAGCTTCAAGTTTCGATGTGTGAGTGAGATATTTCCTTTTAGAAACCTTCTTATAGCCCCTTGGTTCTATGGAAATACTAGGTTGTGAGTGGATACCTCAGGGTTGAGGTATTGAATTTTTGTGTAGTTCCCAGTGAAAACATTTTTATGATTCATTATAAAAGTGGAATATACCTCTTGTTATTTGGAAGAGGTGTCCACACATATCAATGTGGGATTTGGTTCCTCTTCTATACCCAGATTTATCTCTCTAAGTTCATCAATAGCGGTAAAGATACATTCCTAAAATACTGGAAGGTAGTCCCTAAGGTCCACCACCACCTCCTCCTCTTCATATCCTTCCTTTTATACCTTCTCATACTTTTTACCCTTACGAGGGTATTTGGTGAAGGAATTTTTTTAGAGTTTGGAGGGGAGTCAATATTTTAACATCTGGAAGTTGAAGTGACTTCTTTTAATATTACTAACAATGTGGGGTCTCGTTTATGTTCTAAAGGAGAGATAATGGAATTAATATGAGTATCATTACTTTATCTTGGTGAGATGATGGATTCTATCAACACATCTGATGAAGTAGTGTTGTTTCTAAACTTAGGAGATGGAATGAGGGCATATTTATCTATGATTTTACCACTATCTAGAGATTCTATGGCCTTTCCATCACATATGGTTTCATTTTTCATGACTGATATCATTAATATTGTCGAATATGAATCAATTTTTGGACTTATATGCTCAATTTGATTGATAGGTAACATGAAATCTTTATAGAACTGTTTGGAAGGGTATCCAGGGTCATTTCTTGACTGTTCGGGGTAGTGAAAAAAGAGACATCATCAATAATGGGTTGTATCTATTTGATATGATATAATCCTGCATTGATATAATGTGACTCGCTAGATTAAAATGGGGCCTTATTAGTTTGTATTTTCAAGAGTTTTACATTAATTCTGTATTTGAGGCATTGATGGTATGATGAGGGGATTTCCATGTGATCATACAACTAGGCTCATCTTCGAAAATATTGATGTTCATATCCTTCCAAACATCCCTAAATTCTATGTCAAATAATAGGTACCCAAACTAATCCATGATCTTTATTTTGACCAATGTATTTTTGTCAATTTCTTCATAACCATGTTGTGCCATAATGGAAGGAGTTAGGTTAGTGAAATACCATTGTGATAAATTGTTTTAATAATGTTTTTTTGCTGACAACAAATTTTTTTTATACGAATAATTTTTTAAGAATCAGATCCATCAAAATTGTATTTAGACCATTGGATCCAAAAGAAATGGAGGAATAATTTTCTTTGGAGTATCTCTTTGTAGTAATCAGAGAATGAATGCAGTTACTAAAGAGTTTTCAAAGAAGATTGAGAATTCATGAGTTATATAGTTTTCATACTTTCTAAAAAAACCATAAGATGCTTTGTTGATCAAAAATTTCTCACAAATCATGAAAACTTTAATGATAAATGTCTTTGAAGAAATGGTGTAGAGGTTTTAAGAAATTAAAATTTTCATCGAAAGGAGAATTCCATCGTAATGATAGTTCCATCATAATGATTATTAAACAATAATGGGATTTACATTTTTTTGAGATTGATCAGCACCTGAATCCTGTAAAAAGAGGATCATGAAAATCATCACCTGAATCCTAAAAAAATCGGATCTAGAAAATCACCACCAGAATACTGTAAAAATGAAATCCCGAAAATCCGCACCAAAATCCAACAAAAATAGAATATAGAAAATTGGCACCATAATTCTCCAACAATAGGATTTTTCATTTTGTATTGAGAAATAATTTGTAATGATATGATATTGAAAAAGATAGTAATGAGCTAAGATTGAAAAGGAATGTAATGAGATAAGATTGAAAAATATTATAATGTGTTGAGATTGAAAAAGATCATAATGATGTGAGATTGAAAAATCTTTGTAATGAGATTGTTATGAATTAATGTTCAAGAGGTAAAAAATGAAATTCAATTTTATGAAATTCTTAAACAAATTTAAGGAGAATTGAATAATTAAAATTTAAAGTTTTAAATGAGATAGATTTTCAGAGTTTTGATATTTTTGAGTAGCCTATAAATACCTACTCATATAATTCTATCATTTACAAATTTATATATATTTATGAATGGAAGAGCAATAGAAAATTTTAAGTGAATGTTCTCATATGATTAAAACAGAATTGTTTTGAGTATTCCAGAAGAGTTTTAGTTTTAACAGATTGAGTTTGAGTTCATTGTATTGAAGAAAATCGTATCCAGAATCCAGCATCATTGTATTGAAATAAATCAGATCTAGAATCCAACATCTTTGTATCGAAAGAAATAAAATCTACAATACAACATAATTTTACTGAAAGAAGTCATATTTAAAATATAGAATCTTTTTATGGAATTAAATCAGATCTATAATCCAAAATATTTGTATTGAGAGAAACTATATCTAGAATCTAGCATCATTATATTGAGAAAACCATGATCCAACATCGTCAAATTGAGAGAATCAGATCCTTCCAAATTAGATTGAGGATTTGGACTTGAGCATTTATGGAGAAGTTTCAACAAAGGCTTTATTATTTTGACTGGTTTAATTTTTTTAAAAGAAAACATTGTAAACTGATGGGAGTCAGTATAATCTTTTTTATTTCTAGATAAAAGGCATTTAATGGGAGTTGGAAGAAGTTTATTTCACTTCTTCATAATGGTGTATTTCTATAGACCAATGGGAGTAGCTATGGAAACAATGTAGGTTCTCACGCTAAGGTTGAACCTTGTAAATCTCATGTTCCTTTCTGTCTTTCTAATTTTTTCATGCATGAGTACTTACTAATAGATGATAAAGATATAAATCATTATAGGTTTTAGGGGTCAAGTTACTGAATGTTTTGAAACTTATAAAAATTAAACAATTGATTCAACCCCCCCCCCCCCTCTAAGTTTTTATTGGATCCTTTGAACTTTGATTGGTATCAGAGGCTAGAAACCCTTGTTGTATCATTACCATGGATAATATAAATTCTATAAACAGTAGAGGAATTACAACATTAAATGACAAGAATTATTGTGGATAGATAAATAGAATGATTGTTTATCATCTATCAATTGTATTGGATGTTTTTGGTGCTAAAACTATTGGTTTTCCACATATTAAGAAACATGATCCCATGAAATTTGATGATAAAAGAAACATAGATGTTTATTGATAGTATAGCAATTCAATCCTTATGTCCTTATCAGAGAATGTTTATTAGAAAGTTAAAGCTCTCAATACTTCAAATATTATGTGGGAAAACTAGAAAGTTTTTTAAGGGAATAAAAAATTCAAGGATTAAGAGATAAAAATATAGCGTAGTAACTATGAAGACATCACGATCAGATATGATGAAAAAATTTATGAATACTTCACCAGATTAAATGAAATTTCATAAAATATCAGAGGATTCAGAGAAGTCCTGGAAGATTCTACAATTGTGAAGAAACTCATGAGAAACGTTCTATATAGGTTCTATTCTAAAATTTCTAATTTATAAGATAAGGATGATTTATCTCTTGATGAGTTTTATAACATTATTGGTGCTTATTAATGTTGAGTCAATAAGGTTTTCCTTATGACTTTTCCATTCCTTCTTGTTTTGAAAATCACAAACACCTTATCTTTAAGGAAAATCGCTTTTGTAAGGAAAAATGCTTTCTTAAGGAAAATTGCTTTTATAAGGAAAAATGCTTTCTTAAGGAAAATTGCTTTTGTAAGGAAAAATGATTTCTTAAGGAAAATTGCTTTTGTAAGGAAAATTGCTTTCTTAAGGAAAATTGCTTTTGTAAGGAAAAATGTTTTCTTAAGGAAAATTGCTTTTGTAAGGAAAAATGATTTCTTAAGGAAAATCGCTTTTATAAGAAAAATTTATCCTTATCATATTTTCATTAATATTTTTCTTAAGTATGAAATTCGGATTCACTTTCTCGGAATCATTAAAACTGATAAAAATCATTCTGTTTTAAGATTCGGTTCTAGACAAGAACTCTAAGGAAGTATCATTCCGAATTCCGGATATGAATTCTGACTAAGTTCTATTCCAGATTCAGGATACGAATTCTGATGATGAATTCTCATTACGAATTCTAATGAAGAAATCTCATTCCGAATTCTCATTACGAATTCTGTTGACGAATTCCCATTACGAATTCTAATGAAGAAATCTCATTCCGAATTCTCATTACGAATTCTGATAAATAATTCTCATTACGAATTCTGATAAAGAATTCTCATTATGAATTCTGATGATGAATTCTCATTACGATTTCTGATGACGAATTCTTATTCCGAATTCTCATTCCGAATTCACCTATTAAACAGAATCTGATTATCATTGTTTTATACACTCTGAATTCATTCACTCCGAACTTTCACTCCGAAATTTCTATTCCGAACCTTTATGTTAGAGTTTAAAACGATGTCGTACATTCTGTTACACTTACTTTGTTATAAAACGATGTCGTCCATTTTGTTATAAACTAACCGTTGTCTAAGTGACACGTGTACAGGTCCCACCGAACTTTAAGGAAAATGTGACCGTTGGAGAGGAGCCGACCTTACCTATAAATAGGAGCTCATTTGAAAAAGCTCATAACGGATGGATGAACAATTTGGACTTTGTGCATACATGCTGTTGAAGTGATTTCTAGAGAGAGAGTCTCTTATAAACTCTCAAAGCTTCGTGCGACTCCGAATGTTGGTGATTACATTCGAGGGCTTCCGGGGATAGGAAGACAGAGGTGCCGACTACCTTAAAGATCGAGGGCTTTCTTGCTGAGAAAGACAGAGGTTGCCGACTACCTTAAAGATCGAGGACTTCCTTGCTAAGGAAGACAGAGGTTGCCAACTACCTTGAAGTTGAGGGCTTGAGGGGATAACAAGACAGAGACTCCGATCTTCGTATCGAGGGCTTACCCTGGTGTGGGTAAGACAGACTTGCTTGAAAGTATAAATCAAGGGACCTTTATCCAAGGTTGTTGGATACCCTTCTCTTTGGGTTAAAAGACTATTACCTTGTTACTAGTAGTTTTACTACTTGTTGTTATTCCGCTGCAATTTGTATCTTAAGGAAAGTATAACTTTCTTATACTTCCTTACTTACTCTGATTCTTTTAGATTCTATACGCTTTAAGGTAGAATCTCATATTGTAACTTTTGTTAAATTTCAATTTCTGGAACCATATTTCCGGAACCTACTTTTGGAATCTCTTTCCAAGTTTAGTTCGGTGTTAGAGGTGTTGTGAATCAACTTAGTTTAACTTTGTTAAACTTAGTCCTTTCCTTTTCTTAAGGAAACTTTAGTTATTCATAACTAACTTTAAAGGTTCCAAAGGAATTTTTAAATTATACAATTCACCCCCCCTCTTGTATATTGAGCATCTCATATTATATTTCGATCCTACAATTAAATGAGGAATGATCAGATATTTAAAACGAATATGAAAGATTAAATGGATTTTGAAGCTATGAGAAATATAAAAATCGAAGGTGTTGATGAAGCCGATCCTTGTGAGCATAATGATAAGGAAGAAGATGATTTTAATTAGAAAATAATGTTTCTCATAACAAAAAACTATTGAATAGAAAGAGAATAGTATGGAGAAAATATTCCTCTCAAATGTTTTCAGTGTGGTGGAATTAGAAACATTTCTCTGAATTATCCCAAGAAGAAAGACAGAGAATATCTAGATGATTCTGATGAAAAACATCAATGAAAAAAGTGTAAGAAAAGTGATAAAGAAGGTAAGTCCTCTAAAAAATTAAAGAAAAAGATTTTTGGAAAGAAAAAAAGTATTTTGAGTAAGAAGGTTTAATCAGACTCAATTGAAAATGATTATTATAAATATGAAAGTTTAGAAAAATTTAAAACCTTCATTTCAAAAGTTTAGAAAAAAACTTCTCCGAGAGTGAAGATAGTGGTGAAGAATATTATAGAGGGTATCAGCTTAGAATAAAACTTCATTCATGTCTTAATAAAAACAAATCCCCCAAGAATGAAATAAGATAAATAATGAAAGATCATGGAAGTGTTTCTGATGGATGAAAATATAACATCAAACAGGAGGATGAATAAATTCAATAAATTTTATGTTAGAAACATATAATTTTTGAATAGGTAATGATGATTTAAGATCTTACCAAGATGCTAAAATATAAAAAATAAGTGGTTAAAAAGTTGTAATCAAAACTTCTTGAGTCCAAAAATAACATGATGAAGATAAATGAAAACATCAAAAAAGATACATAATTAAAAGTTGAGACTAATAAATTTTTTGAGAAGGCTCATTATGGTAATCATGTGAAATATTCTATTACCAAAAATAATGATTCATTAGATTATTCTAACATTTCAGATTTAGGAAAATGTAGTAGGAAATATTGGGTGGAGAAAGGATGTGAGAAATCTGTTATTTATAAAAAAGTAGAAAAAACACTCAAAATAAAAGATGGTACATAACCTAGGTATGTTAGAGATAAAAGAAGTTCAACCCTCAACCAAGATTCTATAGAGAATGATCTTTCTTTAATATAAAATCAAGATTTAAAGGCTATTTCTGGTGTTGTGGAATTTATGGGAATAGAGATTATAATTGTCAGAACAACTAACCTCTACATGGAAGAAGTTTTGAGAAATATGGAAGAAATTGTGAACGAATAATGAGAAACTCTTATAACTAATAGGAAGTTGGAAAGTTGAATTATTAAGAGTTTAGAAACATTCAAAAAAAGAATCAATATTAATGTTTAGAAGTAGTTTGTGGAATATGTGATCAGTCTGGTCGTCATTTTGAGAGATGCATGACACTCCTTATATAACAAGATTATTATGATATTAAATAAAAGAATGAAGAAAAAATAAGGTTGAGTAATGATATTTTATTGTTTATATGGATTTTAAAGCAAGTAATATGAACAAACCATGTATTCGTGGTAGTGTTTTTTCATCACATCTAATAGGTGATATAAAAATATTAAAACATGTTGAAAGTTATGATGGAGGATTAGTTACTTTTGGCAATGATATTTCATTTAAAATCATAGGAATCAGTATGATAGATATTGAATCATAGAAATTGAAATCTAAGGAATTATTACTTTTTGATGAGCTAAAACATAACTTACTTAGTGTAACTAATCTTGTTATGATGGAAAAGAAGTAATCTTCATAAAGGATTCTTGAATCATCAAAAGAGTGAAACATAGAAAAGTCATTAAAAAATGATAAAGAACCAATGGGAATATCTTTCAAATGAGAGAATACAATAACTTATTTCACTTGATTGATTAAGATGAAAACAAATTCTGGCACTGAAAACATGGGAACCTTTGGTAGAAAAACATGAATAAACTTTCTAAAGTTGATGATATCCAGAATTTTCCAAAATTGAATAGATGATATGAAGGTGTTTTTATTAATTTTTAGAAATGAAGGATGACTAATAAAAGTCATAAGAGTATTGAGATTCAATCCACCATATAACTTAAGCTTATTCATTCAGATCTATGTGGGACAATGAGACATCAATTGAAAAAAGGGATTTATACCTTTTCACTTTTATTAATAATTTCACTGGGATGAAAAACATCATTTTCATGAAGTATGAGTTAGAGGATATTGAAATGTTCAAAATATTTAGAAATGATATTGAGAAAGAATTGGGGGATTCCATCAAGTAGATGAGAATATATAATGGTACTGAATTCGAAAACAATACATTTGAAACTTATTTGAGAAATAATGGTATCAATAATTAATATAGTTATCCTTACACTCCACAAAAAAATGGAGTTGTAGAATGAAATAATATATTCTTTGTTGGAATGAGAAGAAGTATGTTGTTAGAATGTAAACTTTCAATTTTATTTTGGAGATAAGCTATTTGTACTTTTATACATGTTCTGAATAGATGATTGTTGAGACCAGAAACCAACCTGACTTCTTATGAAATTTGGTATAACAAAAAAAAATCATTGAAATTCTTCAATTTTTTTGGAATTCCATGTTTTCCCAAATTCATAAAATCAAAATTTATGAAATTTTGATGAAAAAGCCGATGAAGGAACTTTCAGGGGTTATTCACTAATTGAAAGAAGTTACAAATGTTTGAAAAAGATGTTAGACTCAAATTATGTTAAGGTAATTTAAAATCAATGTTCCTTAAAAATGGTTGTTGAGAATGTTGTGGAGGATAAATTGGATATTCTCAACAATAGTGAATGTAATTCAAAACATTCATATCTTGATTCAAAAGAATCATGTCATGAGAAAATTCTAGCTGGGAAAGAAACAATTATATTTCCTACCTTAAAAAATATTTTTAATCTGAAAACATTATTGTGAATTAGAGGGCTCAGTTTCAGATTAGAAGAAAGTTGATATTTGAAAATTAAACATCACTTATCTCAAAATTTGATCCAGAATTAGTTTTAGAGGATATTCATCATAAAGAGTAGTTGATTCTATGAATAAATAGTTGTATCAATTTGAGAATAATGAAACATGGGAAGTTGTTACAAGGATTGTAAATAAAAAATTTATCAGAACCAAGTGGGTTTATATAAACAAATTGAATGAGAATGGACAAGTTTCAATAAATAAAGAATGACTTGTTTGTAAAGGCTATTCATAGGTAAAAGGTGTGGATTTTGAAGAATATTTTTCCCAAATAGTAATATTAGAAACTATTAGAATGTTTATTTCAGTATATGGACATCAAAACTATCAAGTATATCAGATGTATGTAAAGTCATATTTCTTAAATAGTGATATTGAGGAAGATGTTTACATAGAGAGACCTTTTGGGTTTCTACAAGATGAGGACGAATTTTTTTTTTTAAATTGAAAAAATATTTTAATGGGATGATACAAACTCCACTTTCTTAGTATTCTAAGATTTAAAATTAATTGATAATGATGAAATTTTCTAATGGAAAAGTTTATTGAAATTTGTATGTTTAATATGTTGACTCGTGAACATTGTTTGTAATTGTTTATGTGGAAGATATATTTAATTTCTGGGGATAAAGAAATGTTTTGTGAAAAGTTTTCTTAAAAAATGAAGATGAATTTTGAAATGTCAATATTGGGAGAATTATCATTCTTCCTTTGATTAAAATCTCAAAAAAAGAAAAAATACATTTTAATTTCTCAAGAAAAACATTCTAGGGGATTGTTAAAGAAGTTCAGGATGATTGAATCCAAAGAAGATTCAAGTACTATTTAAGAGAGCAGAAAGTTGAGAAAAGATAAATATAGAATAAGTGTGAATCAGAAAGACTTTCGAAAGCTGATAGGAATTCCTCTTTACCTTACATCTTCAAGGCCTGATATTTTTTATGTAGTGACTTTGTGTTATAGGTAACAATTTAATCCAAAGAATCACATATGTTTGAAGGAAAAATAATTGTAAGATATGTTAAAGGAAAAAAATCACATTGGTTGCTATATAAATGAATTTATGTGATGATGTTTCATGATTATACTAATGCCAATTTGGCTGGAGATTGTAATGATAGAAAATCAACCTCAAGAGGAACATTTTTCTTGGGTGAATGTTCTGTGAGTTGGCATAGTAAGAAACAATGTTTAGTAACGTTGAGAATAACTGAATCCGAATATATTACAGCTACTCAGGATTATACTCATATGTTGTGGATGAAAGTAAAACTTGAATATTTAAAAGTGAACGCTTATAAACAATTAAAGATACTTTTTGATAATCAAGGTGCAGTTTATTATTCTAATAATCCAATCTAATAATCAAGATCAAAACACATTGATATAAAGATTTACTTTATAAAAGAGAAATTGTATGCTGGATATGTTTTTCTGGAATACATATCAATAAAGTATTATATTACCGATATATTTACCAAAATAATTATAAAAAAGGTTTGTGGAATTGAGGCTGAAAATTCATGTTCATCATCCTCACATGTCTTCCTAAATCTCATAAGTAAAATCCCCCTCCATGCTTTGTATTATGTTAACAATAGAGGAGAGAAAGTAAACAACTTTTTACTTTGTAAGATGTTTTTTAAAAAAACATTCTTTTATGAGTCAGGAGGTGTGGTTATCATATAATGGAGGATAGAAAAAGAAAAGTGAGGGAAAATAAAGAATGGGGAATAGAAAAATAATGTGTGAAAAGAAAGGTGACGAGAGTTTATTTTTACATGGCGCAAAATTTTCTTGCCACCAAGGGATGGAATTCATTAAAAAAATTACCTTATCCTATAGTGTGGTGTTAAGATACTCTATTTTGAGAAAGTAAATTTTTTTATAAATTTCAAAAAAAAATTATTTTTTAACAAAATTTGAGTTGTGAAAAATTATAAATGTTGAAAAATTTGTTAATGAGAGTGGTCAACAAATCCAAAAGGTGATATTGAAGCACCATTGTGATAAATTTTTTTAACAAAGTTTTTTTATTTGTTGAAAACATACCTTTTTGTATTAGAATTTTTTTTGTTTTCCCAGAATTGGATCCATCTTCATTTAATTCATACCATTGGATCAAAAAGAAATCGAGGTCAGATTTATTGTTTTCTAGGAGTCTCTATTTGCTATAATCAGAGAACGAATATAGTTGATGTGGAGTTTTGAAAGAATAATTTGAAGCCAGGAGTTAGAAAGTTTTCTTAATTTCTAAAAAAACCATATGACGCTTTTATGATCATGAAGTTCTCAAAAATCATGAAAAATTTCATGATAAATACCTTTATAGAAATTTTGGAGAGGTTTGATGAAATTCATATTTTCAATGAAATAAGAATTCGATCATAATTGGAATTTTATCATAACTAGAATTCCATTGTAACGGTATTTACATTGTATTGAGACTGATTGACACTTGAATCCTATAAAAAATTGGATCTAGAAAATTAGCACCAAAATTTTGTAAAAAGTGTATCCAGAAAATCTGCATCAGAATCTTTCAAAAATTAGATCCAAAAAATTGGTACTAGAAACCAGCATAAACCAGATCCATAAAATAGGAAACAAAATTCCTCAATAATAGGCTCTATTATTTTTGTATTGAGAAATAATTTCTAATGATATGAGATTGAAAAATATTTTAGTGAGTTGAGATTGCAAAATACTATAATGAGCTGATATTGAAATAGATTATAATGTGTTGAGATTGAAAAATATCATAATTAGATGAGGGAAAAAGATTTATAATTAGATGATTATGATTTAATGTTGAAGAGGTCTTACTTGAAATTCAATTTTGAGAAAGTATCATATAAATATAATGAGAATTGAAGAATCCAAAATTTATGTTTTAAATGAGAGACATTTTCCATGTTTTGAGATTTTTAGTTTCCTATAAATACTTTCTTAGATCAATCACTCATTTACAACATTTTATATAAATGTGAAAGGAGGAGAACTAAAAAAATAGAAGTGAAAATTCTCAAGTAATTGAAGGATAATTTTTTTATCATTCCTAAAGAGTTTGAGTATTTATAGTTTGAGTTCGAGATTATTGTTTTGAAGCTAATCGGATCCATGATCCAACATCATAGTATTGAAATAAATCAGATCAAGAATCTAGCATCTTTGCATTGAATGAAATAGTATCTAGAATCTAGAAAATTTGTATTAAAATAAATCATATTTATAATACATCATTACAGTATTGAAATAAATATGATATGGCATCCAACATCTTTGTATTGAAAGAAATCGAATCCAGAATCCAACATCATTTTATTGACAAAATTAGGATTGAGCATCATCATATTGAGAGAATCAGATCCTACTGAGGATTTGGACTGAGCATTTGTGGAGAAGTTTCAACAAAGGTTTTATTCATTTGATTGGATCAATTGTTTTAAAGGAAATCAATGTAAACTAACTAGATTCAGTATAATAATTTCTATTTGGAAATAGAAGGTGTCTAACGGGAGTTGACACAAGTTGTATTCAATTTTTCATAATAGTGGATTTCCATAGACCCATGGGAGTGGCTATAGAAAGGATGTATGTTCTCAAACTGAGGATGAACTATGTAAATCTTGTGTTCCTTTCTCCATTTCTTACTTTTTAATGCATTAGGACTTACTAAAAGTTGGTAAGGATATAAATATTAATCTATTGCAGAGGAAAAGTTTCTAAAAGTTTAAAAACATTTAAAAAGTGAACTACTGATTCAACCTCTCCTTCTCAGTTGTTATTTGATCCTTGTATCTTTAGTGGGATTCCCTATAGAGAGCTTGTTAATTGTGTTCAATGTAATGAGATTAACTCCTAATCCATTGTCAATGAAATCCCATTGGGGGTCTACACCATTTATCGTTCCAGACGCATATAGGGGTCTGGTGTGTCATTGTATAATGACATCTTAATCGTTCTCTATAAAAGCGAAAACCACGTGACATTTAATAGGATTTATCTCTACAAGATATTACTCAGCAATGGAAACCTAATCTTCAAACTCCCAAGGGATTAGAAAATCCCTACCAGTGCTTACGTGAGGTCTTTTGACAAACTCATGCCATCCAGGATAGATAACATGGCTGGTAACAGACAGTTTTTTTTGAAGATTTAATACTTCCAGGATAAAGGTACACACTTACCAGTGTGTATATTCTCTTTCATAGTAACTTTATGGGATTTACTACTGAACATAGATAGATTAGTCCTAAAAACAGGAGTTGAGGTTTCTCCTATCCTCAGTGGGTTCGGTTGAACAAGTCCGCTCCCCTTCCATGGTTGATAAGACACTTGTACCCCTTCGATGGATACTATTGGATGATCAGGTTAAAGATGATTTTAGAATATGTAAGGGTATTTCCCTACTCCTATTGGACTCACTGAAGCGATCTTATATGAGTTTTTCAACACTTATATTTGAGCAGGGACATGGCTAGAATTCTATTTTCCACCCTGACTGCAACATCCCTTATACCCTCATCTCAGGTGTCCTATTCCTCTAGTCCCCTCATTGGGTGCAGCAAACATGGTTTCATATCCATACTCATTATCTAATAAGGGATCCATTAAATGAATGAAAATAGTGTAACTAAATATTAATTCCTCATCTGATGATGATTTTTTCTGGCTTGCCATTTTTTGTGGTACAATTTGGTGGGGTGGTTCTTGTTGTTTCAAATGAGAAGTAATGAAATCCGATAGATTATATTCTAAATTTTTCCCATGGTAAATGTTCATCATACATTATTTTCACCATGTCCTTCTAAAGAAACAGTTTATTTTTAAATCATTTCTTTTGGAGGAATGTGATGTCGATGGGTTTTGTAATGTCATAACAGAAGCATCTGAGGACAAAATTAGTTGCGTCAACTATGTACAGAGGAAATCATCAGTTCATTTTATTGTCTTTCAGGTCCACCAATGACCTAAATTTTGAGTACCTTTTCTATAAACTTTTTCTAACTCACCTATGTTCTCATGGGTAGTAGCTAAAACATATGCTACTTGTGTTGGCAGTTTCGCTAAAATCACTTTCCCAAAGTCTACCATTTGTTTTCATGATATATTTGAATATAATTAATTCTATAATGGTGTTCTCCAATGTTCATTGAAAGTGGAAATTGAATGACCTATCATCAAGACCCACCTAGTCTGGCCTCTTGGGCTTCAACACATGAAGTAAATAATTTTCCATAACTACTATAAATTAAATGAAAACATGGTCATCTCGAAATGAATACACTCTATTATTTATATCCTATTTTTTTCATTGGTCCTCTCCTCTCATCCTTACAAGGTGGGGGATTATTTCTATAACCAGGGGATGCTGCATGATATAGTGGGGTTTGGATCCAGACTATAACAACCCATACTTTACATACATTGTTATTACTTCAAAATTGAATCACACTTATTACAACATATAAAAAAACCATGAAAGGACCATATAGGTATAGTGTCTTTAGAAATTGGGAAACATAAACAACTGGTTCTTAAATCATCTACATATTCTCCCTTTTATTTTATCATATCTAGAGTCCCTTTTGGCATATCATACTTAATACCCTTATTCCAGACCTAGGGAAAATAATATATACAAAAGGGTGAGCTCAAATTCTCAGCAAGGGTAAACAAAAGAAATATCAATCGTTTCATATGCATAAGAACATAACATTTTGAAAATTTTAACCTAAAAAATAGATCATAATATCATAAAATGGGATAAATCATAGTAGTGAAATGTAATCCCAATAATAATAACATAAAACATGAAACTTTTTGGAAAACACACATAATCATAGAGAATCATTTCTTAGTAGTCAAGACTCATTGCCAAGACTATCTTAGCAGACAAAGTCCATTTCTGAACCGAGTTCACTCCTCATTTCTGTCATGTATCACTGATCCAGATTAACCTGCCGTTCCATAAATGTCTATGTCATGAGATATAAATCTTTACCCAATGCATTGGAGGGAGATATAGGTCCCACCCATCTCATAATTATACCATTCTTATGTGTGCCACAAAATCAAAAATCATATATCATAGCATAACACATGTAATAAAAATGGGATTCTTAAACATCATGCCATCATAACATAATCCATATAAGGTAAAAGGACATCATAAAATTAATTCCATCATAACATAATAAAATAAATGTAAAAATAGGGATAGAAACAGAACCCTATATAATCTTAGATGGTAAATAATTTTGATAAAACACTTGAACCCCATTCTTGAGGAAAATATCATTTCTACTTCAAAAACATTTTTCCTTTCTTAAAATGTCATAAAATTTTAAACTAAAAGAATTTGATTAAAAATAAACTTGAAAACTTGTAAAGGATGCTTCATGGAAATAATGTTCTAAAAATCCATTCAGGCCGTGTAAGTTAAAAAACATTCTTCTTGTACTTTGGCCGGAAAAGTCAAAAAGTACCTCGTACTAAAAACGAAAAAACATTCCTTTAATATCTTTTACTAAAAACTCACCAAAGGGTAAAATTGGATTTAAAAAATTGTAGGAGGATAGAAATAATATTACATATTGAGGAAACATGGATGTGGATGATAAATACACCCCAATAAATACCAAAGTATAACCAATCTCTGATAAAAATGAGATTGTGAGATTTTCCCTTACCTTAGGTCCGATTTGCTTCATACGTGTCCGAAACTCCTATATAATGATTTAAATAATTTCATTGACTTATTCCAAAATCATAGTAATTGTTATGATATCATATATGGTCATATTCTTAGCTTCTTATTAGTAATATTTCATTTCTACTTGTTATTCAGGTGTTCATTGCTTTATGTTCTTACACATGTCTTGTTGAATAAATTCTTATTTCTCTTTTTAGGTTATATATAACTTATTTAAAGAATGTTATTAGTGTAATATATATCATATTTATTCATTAAATTCATTTATATAATCATTATTCAATTAAGATCATGTAGAACGAGTCACATCACATCGTGGAGACGGTAGGCCGTACGTACACAGGAGCGATGATATCATTCCCATGATCATGGAATTGTATTGGAGTGTATGTATACTATATAAGAATCAATATCATATTAAAATAATCATATATAGTTATTGTTTACACTAATTTACCCATCCAAGTAAGGTTGTGATGGAAAACAGATTACACCACGACGTGGAGACGGTATTCCGTACGTACGCATGCACGGTGATTTCATTTTCCGAAGGATAGATATAAGGTGAAATATGGTTGTTTCATATTTATAATAACATATCAGTATATGATTGATAATTATGTTATTACTTCATAATTAAACAACTAAATAAGATTAAGTAGAAGAAGAAATAAATTGCAAAGAATCAGTAACGGATATTAACTCTTCTTCGACACGCCTCTTTGAAGCCTCCTCTTAGGGCACTAAAATTAGACTTTTAAGAAGACCAAGCACTCTATACTATTAATAGATAAGTGTAGAAGAGAAATTTTTAGGGGTTTTCGGATCTTGAAGGCTCAAAGTGGTTTGAGGAGAAGAGGGAGGAGGTGCCCTTTTATAAGGGAGGAGAGGGGAACCTTAGGAAAAACATAAAATATTGTTTTATAATAAAGTCATATTTGGTTTCTAATAGCTCAAAATTGATTTTTTTAGAAGCTAAGGTGGGTATGGGTCGAAATACTATTAACCAATAGATTTTAGACAGGTTTAGGTTACTATTTTAACCTTATCATTTAGATTTAACTATAAGTAAAATAATTTAACTTTTACCGTGTCTTCTTATTTTCTTACAGTATATGGTTAATAAACTTACTATAACAAGACAAAATAACCCCAAGGGGTTCATTATTAATATATATAACCTTATCTATGTAATGTTTCTGATCCATAAATTTTTAGGAATAAAATAACAATTAATAATATAATATTTGTTTTAAAAACTATTTTATGTCAATTTTGACACTATTTGGTAATGGATTTTTGTAAAAATTATAACAACATGATTATTTCGAAATAAGTTAATTAAATAAATAATAACATTTAATATTAACCTATAAAATTAGTTTAATTCATGAAAAGTCTCAAATTACATTAATTTGGCTATTTATAAAATCAATTATGTTAATATTTCCTTAATAAGGTAATTACTGCATCATCATTGTGTCATAAATAAATTAAATTATTTAAAGTCCAAAAATTATAAATAAAATACCATTATTATGAAATTTTTTATCTTTCTAATGAATATATTTATGGTTGAATTTATCTTATTTATAACTCTATATTAAAAAAATTTTAGTTATTAAACTTTGATTTTAACTATTTTAACTCTTCTTTAAATAAAATAATAATACATGTCCTAATCTAATCCATGTGGACTTAAATTGTCATATTTTATTCTTAAGGTTGTTATTGGTCGAATTAATCTTATCCAATTGAATTAGGACATGTTTTAGGGTAATAATAATATCATTTTTACCCTTAATTACCCTATTTACTTTTAATCGTGGTAAATAAAAGTAAAAAGATACTATTCACCAAAAATTATTTTTATCTTATTGAACCAAATTTTACTCCTTGATATTAACCATGTTTCTGGGATTTATGAAATTCCACTCACATAAGCGGTAAAATTAAGTTTTATGTAAATTTTCAAACTCTCCTAGAAGGTGGGTAAAAGACGGTGAAAAGTTCAATAAAATTTTTTTGATTTCTAAAATTATTATAAAATGAGTCCAATGAATTAAATTGAACTTACATAGGTATTATTTATCTATTTTGACTTAAAATAAATTTAAATAAAATAAATAATTATTTAAATAAAAAGTCAGTTTTTAAATAGTAACCCAGTGTTTTCACTATTGATCAAAAATTGAATGTTTTCAGAAAAATACCAAAAATAAACCCTGGATAATTTCAATATTCCGAATACAAAAATGAAGTCCATTTTGAAATATAATATTTAAAAAATTTCAAAAATTGGGTATTACTAGTCATAATGTCCAGTTTTAATAATATTTTAATAGCATATCGTTGTTTAGTGAAACTCGGTATTGCGTACAACGAAAGCTATCGATGAAGGTTGCGATTGTGTGTTAAGCAATCCAAGATAGAGTTACGTGTAGTGAAATATTCCTTTTATGATTTGTATAACATAAAATTAAAATATTTCTCATAAAAATATCAGGTGTTACATTCTACCCCCCTTAAAATTAATTTCGCCCACAAAATTCGTTACTTTGTAAAAAACAGATGAGGATACCTCTCCATTATCATATCCTCAAGCTCCCATGTAGCTTCTTCTAATTGGTGGTTCCCCAATAAAACATTCACTAAGAGAGTGGTCTTGTTCCATAGGACTTTTTCGCTAGGATCCAGAATCTCTATCTGTTGTTCTTCATAAGAAAGATCTTGCTCCAACGGTATAACTTCTGAGCTGAGTACATGTGAAGGATCATGTATGTACTTTCTCAGGAGAGATACATGGAACACATTGTGAACTTGAGAGTGATTCGGTGGAAGCACCAATCGGTAAGCTTCCTTCCCAACATGATCCAATATTTCAAAAGGACCGATATACCTAGGGATCGACTTTCCCTTCTTTCCAAATCTCATTACTTTCTTCCAAGGAGATATTCGTAAAAACACTTTATCACCCACTTCAAACTCTAGGTATTTTCTTTTGTTATCGACATAAATTTTTTGTCGACTCTAAGTTGCTCTTATGAGTTGTTGAATAGATCAGACCTTTTCTTCCATCTCATCAATACGATCAGGTCCTAATAGATTTCTTTCCCCGACTTCATCCCAGTAAGTTGGATTTCGTCATTTCTTTCCATAGAGAGCTTCATAAGGTTCCATCTGAATACTAGAGTGAAAGATATTATTATAAGAAAATTCCACCAAAGGTAGGTGTTGATCCCAACCACCTTTGAAATCCCTAGAGAAAGCTCTTAACATGTCTTCTAGAATTTGAATTGTTCTCTCAGACAAACCATCTGTCTGAGGATGATAAGCAGTGATGAAACTCAACTCTGTATCCATAGTATGGTGAAGAATTTTCCAAAACATTGAGGTAAACCTCGGATCCCGATCAGATATAATGGAAAGTGGTACTCCATGAAATCTTACCACTTCCTTTACATATATCTTGGCAAGATGATCAAGAGAGAAATCCTATCTAATAGAAATGAAGTGTGCCCACTTCATAAGACGATCAACTATAACCCAGATAGCATTATTGCCTTTGGATGTTTTTGGAATTCTAGTGTCAAAGTCCACAGTGATGTTTTCCCATTTCCATTCTGGTATGGGTAATGGTTGTAACATCTTCTTAGACTTCTGTCTCTCAGCTTTAACTTTCTGACAAACCAAGCATCGAGAGATATATTCAGCAACATTTCTTTTCATTCCATCCCACCAAAAGTACTCTTTCAGGTCCCTATACATCTTCGTGCTTCCAGGATGAATAAATAATTAAAAACTATGAGCCTCATCTAGTATCTCCTTCTTTAATTCTGGGATGGGAGGAACACAAACCCGATTCTTGAACCTTATTATCCCATCACAATCGAGGTTGAATTCAGGAACATTTCTCACCTTATTTTGTAACTCTACATCTTCTTTCTAAGACTCTTTAATCTTCACATGTATAGATGGTTTAACATTCATTTGAGAAAGATATGATTTTTATCCTTCCATTATAATTCCAAGATACATCCTTTGTAAGTCCATAAATATTGGATCTCTTGTGATCATCATCATGGATAAGCTAGCATGGTCTTGTCGACTTAATGCATATGCCACCTTGTTTGTCTTCCCAGGGTGGTAATGAATTGAGCAGTCGTAATCCTTAATTAGCTCCAACCATCTTCTCTGGTGCATATTAAGCTCCTTTTGTGTGAAAATATACTTTAAAATTTTATGATCACTATAAATATCACACATTTCACTATAAAGATAATGCCTCCAAATCATTAATACAGAGATTATCATAGCTAACTACAAATCATGAGTTGGGTAATTTTGCTCATGTATTTTCAATTGTGATGAGGCATAATCTATCACCATGTCATTTTGCATGAGAACACAACCTAGCCCCTACTTGGATACATCACTGTAGATCACAAACCTTTCTCCACTACAAGGCATTGTGAGCACAGGTGCACTATATAACCTTCTTTTTAACTCTTTGAAATTCTCTTCAAACTCCTCCATCCAAACGAACTTAACTCCTTTTCGATTCAACCTGGTGAGTTGATTAGATAATCCTGAAAAATCATTCACAAAATGTCGATAATATCCAGCCAAACCAAGAAAACTTCGGATCTTAGTTACTGTTGTTGGTCTCGACCATCTTTCGATAACCTTTGTTTTTGCAGGATCAACAGATATCCCCTCTTTTAAAATTATATGTCCCAAAAATGAATCTTTTTGGAGTAAAAATTCACACTAGGTAAATTTGGAATAATACTTATCCTTTCTCTGGGTCTTTATTACACTTCTCAAGTGATCTTTATGTTCTTCCTTTCTCTTTGAATAGACAACAATATCGTCTATAAAGACTACCACAAACTGATCAAGATAGTCTCTAAAGTCTCTATTCATTAGATCCATGAAGATATCAGGGGCATTAGTAAGGCCAAATGGTATCACTATAAATGCATAGTGTCCATACCGTGTACAGAAAGCCGTATTTGGTATATCCTCCCTTTTGACCCATAATTGATGATACCCTAAACGAAGATCAATATTGGAAAAGTATTGAGCTCCGGGTAGTTGGTCAAATAAGTCATCAATACATGGGAGAGGATATTTGTTCTTGATAGTGATCTTGTTAAGTTATTGATAATCAATGCAGAGTCTCATTGATCCATCTTTTTTCTTAAAAAATAGAACATGTGCTCCCCAAGGTGACGCACTACAGTTTATGAATCTATTATCAATATTCTCTTGGAGTTGCTTCTTCAATTCATGCAACTCAATTGGGGCCATTCTATAAGGTGTATTTGAAATAGGCAATGCATCCTGTACGAGTTATATTGAAAACTCAACTTCACAATTTGGTGGAAGACCCATAAATTCGTCTGGAAAGACATCATAAAACTCCCATACAATGGGTGTATTCTTAATTGTGAGTTTCTCTCCAACCATTTGTGATAAATAACCTTCATTTAGTGGAATCAAGACCTATAAGATGGAAGGAATTTCCACTGGAATGTTATGTTCATACATGCATCGATAGACGATCATATATTGTTCTGGAATATGAAATGTGACTTCCCTTCTTTGGAAATTGATATGAGCTCCATATAAAGAAATCCAATCCATGCCAAGAATCACATCAAATTCCACTATAGGAAGGATCACAAGATTTGCAGGAAGTACTTTCCCACAAACTTAAATCGGAGAAGAATTGTAAACTTTTGATGTGACCGTTGTGCCATTAGGGGTTGTCACGGCTAACTCAACATCTAATTGTTGAGGTAATACAGTGATACCATTCAAAAATTCTTCAGAAATAAAAGAGTGGCTTGATCCATAATCAAATAAAACATTTTCTACTTTAGAGTGGATGATAATTGTACCTTTCACCACTTCGTTATTGCACTCCACATCGCTGATAGAAATTGCATGTGAATTTCCTTTGTCATTAGCCTTAAGAGTTTGTTGACATCGATCATCATAAAAAACCCTTGGATTAGGGCATTGATTAGCATAATTCCCCATTTCCTTGCACTTGTAACATTGATGTGTAGGAGGTTCACTCTGTGTATCCTTTTCTTTGTTCGCATCACTAGACATCTTCTTCCCATCATTACGGTATTCAAATGCCCGATGAACTTCTTTTCCACATTTGAAACATTTACTTGTCACTTTAATACAACTCCGTCCATGCTTCTTTCAACACTTTGAGCACAAGGGAAAACTCATCTTCTTTTCAGTGTGCTCTTTAGATTTTCCTTTGAATTCCATTTTCCTCTTCTTATCAAACGCATATGACTGATGGGTTACTTCAATCTCCATATCAACCTTGAGAGCACATAGAACGATTTCCTCGTAACTATTGAAGTCCCTTATGGCTAACGCCCTTCAAAGACTTGGTTTTAAGTCACTAAAGAATCAATCTATTTTACAGTCAGGTTGGATAATAATTCTGGAAGTGTACCTTGCAAGTCTTGTAAAATTTTCTTCGTAGGAACGAACAGATTCATCATCCTTTTGCTTTAGTTTAAGAAACTCCTTCTCCATCTTTGTTTGAAGAATACAAGGGAATTTATTATTGAAAAATAAGTTCTTGAACTCGTCCCATTCTATGGACTCAATTTCATCTCTTGGCCTCGTATTCGTGATAAGATTCCACCATTGATCAGCTTCACCTTCCAAACGATATACTGCTAAGAGGAATTTATCATGTTCAGAACATTGAAGAACTGAAAATATCTTTTTAGTGGTACTGATCCATTGTTCAGCCACTAATGGATCAGTAGACCCACTGAATGAGGGTGGACACTGCCTCATGAAGGATTCAACATAATATTGCTCCTTCCTTTTCTCATTTGGAAGTCCTTCATGATTCATATCTTGAGAAAGTTGTGTGATCATGGCTAATAGATTTTTCATTTTGGCTCCCATAACGTTTGGATGCTCAGGGGGGCAATCATTGCATTACCCATCGCATTCAGCATTAACACGTTTCCTTCGGGTTCCAGCCATTGACTAAAACCAATAAGCATAATATGAGAAACACTAATCATAATTGGAAAACCACATAATCAAGAATAAAATTTCACGCTTAAGGTCTCATCATAGGTTATTCATAGCTATTTCTAAAACACTAAGATTGTGTTCTATACTTAGACTTATCCTTATGGTTCTTACAAAGGCTTTCAAATCCTAGTTTCCAATGGTTGACTATACCTTTCTTCTGATACCAACTATAGAGGTCTGGAATTAATTCTAGTGAACTATAATTCATACCTATCAGGGAACTCCATGGGAAGCTACACCCCCTGGGTGGGACACACCACCATCCCCAGTGGCAGCCATTTCCTCATGAATCCCTTGGATGGAGAGCCATGCTTCGTCCAATGCTCACATGTTAGAGTTCCCAAGGATCATATTCATTACTACCACTGTTGCCTCTGATACCAACTATAACGACCCATACCTTACATACATTGTTATTACTTCAAAATTTAAGGACACTTATTACAACATATAACAAAACCATGAAAGGAACATATAGGTATAGTGTCTTTAGAAACTGGGAAACATAAACAACTGATTCATAAATCATCTACATCATCTCCCTTTTATTTAATCATATCTAGAGTCCCTTTTTCCATATCATACTTAATACACTTCTTCCTGACCTGGGGAAAAGAAGACATTAAAAAGGGTGAGCTCAAATGCTCAGCAAGGGTAAACAAAAGAAATATCAATCATATCATATTCATAAGAACATAACATTTTGAAAATCTTAACCTGCAAAAGAGATCATAATATCATAACATGGGATAAATCATAGTAGTGAAATGTAATCCCAATAATCATAACATAAAACATGAAACTTTGTGGCATACACACATAATCATATAAAATCATTTCTTAGTAGTAAAGTCTCATTTCCAAGATTATCTTAGCGTACAAAGTCCATTTCTGAACTGAGTTCACCCCTCATTTCATTCCTGTATCACTGAACCGGATTACCCTGTCGTTGCAGTCATTTCTATCTCATGAGATATAAATCTTTACCCAATGCATTGGAGGGAGATATAGGTCCCACCCATCTCATAATGACACTATTCTTATGTGTGCTACAAAATCATAAATCATATATCATAGCATAACCCATGTAATAAAAATGAAATTCTTAAACATCATGCCATCATAACATAATCCATATAAGATAAAAGGACATCATAAAATTAATTCCATCATAACATAATAAAATAAATGTAAAAATAGGGATAGTAATAGAACCCTATATTATCCTAGATGGGAAATAATTTTGAAAAAACACTTGAACCCCATTCCTGAGGAAAATATCCTTTATACTTCAAAAACATTTTTCCTTTCTAAAAATGTCATACAATTTTAAACTAAAATAAGTTTATTAAAAATAAACTTTTAAACTTTAAAGTAAGTTTCAGGGAAATAATTTTCTAAAAATCCATTCAGGCCGTATATGTTAAAAAACATTCTTCTCGTACTTTGGTCGGAAAAGTCAAAAATTACCTCATACTAAAAACGACAAAAGATTCCATTCATATTTTTTGTAAAAACTCACCAAAGGGTAAAATTAGATTTAAATAATTGTAGGAGGATAAAAATAATATTAAATATTGAGGAAACACAGATATGGATGATAAATACACCCCAGTAAATACCAAAGTATAAAAAATCTCAGATAAAATTGAGATTGTGAGATTTTCTCTTACCTTAGGTCTGATTTGCTTCGTACGTGTCCGAACCTCCTGTATAATGATTTAAATGTAAAGACCGGTAAATTTCAATGAAATTTTTTTTCTTAAATTCTTTGGAATTTTACGAGTACACATTGTCTGATAGCACCTGATTCCGAGGCCCACTGTTCCCGGAATAATTTTCTGAAGTTTTTTAAAGCTTAAATTAATGTGCGTAAGTAGTTTTCCGAAAAAAGTGGAATAACTCATAAATGGTTACTCAGATCCGAAATCTTAGAGCACCGTTATTCTCAGGATGGTGGGTTTACCCTAGGTGTGACTTAAGTTTAGTGGGCACTGGCCTCCTGTGAGAAAACCCAAAAATGGCATAACCGTAAATAAAATAATTAAATAAAGTTATTTTATTTTTAATATGATTATAACTCACAAAAGATAACTCGGATTACAAATCCGAGATGACGACTGAACTCGTGAGGGTATGATTTCTTTAAGAAGATACTAACTTTGGCCGGTGTGGGCCACCTGAGAAAGTTAGTTTTTGGCCGTAAATAAAATAATTAAGTGACAATTATTTTATTGTAAAACTCATAACTTCTAAACGGTAAATCAAATTGAAAATCCGAGAGTACCGTTGAGTTCGTTGGGGCGTGTTTCTCCTAGGAAGATCCTAACCTTGACCGCGGTGGGTCAAGGGTTATTGATAATAATTTTACGAAATTTTTTTCGGGTATGTTCAGTAAACGTACGAGAGGATTTTTATATCTTTTGAACCGGTGCTTGGAATTGAAATCTGAGGGCACCATTGAACTCGCAACGCGGGTTTTCTCTTAAGAAGACTTTCACCTCGACCACAGATGATCGGGTATGAATGTTAGTTTTTGGGGTTTTACATGGGTCAATAAAATAAAATAAGTGAATAATTTATTTTATTTTGTTAAACACTTGTCGTGCAGATAAAATTGGTTAGAAGCTCCACTTGGTAGTTGGTGTTGGAACCGCCACACCCTAACCTCCCATTTAATGGGGAGGGAGAGGAAACCTCTCAACCCCCACCCCCCAATCAATTAATTTTATGAGTCGGCAAAAAATTAATTGCACTCAATTAATTTTAAGAGTTGACATAAAATTAATTGTTGTCAGTTAATTTTACGTGTCGACGTGAAATTAATTTCTGTCCGTTAATTTTACGTGTCGACGTAAAATTAATTTCACTCATTTAATTTTATGAGTTGACATAACATTAATTACTATCGGTTAATTTTATGTGTTGAGGTGAAATTAATTACTGTCAGTTAATTTTTTCTGTCGATGTGAAATTAATTACTGTCAATTAATTTCTTGTGTCAACATAAAATTAATTCATGTCATATGTTTTGATGCAGGCTATGTGGGGGAAACTTCTGGGTATCCTGCCCTCTTATGTTGTGCCAATGCACCTCTTAAATTGCGCCAACGCAATTTATTTCTCCCGACCCCATTCTTAAATTAAGTAACCGCATCGTTGGAATTTAGGAAGGTTCCAAATAAATGAACCGTCATAAATTCCATGATGGTTACGTACCTCTCCCCATATCCTATATATAGGGAGCTTAGGAGAAGGTTTTGGGATGGCTTCACCAAGCGAAGAAGTGCTGGTAAAGTATCGCGATGCCCAACACTTGGGGAAATAATATCCTCTCCAACGAAGAATGCGAAGAATGCCAATGACGATCTTCCACACGATTCTTTTTCGACCTTCCTTCCCCAGAAACCTATCCTCCGCAACATCTTCAACGAACCGACGAAGCTCAGAATTTGGGACGCGTGGTGGACGTGACGAACGACGTTCTTCGTAGTCTTTCTTCTGCGACTCCGCCAACGAGTGACGAGAAAGAGGTAGGGCTTAATTCTTTGTTCAATTCTTCATTCAAGTATTATTTAACGAACTTCGTTGTTTAATGATTGGCCGATTGTTATCAAAATAACGGGAGGAGGTTGGACCGCACAAAAACAGCCGATCCTCTACCCCTTTAGTTGTTAATATTCTTCATGGCTTGAATCGGAGGCGACATGGTGCCGTCCCACCGTGCGGGAATGAGAGAACTGCCGCAGGAGCGGGCCGTGGCGGAGGAGCGCAGCGCCGTCGCGCCACACTGGTGAAGCCGAAGGAGGCCGCTGCCAAGAGCGGGCCATGGAGGAGGGTCGCAGTGCTGTTGCGCCACACTGGAGCACCATAAAGGGTCGCGACCGGGGCGGGCCGCGGGGGAGGGGCATGGCGCCGTCGCGCCGCGTTAGACAGCCTTCAGCCACGATCTATGGTCACGACAGTTCATAGGAGCGGCCGACCGAGCCGGCCCCTGGCACCAGCTGGAGGAAGGACCCCACAGGTCCTGCGGGTTCAATTAAGGCCGGCCTCAATGGACAGCCTTTTCTCCAATCAAGGGGGGCAGCACCCCCCCCCCCCCCCGCATCCCCATCGGCCGAGAGCCGAGCCGCCGAACAAGCGGGCTGGGCCAAACGCACTGGGTCGGGCCACGCCTTATCGGGCCGAACCGGTACCCAAGTCGGGTTTCCCCTATTCGGGCCGACCCAGGGGGTACGGGGCTGGGTCGGACTAGGCCCAAACACCCTGTTTTCAGACAGATTTGTTTAAAAGCCCATATCTTGGGATACGGACCTCCGAATGATGCACCATCAGCTGCGTTGATATACATGGATCGAGATGGTCGTTCTGTATATTACACTCAAGGTTTCGGGGAACTTTGGGTAATGCCGAGTTGGTTCTAAGACAAAACCAACTGGGACCACGGAGCGGAAACACATATAACTTGAGATCCGGACGTCTGATTGACGTGCCGTCATCTTTTTTGGATTCCTCGTAGTGAGACGGTTCTTTTTCCTTACTCTGCTCAAGGTTTGGACACAACTGGAGTACGATCAGGTTGTTTTTAGCTTAAAAACCAACCGGGCCCCTGGGACGGAAAATCCAATAACTCTCATATCGGGCGTCCGATTTACGCGCCGTCTGTCGCATTGAGTTTCTATTGATGAGACGGAACTTTTTGATACATCAACTCTGGACATCGTGATAGTTGATGTATCTACCCCCTGGCTCGTGGAGCGGAACCTCCCGGAATCGAGCGTGTTGTGTGTGGGAACCCTAGAGCTGGCTGCGACGAAGATGACGACTTCCGTACAAGGATCCTCAGTGGGTTCGACAAGGACGACTACCATACTAGGATCATCAGTGGGTTCGATGAGGAAGATTACCCTACAAGTATCCTCAGTGGGTTCAATGAGGATGACTACCATACTAGGATCCTCTGTGTGTTCGACGACGAAATCTACCGTACTGGGATCCTCTGTGGGTTCGACGACGACGTCTACTGTGCTGGGATCCTCCATGGGTTCGACGATCATGACTTTTGTACTAGCATCCTCTGTTGGTTCAGCAGTGTTGTCGACTGTACTTGGATCCTCAGTGGGTTTGGCAGTAATAACTACTATACTTGGATCCTCCGTGGGTTCGGCAGCGATGACTACTATACATGGATCCTCCGTTGGTTCGGCAGTGATGAATTCTGTACTAGGATCTTATGTGGGATTGGCAGAGGAGACGATTTAGAGGCTATATCTAATCACCTCCACCTCTCTTCAAGATGTAGTATACCTATGTGAGCTGTGTCTTGACTCTCAATCATTATCCTTGATATGGTTGACTTGCTTTCCTTTGTGGAATGGGTTGTGTTTTTCCTATGTGGACTGAGTTCAGTTATCCCTTATAGACCAGGTTGTGCTTTCTTTTGTGGACTGCGTGGTGCTTGGATGTTGGAGACGAACTATAACTAAGGACTTAGGTATATTTATGGGCATATGCCTAAGTATTGTTGTTGATACTTCATGATTGTATCTTTCCTTTGTGGTTTATCCTTCATGGATTCTGAGAGACCCTTGGTGGTCTCAGGGTCCCTACTAAGTATCATATACTCACCCCTGCACGGGCTATGCCCGCACTACGTAGTGTTGGATGCAGACGACGGACATCACTAGTCGAGGTGGATGCCTATGGAGCTAGAGAGTACCTGAAGGTGGACCACTTGGCGGGATGTACACGGAGCGGACGGTCGGACCGAGGAGCTGTAGTGGCTATCTGTACCCACCCTACAGGTGGGAGTTCTGGAGGAAAGCTCAGAGTTGCTACTTTAATTTTCTGCTGCTGTATTTTCTTTCGGTTGTACTTTACTTTCAGTTGGGTTTGTAGTATGGCCCATTTACTTTCCATCACTTACTTTTTTACTCAGTTTACTTAGAGTTTGCTTCAGCTTGTGTACTATGTGGTGTTTGTTTTCTTATTTAAAGGAAATGCCGCCCCTTTTACTAGGATTTACGGCTTTGGTGCTAGTCTCCATCCCCTGGCCTATGGGAGGCAGGCTTGGGGTAGTCACGACATGGGCCCCGAGGACAAGTCGTGACAAATTGGTATCAAAGGAGTCAGTTTTACCGCAGAACTCATGACTCTGATACTTTCTTCTCTGTAATTCAATAATGTTTAGAGTAATGAGTGTGGTTATCAGTCCAGGTTGTCCTGTGTTGGTGTGACGACCAACATATCCATATACCAGGACCCTGACTCCTGATTTCCAACTGAGTACACGAAAACATTGATTGCACGTCTGTTTCAAAAGTTTTCATTGTGATTACTTTGTGCAGCTCACCAGGTATACTGTATTGACTGTGGTACAGCTGTTTCATTTCAGGATGGCTCCACGATGGAAACTAGCTAGGGTTCCGGGCTTTGTGTGAGATGGCAGCCCACCGAGCAACGACGCCTCGGTGCAGGGCCCCATTACAGCAGAGGCACCAGCGGTACCTCTACCCGTCGAGCCACTAATGCCACTAGCCCCAGCAGCTGAGAGTGCACGTCACCTTAGTGCACTACACGAGTTTCAGTGCCAGAGACCGCCCAGGTTCTGCGGGGAGACGAACCCTCAGGCAGCCATGGATTGGCTGGAGGCTATTGTTCGAGTCTTCATATTAATGGAAACACCAGTTGACCTCATGGTGATCCTTGCGATGAGTCTCCTGAATGCGGAAATAGGTATATGGTGGAGCATGATGTTCCATGTGCACGACGAGGCATCTCTTCTATGGACAGACTTCGAGAGCCTCTTCTTCTTGGAGTTCTTTTCAGCCACCCTCCGTGCGGTGCACATTCCGGAGCTACTACAGCTGCGGCAGGGCAGCATGACAGTAGCCCAGTACTGGGCGAGATTTACCGACCTCTCGTGCTACTCCACAGATATGGTACGAGACCCGTTTTTTAGGGACCAAACCTTAGAGTAGGGAATGAGGCATGAGATCAGGGCTTCGATGATCTCCCTCAACATCCAGACGTAGGCGGGGGTACTGGAGAGAGCCATTCTAGTGGAGAGTTTTCTCGCTGAGCAGTCACCAGCGGCAAGACCCTCTATAGGACGCCCCGAAGCAGAGTCTTCTGCAGCCAGTAGTAGCCAGATGATGCAGAGGACGAATCGGTCTAGACCATCAGATGAGAAATCATAGGAAACAGGTTCGGTTGTGCGGGGCACACGAAATAGAGCCAGCCACATGAGGAGAAGACAGTGCTATGCATGCGGCGGGCAGGGTCACATGGCTCGAGACTGCCTGGCCTGCCCTGCAGATGAGCAGCAGGTGGTAGAGTGACCTCCCATGCAGAGGTTCGACCGTGGCAGTCCACAGGGAACAGGCAGACGAGGCAGAGGAGCTGGCCGAGCAGTAGGTGGTGGGTGATGCTTTGAGGACCTACCACCACCACACCAAGAATACCACCCCGACCGCAGGGAACGGGTGGACGTGGGAGATAACAGCTTCAGGCAGCTGGAGCATATGACTATGGAGGTCCGGAAGCTGGTGGCCAGGAGCGGGACTAGTTCCAAGCATGGAGGACTTTGTTCTTGGTGCTTCTAGTTTCCATGTTGTTGTTATTTGTGGTTGTCGTGTTTCATTGTACATTGAGCTACTGTAATAAAAGACACTTTTCTTTGTGACGTTTATTATCATGTCCTTTTGTATAGTTGATACTAAGAGCTTCTAGTTAAGACTGTTGACTTGACCCTCACTTGTGAGATTCCTACTAGAGGAGACCCAGTAACCACACACAGATGCCGAGAGTGTGACTCAACCATTGGAGGCAAGAGTAACAGTTGGTTATCTTGGTAGTGGATTTGTGGCCTTACGACATCATCCATGACATGGGTTTTACTGTTCATGTCAGGATTTACTATATTAGGGAAAGAACATGGTTCATCCAGGGGATGAAACAAGATTTCCCTTTTCGGCAAAGGAGAAATCTTAGCAGATCATGTAGAAAATAGGCGAGGTGGCTTACCGCATGGCCCTTCCACCTCATTTTCACAGGGTTCATGATGCCTTCCATGTATATCAACATAGGGGATGTGTCCACGACCCGTCCCACATCATCGACCACAGGGAGCTGGACATTGATGATGGGGATACTTTCATGGAGGTTCTAGTGGAGATTGAGGATCGATAAGAGAGGGTCCTACGTGGATGATCGATTCCCATGGTGCTCAATCGTTGGCAGCACGAAAACCTCCAGGAGAGCACTTGGGAGAGGGAGGCTCAGATGCATGCTTAGTACCTCCTTTAGTTTCCCTAGTTTGTGTTGTACCTTTACGGGGACGTAAATCCCTGAGGTGGGAGTAATGTAAAGACCCTTAAATTTCAAGGAAATTTTTTTTCTTAAATTTTTTGGAATTTTACGAGTATTCAGTTTCTGACGGCACCTGATTCCGAGGCCCGGTGTGCCCGGAATAATTTTCTGAAGTTGTGTTAAACTTAAATTAATGCGTGTAAGTTGTTTTCCTGAAAAAGTGGAATAAATCATAAACAGTTACTCAGATTAGAAATCTGAGGGCACCGTTATGCTCAAGATGGCGGGTTTACCCTAGAAGTGACTTATGTTTAGTCGGCGCAGGCCTCTTGTGAGAAAACCCGAAAATGGAATAATCGTAAATAAACTAATTAAATAAAGTTATTTTATTTTTAAAATTCTTATAACTCAAAAACGAAAACTTGGATTAAAAATATAATACCACCGCTAAACTCAAGAGAGTATTCTTTATTTAATAAGATACTAACTTTGGACGGCAAGGGCCACCTGAGAAAGTTAGTTTTTGGGAGTAAATAAAATAATTAAGTGACAATTATTTTATTGTAAAATTCATAACTTATAAACGGTAACTCGATTTGAAAATCCGAGAGTACCATTGAGTTATTTCGGGTGTGTTTCTCCTAGGAAGATCCTAACCTTGACTGTAGTGGGTCGAGGGTGATTGATAATAATTTTCCGAACTTCTTTTCCGGTACATTCAGTAAACGTACGAGCAGATTTTTCTATATTTTGAACCAGTGCTTGGAAAGGAAATTCGAGGGCACCATTGAACTCACAACGCGGGTTTTCTCTTAAGAAGACTTTCACCTTGGCGACGGATGATCAGGTATGAAAGTTAGTTTTTGGGGTTTTACGTGGGTTAAGAAAATAAAATAAGTGAATAATTTATTTTATTTTATTAAACACTTTCCGTGTAGATAAAAGTGGTTAGAATCTCCACATGGCAGTTGGTGGTGGAACCGCCACACCCAAACTCCCATTTAATGGGGTGGGAGAGGAAACCTCTCAACCCCCCCCCCCCATCAATTAATTTTATGTGTCGACATAAAATTAATTGCACTCATTTAATTTTTTGAGTGGACATAAAATTAATTGATGTCAGTTAATTTAATGTGTCGATGTGAAATTAATTGTTGTCAGTTAATTTTACGTGTCGACTTAAAATTAATTGCACTCATTTAATTTTATGAGTTGACATAAAATTGATTGTTGTCAGTTAATTTTATGTGTTGAAATGAAATTAATTACTGTCAATTAATTTTATGTGTCGACGTGAAATTAATTTCTGTGAATTAATTTTATGTGTCAACCTAATATTAATTCATGTCATATGTTTTGATGTAGGCTATGTGGGGGAAACTTCTTGGCGTCCACCCCTCTTAAGTTGTGCCAAAGCACCTCCTAAATTGCGCCAACACAATTTAATTCTCCCGATCCCCTTCTTAAATTAAGTAACCACATCGTTGGAATTTAGGAAAGTTCCAAATAAATGAACAGTCATAAATTCCACGATGGTTACATACCTTTCCCCCTCTCCTATATATAGGGAGCTTGGGAGAAGGTTTTGGGACGGCTTCACCAAGCGACGAAGAGCTTGTAAAGTATCGCGATGCCCAACACTTGGGGAAATCATATCCTCTCAAACGAAGAACGCGAAGAACGCCAACGACGATCTTCCACATGATTCTTCTTCAACCTTCGTTACCCAAACACCTATCCTCCACAACTTCGTAAACTAACCGACAAAGCTCGAAATTTGGGACGTGTGGCGGACGCGACGAATGACGGTCTTCATAGTCTTCCTTCCGCGACTCCGCCAATGAGCGGCGAGCAAGAGGTAGGGCTTAATTCTTCGTTCAATTCTTCGTTCAAGTATTATTTAATGAACATCGTTGTTAAATGATTGGCTCATTGTTTTCAAAATAACGGGAGGAGGTTGGACCGCACAAACACAACTGATCCTCCTCCCCTTTTGTTGTTTATCTTCTTCATGGCTTAAAACGGAGGCGACGCGGTGCCATCACACCGTGCGGGAACGTGAGAACCGCGACCAGAGTGGGCCGCGGAGAAGGATCGTGGTGCTTTCATGCCACGCTAGTGAAGCCGATGGTGGTCGTGACCAAGAGCGGGCCGCAGAGCAGGGGCGGGGCGCCGTCGCGCCGTGCTGGAGCACCATGAAGGGCTTTGGCGGAGGGGCGCAGCGCCATTGCACCGTGCCGGACGGGCAGGAGCCGCGGCGGTTCAAAGGAGCTGTCGGGCGAGCCCGCCACTAGAACCAGCAGGAGGCGAGACTCCATAGGTCCCATGAGGTCAATTAAGGCCGTAATTTTCTCCAATAAAGGGGGAAGCCCCCCCCCCCCCCTCGCATCCCGCTTAGCCGAGAGCCAAGCCGCCGGCCACGCAGGCCGGGCCAGCCGTGCTTGGTCGAGCCGCCAGCGCCGGGCCGCTAGCGCAGGGTCGAGCAGCTAGCGCCGGCCCAAGCCGCGCCAGCCGGGCCGGGCTACGCCTTATTGGGCTGGACCCATGACCTGTCCAGGTCGACCCGTTTCGGGCCAACAGAGGGGGTATTGGGCCGGGTTGGACCGGGCCCAAACCCCCTGTTTTCGGACAGATTTGTTCAAACGCCCATATCTTGGGCTACGGTCCTTCGAACGACGTACCGTCAGTTGTGTTGAGATACTTGTATTGAGACGGTCGTTTCTATATATTACACTCTTGGTTTCGTTGAACTTTGGGTTTGGCTGGGTTAGTTCGAACACGAAACCAAACGGGCCCGCAGGGCGTAAACGCATACAACTTGAGCTCCGGATGACCGATTGACGTGTCGTCGAATTTGTTGGATTCCTCATAGTGAGACAGTTCTTTTGGCTTACTCCTCTAGGGGTTTGGAAAATGATAGAGTATGATCGGGTTGGTTTTAGCTTAAAAACCAACCGGAACCCTTGGACGGAAAAACCAATATCTCTCAGACCGGGCGTCCGATTTACGCACCGTCTATCACGTTGAGATCCTGTTGATGAGACGGAACTTTGTGATACATAAAATCTGGAATTCATGACAGTTGATGTATCAACCCCTTCGCTCATGGAGAGGAACCTCCCAGAATTGAGCATGCTGTGTGCGGGAACCCTAGAGCTAGCTACGACGAAGATGGCGACTTCCATACAAGGATCATCAGTGGGTTCGATGAGGACGACTGACATACTAGGATCCTCAGTGGGTTCGACGAGATCGACTACCGTACTAGGATCCTCATTGGGTTCGATGAGGACGACTGTCGTACTATGATCCTCAGTGGTTTCAACGAGGACAACTGTCGTACTAGGATCCTCAGTGGGTTCGACGAGGATGACTACCATACTATGATCTTGTGTTGGTTCGACGCCGATGTCTACCATATTGGGATGCTCCGTGGGTTCGATGACGACGTCTACCATTCTGGGATCCTCCATGGGTTCGAAGACGATGACATATGTACTAGGATCCTCTATTGGTTCAGCAGCGTTGTCGACTGTACTTGGATCCTCCATGGGTTCGGTAGTGATGACTACTATACTTGGATCCTCCGTGGGTTCAGTAGCGATGACTACTATACTTAGATCCTCCGTGGGTTCAGCAGTGACGACTTTTGTACCAGGATCCTACGTGGGATCGGCAAAGGAGATGATTTAGAGGCTACATATAATCACCTCCACCTCTCTTCAAGAAGTATTATACCTGTGTGAGCTGAGTCTAGAATCTCAATCATTATCCATGATATGGTTGACTTGCTTTCCTTTGTGGAACGATTTGTGTTTTTCCTATGTGGACTGGGTTGAGCTATCCCTTGTAGACTGGGTTGTGTTTTCCTTTGTGGAATGCGTGGTGCTTGGATGTTGGAGATGAACTGTAACTAAGGACTTAGGTATATGTATGGGCATATGCCTAAGTAGTGTTGTTGATACTTCATGGTTATGTCTTTCCATTGTGGTTTATCCTTCGTGGATTCTGAGAGACCTTCGGGGGTCTCGGGGTCCCTACTGAGTATCGTATACTCACCCCTGCATGAGATATACCCGCACAACGTGGTGTTGGATGCAGACGACGGATAACACTGATCGAGGTGGAAGATTTAGGAGCTGGACGGTACCTGGAGGTAGACCACTTGGCGGGATGTAGACGGAGCAGACAGCCGGACCTAGGAGATGTGGAGGCTATCTAGACCCACCCTATATGTGGGTGTTCCGGATGACATCTCGGAGTTGCTGCTTTACTTTTCTGCTATTGTATTTTATTTCGGTTGTATTTTTTACTTTCATTTGGGTTTGTATTCTAGCCCATTTACTTTCCATCACTTACTTTTGTACTCAATTTACATAGAGTTTTCTTCATCTTGTGTACTATGTGGTGTTTGTTTTCTTATTTAAAGTCAATGCCTCCCCTTTTACCCGGATTTACGCCTTTGGTGCTAGTCGCCAGCCCCTGGCCTATGAGAGGCGAGTTTGGGGTAGTCACGACATGGGCCCTGAGGATAGGTCGTTACATTAAATAATTTCATTGACTTATTCCAGAATCATACTCATTGTTATGATATCATATATGGTCATATTCTTAGCTTCTTATTAATAATATTTCATTGCAACTTGTTATTCAGGTGTTCATTACTTTAGGTTCTTATGCATGTCTTCTCGAATAAATTCTTATTCCTTTTTTTAGGTTATAGATTCATTATTTACCGAATAGTATTAGTGTAATATATATTTTATTAATTCATTCCATTCATTTATATAATCATTATTCAATGAATATCATGTAGAATGAGTCACATCACATCGTGGAGACGGTAGGCCATACTTATGCACGAGGGATGATATCGTTCCCTTGATTGTGGAATTGTATTGAAGTGTATGTAAAATATTTCAGAATCAATATCAATTTACCATAATCATATATAGTTATTATTTACACCATTATACCCATCCAAGTAAGGTGGTGATGGAAAACATATTACACCACGTCGTGGAGACGGTATTCCGTACGTACGCACGCACGATGATTTAATTTTCCATAGGATGGATAGAAGGTGAAATATGGTTGTTTCATATTTTTAATAACATATCAGTATATTTGTGATAATGATGTTATTACTTAATAATGAAACAACTAAAGAAGAGGAAGTAGAATAAGAAATAAATTTCAAAGAATCGGTAATGGATATTACCTCTTCTTCGACACGCCTCTTTGAAACCTCCTCTTAGGGCACTAAAATTGGTCTTTGAAGAAGACCAGGACCTATAGAATATTACTAGGGATGTGGAGAAAAGAAATTGGCAGGTTTTGGCTTAGCTGGAAGGCTCAAAGTGGTTCGAGCAGAAGAGGGAGGAGGAGCCCTTTTATAAGGGAGGAGAGGGGCACCTTAGGAAAAGCTGAAAATATTATATGATAATGAAGTCATAATTTGTTTTTAATAGCTAAAAATTGTTTATTTAGAATATAAGGTGGGGATGGGACGAAATACTCTCAACCAATAGATTTTAGACAACTTTAGGTTACTATTATAACCTTATCAGTTAGATTTAACTCTAAGTTAAATAATTTAGCTTTTACCGTGTCTTCTTGTTTTCTTACACTATATGGTTAATAAACATACTATAACAAGCCAAAAGAACCCAAAGTGGTTAATTATTGATATATATAACCTTATATAAGTAATTTTGCTGAAGCTTATATTTTTTGGAATAAAATAACAATTAATAATATAATATTTGTTTTAAAAACAATTTTATGTCAATTTTGACACTATTTTGTAATTGATTTTTGTGAAAATAATAAAAAAATGATTAGTTATAAAAATTTAATTAAATCAATACTAACATATCATATTAACCTATAAAATTAGTTTAATTCATTAAAAGTCTCAAATTACATTTTTTTGGTTATTTATAAAATCAATTATGCTAATATTTCCTTAATAAGGTAATTACTACATCATCATTGTGTCATAAATAAATTAAATTATTTAAAGACTAAAAATTATAAATAAAATACCATTATTTAGGAAATATTTTTATACTTATAATTAATATTTATAGTCGAATTTATCTTATTTATAACTATATATTAATTTTTTTTTATTTATTAAACTTTGATTTTAACTATTTTAACTCTTTTTAAAATAAAATAATAATAAGCGTTCTAATCTAATCCAAGTGGACCTAAATGGTAATATTTTATTCTTAAGGATGTTCATGGTCAAATTAAACTTATCCAATAGAATTAAGACATGTGTTAGGGTAATAATAATATCATTTTAACCCTTAATTGCCTTATCTACTTTTAACCTTGGTAAATAAAAGTAAAAAGTTACTATTCACCAAAAATTATTTTGATCTTATTGAACCACATTTTACTCCTCGATATTAACAGTGTTTCTCAAATTTTAGAAATTCCAGTCATAGAAGTAGTAAAAAAAATTATTTAAATTTTCAAATTCTCCTAGGAGGTGGGTAAAAGACGGTGAAAAGTTCAATAAAATTTTTATATATCTAAAATTATTATAAAATGACTCAAATGAATTACATTGAACTTATATAGGTATTATTTATCTATTTTGACAAAAAAAATTTAAATAAAAAAAATATTTATTTTAATAAAAAGCCAGTTTTTAAATAGTAGCCTAGTGTTTTCACTATTCATAAAAAATTGAAAGTTTTCAGAAAAATACCAAAACTTCACCCTATGGTAATTTCAATATTCTGAATCCATAAATTAAGTCTATTTTTAAAGATAAAATTTATAAAATTTCAAAAAGTGGGTATTACTATTCATAAAAGCTAGTTTTAATATTATTTTAATAGCATATCGTTGTTTAGTGAAACTCGATATTGCGTACAAGGAAAGATATCGAGGAAGGTCGTGATTGCATGTAAAAAAGGAAAGCTAGTGTTGTGTGTAGTTAAAGATTCCTTTGATGATTTATATAACATAAAAACAAACTATTTCTCATAAAAATCTCGGGTGTTACACAGACCTAATGTAGTTACTAGCTTAAGTGAGACAACTACAACATCTACCTTTCTTGTTATCTTCCCCAGGCAGGATGAGATCATTTGGGACATATGCTTATAAAATTATACAGAATCATTAATTCAATTAGAAATTTTAGTGAGATATTTAAACCAACACATGTATATTACTAGGTTGATTGGAATTCATAATTCGTCATGGAGGGTCTCTATATAGAGGGAAATAATATTTTATTAAAGAAACTATAGGATTAAGGAGTAGGTCAGACCATTCTATCTAGAAATGTAATTTGACAGAAAATCATTCTCCTATTATTTTCAATTAGAGAGGTTAAGTATTGTTGCCTTTTGAAGAATTTAGTTGAACTGAAAGATAAACTACCGATGGAGTACTTCCCATCATGTGACTGACTAAGTTGAGAAATTGGTGTACCATACGAAGGCCGGCCCATGAAGGATTTTCACAAAAATCTATGTTCCCCTCATTATTGTTGGGAAGGGGTTCCTATAATGGGATCACAATACGAGAAAAAGTGTCAAAACATTTTTGGGTCTTCTGATCCATTGAATATAGGAAACATAGGGATCCCAATATTTCTTGGGGTGGGACCGTAGTCCCTCATTCAGGGTAAGGCTTTAATTATGACTATATTGGTGCACTACATTCTTCCAAATATTCCAATCTAGATACCAATGATTCTATGATGTTGATAATCCATTTATGAATGTTTGTTTGAACATGAACGTGAACCGAGGTAGTAGTAGGCATGGCATATCGTTCTGGATCAACCAATATCGATGCATGACATTCCGAAGGTGACATGTTTTTATGGTTTTCCTGAACAAGTTATGGTTTTTTCTCTATTAGAGAGAAATATTAATATCCATAGAAGATTTAGTATAGTTAAACAGATAGTCCAGAAATTGAGTTGAGTGGATTCACTTTCCCTACTTCAGTCGTTGTGGCGACCCCTCATTATTGAGGTACACTAGTTTGAAGTGGGATTTAAGTCTCTTCTCATGGAACATATTTGGTAGAAATGTTTCCTTGGATAAATTATATATTGAGTCTTCTCAAATTTTTTATTTATTCCTCTTTCCAATTGAATCTTTAATTGAGTGTGAGGAGTTAATCAAGTTTTGAGGTATGTTGTATATAGTCATGTCTATACCCATCTATTTGGTGGATGTTCTCTGAGGAGGCAGTGTGGGATTGGTCGAGGGAATACCTAAATTCATGTATAGTGTATGGTTCTAGGTATGAACAAATCCATCATTTACCTCTGTGTGGATCACATTCTCAATGGATCCATTCTCTCCTTGCTCCTCTATGTGGGAATCATCTTCAGCACCATCTGTAGGATTGTTGCCAATAATCTTCGTCGATAAATAATTTACCATATGTGACATATTGGATGTGAAATGATAGGAGGTTTCTTCTTTCAATTATTAGGCATCTTAATTTTTATGGGATCATCTTTATGCTTCTTGTCAAAGACTGTCATGGAGTGAACCAACACACAACCTTGTTGTACAAGTCCCTTATGGGGGAAACTCATCATGAGAATAAATGAGATGGGAGAACTCATTTCTTGAAGCCCATTTACCAAATGGAAAAATATCAATTACCATTAAAGTGGAGGTTGAGGTAAAAATTCCCCCAACCTTGTGGGTTAGGGATGCTTCTGTTCTTTCATTGTTATGACTCGAGTTGAATTTTTCATCTGGAAAGGGGAACTTTGTGTTAAAATGCCCTCATCCCTACATGGTTAGGCTAATCACATAATAAAGATGCTACTATGATTGTTAGTAATCTCTTTATCAACTATATCCTGTTTGAGCATGTTCCAGGTGCAATGTATGATCTACCTGCAGATAACATATTTCAATGAAAATAAATATTTCTTGATGATTGGATTCCATTAAGAGATAATCTAGCATAATTCACTCAATTTACTGGTTTAGGAGTTTTTAAATAGTTTGAAGTTGTCAGGATAGAATCTTTTGAGACATATTCAGGGATGATTACAACTAATTTCTCCATATTTCCTGAGTGGGGTATTGTCTAGTAGCTTTCCTAGAGTAATGAAATTTTATGATTTCATCTCTAGTGGATTTTGTTTATTGGGGAGTGAGGTGAAATGAAAGGCTCCAGGTTTGTCCCTTCCTTGGATAGGAACACTAGGAATGGAATCGATGTTTAGATGATGTAATTCATGGATTTTATTGTGGTATTCCAATTGAATATGTTTCCACTAATTCTTCTTTTATGGTCTAAATGCAACTGGGTGAGCTTCCAAGTTGATTTGAAAAAAAATCTATCCCAATACTTTATCATGGTTTATATTCCTATCGTAAGGTAATAACATTGAATTAAAGTGTTTGAGGGTTGTCTAGATATTCATAAAGATGTTTTTTATGAACTATACTAACAGTACTTCTAGATTGTTGAACTGATAAGTCGATGATGGACAAAACATGATGGGTATACTATCCCTGACCAATTTTCTTCTTATAGGTAATGTATTTTTTTCTGCTAGAGATTTCTCTTCTTAATAATACAATATATTTTATCACACGTTTTGGGGACAATAGATGTATCGTTTTCATGAAAATAGTTCATTGGTGGTTATGAGGATGAATATTTCATTGGATCATCATCTTTTTGAGAAAGATTATCATATATCAATGATAGGGTGTAAAGAGTCACTTGCCACATATTTCCAAGGTCCTCATAATATTTTTTCATTCTTTTATTTTATCTGGTAAGGGATATACCTTCTTAGTGATTGATCTTCTAGCCACGAGGATGGATCTCATGGAGATCATCAGGAGATGAGATCTCATGATCCATTATATTGTGTCTATGAGGAAATATATCATGGAAATCATTTGGGAAATGACCTTTAGAGATAATAAGGGCCATGCAATAGGGAGGGCCTTCGTGACTACTACATTCACTTCCACAATTTGGTAATTGATCCGAAGGATAATTGGACACCACTGATATTTGTTTTAAGGACCTAATAACTCCATAATTTAATAGATCATTTTCATAAGTCTTCTCTTAAATTTGGAACTACCTAAGGTGGGATTTCTTTTTTGATTCTCTCATGTGGGAAGTTAGAACCATGTATTGTGAATGGAGATTTCCATGCATGGAATTGGGTTTGTGTTATTCATGTGTTTCTATTTGATCCTACCAATGATTTTCTATAATTTCAGTAGTGATATATGCCTTTCTGAGAGTGACCCCAAAATGGGTTATTAATCCCTAGTTTGAATGAGGATTTTTTCCTGATCCGATTTTCCATTTTTTGTAGAATATTACGGACAAACCTCCTGGATAGGAGAAATAATGTATTTTATTTCCAAAATGACCCTCCTATTGTAAGGATAAGTCATCCTATATGAAGAATTGGAGTCATGGGCCTGACTCCTGGTAATTTATTTTGATGAGATTAAGTTTTATAAAGTTTGTAGGATGTGGTCAGGAATTGATGTATATCCTTCTATAATTATATGTACATGATGAGAACCATCATTTAAAATAATGGGGATATACTCATATTCTATTATTGTTGATGGAATTTGGGTCATCCTCTAGTTCAAAGCCAAGGAATACTAACTGAGTCTTCCAATTTCCACTGGATTTGACAGGAAAACTTGATATACATGAGGAATTTTCATCTACTCATTTATTATTGTCTTATTTGACTAGCAAGCTTGATATGTACGAGGAGGATTTTACATCTTCTCATTTTATTCCACTATATTTGACCGAAGGGATTGATATGTATGGTCATGAATTTTCATATTTTCATTGATTTTAACCATTTTTGACCAGTGGGTTTGATATTCACGAGTAAGGGCTTCATCAACCCGTTAAATATAGTTGTTTTTGCCTAGAAGTCTCAATATGTGTGATCAATGATTTACATATACTCATTTATATCCATTGTTTTTTTTATTATATGGCTTCATAGGTGCGAGCATAGATTGAAATATTCTCATTACATGCCACTGTATTTTACTGGAATTTATGATATATCAGAGTGAATATTTACATATTCTCTAGGTTTTACACCATATTTAAAAGGAATTAATGATATTACTAAGTATGAATTTACATATGATTTTTGTTTCCACCGTATTTGATTGGTGGGCTTGATATTTCTGAGCATGGATTTTCATCTGCTCATTATTTGTCACTGTATTGGACTGGTGTTCTTGTTTAGTAGAACAAGAACATTGGTATGTCATAGGTTGTTCAATTTTTAGATTATGTAGTCCACCTTAGGGTATCAGGTCTTAATGACTTCTTCTAATGCTGGTGTGGTTGTTTCCTCTTCATAGAGAGGATTCGGGTCTACACGGTGCTGGCGGTCATGATTGCTGGCAATAGATAACAGGTGGGACCACTATGTCACCGGGAAGAATTTGTTAGAGACCACTTGATTGGACACCCTAACGTAATGGTGGAATTTTTATCTCATTATAGGTATAATCTCCTAAAATATTTTGGGAATACTATTGGTTCGATCAAGTTCTGGACCACCAACCATCATTGAGTGGATAGATAGTTGGGCATCAAAAGTAGTAGGGCATGTCGAGCTACCACCAGGGTTGGGAGAGTCCCATTTTACTGGTACTCCAAGACCAGTTCCATTGAAAACTATTATTAAAGTTTTTTTGTGGGTGATGAAGTCATCTATTAGGTTGAGGACCCATCTTGTGCAATATCTGATGCGCACTTCTACAAGAGTTAGTGGGATACCATTTTTAATGAAGAGGGTTCTGGAGAAATTTTTTTGAAATATATCTGAAACAAACACAATAGAAGAACCTGATAATGTAACATATCCATTAATTAAAACATACTCCATAAATCATTTTTGTCCCTTATTCATTTTGAGAGTGAAAGGGGCCTGATATGCGGGTGGTACCATCACTTTGGTTAAGGACTCATGTCAGGTTCACCATTTTTTCTGATGAAAATAAAGAGCCCAATGGTTGATTTATGGGGTTGAGTATGGTTGGAAAATTATTCATGTCAGGTTCACAATTTTTAGTTCCTATTCACGATGGGTTATTTTCAAATAGTGTTTTTTCATAGAAGAAGAAACACCCAATTATTCCCCAATTCGAGATGTGTCAGGAACATGCTTTCCAAGGGAAATTTGATAGTGAGAGATGGAATAACAAGTGCTAGGGACTCAAATTAGTCGAGAGTATGGGAGGTCAATATCATCAAACCCTTTGGGGGGGGGGGATTATTAACTATTATGGTAGTCTCATATAGATTTTATTTAAAAGATGTTCATCAATCATTGTTTAATCCCCATGTATGATAAGGGTCACCACTAAATTAATAATCAATATTTAGCATGAATGGATTCATAATAATCTATATGTATTCAAGTATATCCATTTAAGTAGATATATATATGTATATGAGGTTTTCCATAAATAATACCTTTTTATATTTGGATTATAGATTCTCATATTATTTGTCATTATTATGCTACTTGTATGCCAGGAAACATAAACATCTAAAATTTACTGTCATCCAGGGAGGTAAGAATTGTTTTGATATTAGGATTGAATAAATAATATGGGATTCCTATTTATTTTATTGAATAGAATAAAAACCCATGTAGTTTGGTGCCACTTAACAGGACACAACACCTTTTAAGGTCATGCGATAAGGTACAAACCATTCAGTTTAATTTTATATGGAAATGACATCTAGGTAGAAGGTGCCTAACTAAGGATGGTGTGGTTCTTATGCCAAAGCATACCAAGGAACCTAGAAGGGATGTGGGAACCCAGGTGATGTATTATCTTATCGAGAATACAACCCAAATAATGATGGTGATGGAAGGGACCATATGGAGTATGAACATCTGGGTTGGATATGACCCTCCTGGAGATGTGGCCTAGAGACCATTGGGGTGAATTTGGGTGTTGTGTTTGGACCTCATAGAGGCTTCCTATAGATCCTATATATTCAAGAATCAAATACCACATAGTTATAAAAGTCTTGGGATTACCCCTATAGGGAGGCCCATTTATTTTATTTATTAGAAATATGGACCTTTGAAGGTTGTGAAAACATGGTTGGGACTTATATTGAATGGGAGGCTCGTTGAAGATTTATCTCATGGGGAATTTGGCCCTTTGATAAGAGAGTGAAATTTTTGGATCCTATACCAATTAGAAGGACCGGTTACATGGTAGTTCATGGATTTCCTGATCTCTACTAACCACTAAGACCTAGTGAGTCATGCAATGTGTGAAAGACAAGAGGTCATGGTGGATATTGAAACCACACAGTCTATTTTTTCCATTGATGGATGAATGTTAGGGCCTAAAAGAAGATATAAAGGGATTTTCTATCTCCACTTTTTTTAATATCAGGGGAAGATAAAGAGGAGGAGGAGTGAAACCTTATAAAAGAATGGTTGGGGGATTACTCTAGGAGTGATACCCTACTCTATAGGGGAGGACATTAGGAGGGATGCCCTGCTCTGATTTTCCCATCATCCTCATTCAATAGGTTGATCATGGGATGAGGGAGGGGCGAGAGACAATAAATGTCACTTCCCAACCTAAGTATCCATTTGGAAATGTTAAAAGTTAAAGACCCTCATTACTGTGGGAATTTAGGATTGAAGAACATTTTGAGGACCACCTTGTTGTGTAGGTTACCAATAGGAACCCATTTAACAGGGTTATCTATGCTTCATATTACACACTGGTGTGTCCAGTGATCTAATCATACAAAACTAGTGGTTTTGAGAGATTCCATTTCCTGATACATCACAAGGATCCCCACTTAGGGCATTTATCTTATCACAAAAAGGGATAATGGATAAGGGCATTAGGACACTTCATGGAGGGGCCAAGGTGGTGCCAAACGCTACAACCGAGGAAGTAAATTGGAATATGAAATTGGAACACCCATAGATTCCCTATTATCCATTTCATTTTTCTATATAGGATGGGGTCCCATCCACGTAGTGTTTTTCTATGTGGTTTTGGGTTTCGTCTATGTAGCACTTTTCTACATGGGTTTACATTTCTTCTACATATCACTTTACAATGCGTGTCCAGGTTTCCTCCAAATAGTAATTTTATTTGTGGGAAGATGTTTAGAAAGGAGACCATTTAATTATGCTTCAAGAAATTAATTCAATAAAGAGTTTTGGGTCTATAGATGGTCGAGTGAAATCCATATCTACCTTAGCGTTATGTAGTAAATTTATGTGCTGAAAATCGAGTCCTCTCACACCGTCCCTCCACATTTCATTTTCTTCCCTGGAACCCCCTTGGGGATTTTATAGTGGAATGGAGGTAATCGACTACCAAGGTATTCAGGTACCTGTAGTGGGGATCTTGTTTTTGGTGATGGAAAACACTATATGCACCCAAAAAAAAGGATTTTGTTTGTTGGAGAAGGAAAATACCTTTTACACTTAGAAAATAATTTTTCATTTGTGGGTGATATAAAACACCATCTACACCCAAATTTTTTTTTATAAGACTCCATGATGAGTAGGGGGACGCCATGTAGAGTGATAGTCCACATAACAGGATTAGTATATAGAACTGAGCCCTCCTTCATGACTTTTTATCCTTTAAATTTGTTTTCATTTTTTTTGGATTAACCCTTTATCGAATTCTTGTAATCCTTTTCTCCTTCCTTGAAGAGAATTAAGAACCCAACAGATGCTGGTATAGTCATTCCTCAGTAGAAGTAGGGGTTTGATTTTGGATTCCATGAGTTGTTAGAATATGCTGAGTAGCTTCACTAATAAGAATATGAGCCTATCTTCAGGAATCTGCTTCTCTCAAATGGTGTTCCCTTATTATAATAGGGATATGATCCCATTCCTCTACCTTTAGAGTATGCCAATATTATTTTTCGATAGGAATATAGGCATTTCTTGAGCAAGTGCTCCTCTCACTTTGTGAGCCCCATTCATAATAGTAATATGATCCAGATCATATGTATTTGGAGTGTGTTTCTTGAATTTATTGATAGGAATATGACATTGTCTTGAGGAATGTGCTGCTCTAAATTGATGATCCATGGTTATAAGGGGGATATTAGCCCATTCTTTTACCTTAAAAGTATACCTCAATTTTTTTAGATAGCAATGTTCACCTGTCTTGAGGCTTGTGGTGCTCTCACATGGTGATCCGTAGTTAGAATATGAATATGAGACCGGTCTTGTGCCTCATCTTTTATTGGAATATACTAAGAATCCTTATGTATTGGATCAATAATGTGAGCTTACTCCAGAGTTCTCACATGTTTATATTGATCATGCTGAGGCGCTACTTTGGCTATCAAGATAAGAATATATGTCTATCCATATTTCATTACCAATAGTAAAAGTTTCCTGTAATGACCCTAATATTTTGAAAGATAATTGTTTCCTAAATTTTATTATTATATTATATTATTCACAACAAATCTATATTTTTTTAATGAAGTGGATATGAAGGTAAATGTGGCAATCTTGATTTGACGGTTATATGAGCATTGGTAAATTATGATTATTTGTCAATATGACCATTGGAAGCTATACTCTTGTTAAATATCTTAACATTATCATTAGAGTTTATCAGTAAAATTTTGGCAAAGGAAAATTGATACCAAAAGAAGAGTCCTTGGCCACAAACAGTAGAGTTGTTTTGTTTAAATCCCATTAGTCGAAACATAGGAGGGATGTATGATCACTTGGTTTAGCCTATGACTAATCCCAAACCTCACTTCAACAAGTGATGTTTTAATGAAATCTACTGTGAGAGAAGTTCAAGTTAGTGGAGATTACTACTTGGTCGATGTTAGCCGAGGCACCCCAATAAACTACCACCATTGCACACCATACTCTTATGGAATATAAGATTATAATAAGGGGTTGTGTTTCGATACTATAGTTACTTAATGTGTAATTAAATTGTATGAATAAAAGTTTTATTCCATCATTACCATTTTAAGAATATTTTTTCTCAATAAAATTGAGATAGAAATTGATAAATTGATTTTCCGAATAGAGATTGTACATTTAAAAAATGAAATAATTATTATAATAAAATAAGGTATTATTAATAATATTTATTTTAATGAAATAGTATGATTAAAACACTCTTATTTAAAAATAAAGGATAAAATATTTTTTAAGTGTTAGACATTTTACTATGCATTTTTAATCCGCTATTATTTTTGATAAATAAGTATTTTTATATAAGTTATAATGATCCAATTTATAGAATTATTATTGTAAAATATATCTCATTTTTTAAATCCACACATTTAAATTATGTTAGGGTGAATTTATGAGAATTTTTTAAAAATAATATATTTTTTGTGAATAGTAAAATACAATTTTAGTTTTTAAGTATGTTAATTACAACCTAATTATATAATATTGATGTAATAAATAATTAACCACAATAAAAGAGTTAAAATATGTTATTTAATTAATATCAAATATTTTAATTTATTTTAATTAATTTCCAAATATATAATTTACTTTCCAAAATACTAAAAGGGAAACTTTATCTTTAAAAATGTTATTTTGTGAAAACATTTACTTTACCTAACAAAATAAGTAATATAAAATGATGTAAGACTCTTTTGGATTTAAATAACATAAAATATCTCTCAATTTTATTATAGAGTGGAAACATACCATGGGAAAGCCAACAGTTTTTTCGTTTACCACTACCTAGGTTTCTAAGCCCTATATTTGGAAATTAAAGAGAAAATCCTCCACTTTTGCTATAAATACCCACAAATTTATCCATTTTATTTCAGTGAAAATTAATATTACATGAAGATATAACAGTTTTACTTCCCAATGAATCCTCCCAAGGGGTTCTAAATCCCCTAAAGTCCCAATCCTTATGTTTTTGGAGTCATTCACCAAGGTAAGGGAAATATCCTTCTTTTATCATCAATTCATGAACCTATTTTTGTATATGAAATCCAACTGTTATGGTCACTCTTTATTATTTATTTTTTATTCATTCCATCACTTTTAAATAATGTTTATCAATGGTAAATCCAAGTATCCTCTCTTTTTACTCTTTTCTAAAACCATTTTTTATACATGTTATATGACTGATTTTACTTCTCCAAATTTCTATCTTCTCCTCAAGAATTTACAATTTTTTTTGTAAATAACCAACAATATTTCTTTTTTAGGTATATTAATCAATATGTAAAAATTATTTCTTTTATTATGTGATTAACATACACTAATCCTTCATTCCTATTCTATGGGTTATAAATGACATGATGATCCTGTTTTTGAAGCACTTTTTAAATGCCATGATTTTGATATGAAAATCATTTCCTTTTATTATCCATAGGTTGCTTATGAAATGATTTATTATAATAAATTTTTGTAACATGAAAATTAATACATATGACTATTTCACCATTATAGTTCTCCAATGCATTGGGTAAGGAATTTAATATCTAGATATGACATTTTGTACGATAATTTGGTAAAATGTTTTTGTAATTTTGAAGACACATCAATGAAAAACCATGGTGATATGCATATGAATGTCTCATTAAAATGTTGTAGCCACATTTCCAAGTTTTTATTTATAATTTGTTTTATTATGATATGCCTCAATCCATAATGATATTCCACGTCTTCTTATTGATACTCTTCAAGATCACTTTTAACTCGTTCCCTGGCTTATTCCATTACTAAGCCTTATTCTCACCCATTCCATGGATTATATCTCCAGGTTATGAGATGCAGTAAAATTATATAGGATAAACCAATGTAGAATCATTCCTTGTTTTTAGAATATTTTTTTATGTTTTAATGTATTATGTACTTTGTTTCCAGGAAACTAAACTTTAAAAGGTCCTTAGTTTTGTATAATATAATGAATAGTTTATGTAATAAAAATTCATGATTCCATAGTTTGTATAAAATGATATATTATTTATTTATGGGCATTGGGATTACAAAAAATTAGGAATATCCTTGGACAGAAGTTATATATATTAAAACATCCTACTATTTTGGTGAAGTATTAATTAAGTTGTTTTTGAGAAAAGAAATATGTGTCTGGATTTGAACAAGTGGATGTGGCTCTGACACAGACATATCTAGTGCTAACACACAAAACACCACTTTTATCTAAAATCAAATCGGAAATGGTGTATGAGAACATTCATTGATTCACTCCCAGTTCAACACTCCCATGATATATTTTTCTTAAATAACAAGAATATTATGAACCATTGTGAATGATTTATAGAAAATTTAGTTGTTGTTAAAGAATAACATATTTAATTATGAATTTTAAAGATAAAAATTCCTTTAAAGTTATAATATATTAAAATAAATACATTTTTCACAATGTTTTATTCTTTTAAAAAATGGCTGGAAATATGAGAAACCATGTAAATGTTGAGCACAATAGACCATGTGCTGATGAACCTCTGATAGAAGTCGGAATAGAAAACTCTATGTGAATGAAGAATCAACTAACATGAGTTATGAGAAATAACAAGAATCAAACAGAGATTCCATATTCTTCTTGAAGGGAGAAACATTCCATTGGGCCCTTCATGCATTAACGACCACCTTCTTTAAGTGGATCTACTAACTTATTGATTATTGTACAATGGATAAGATCTATGAAAAAATATTTTCAGTAATCCATTGTTCAGAGAAAGGTAAAGTCACCCTAGATGTGTACTTCTTAGAGGGAGAAGTTGATCAGAGGTGGAAACTGGTTAAAATCATGAAACCAAGAAGGGAGATTGATTTTATGGAGTGGTAAGAGTTTAGGGGGACCTTTTTCAGAAAATATATCCCCCATTTGATGAGAAAGAAAATGGAGAATGAATTCCTAGAGCTGATGTAGAATAAAAATGAATCTCTGGGAAGCTATGAGTTGAGCTTTTCAAGGCTATCTCACTACACCTCTATATTTTTCATGGATCCTAATGGAAAGTTTGATATATTCATTGGTAGACTAATTCCCCATCTACGGAAGAATATACCCAATAGAGACTATGACAGTGATGGGGAGATAATGAGATGTGCTAGGAATGTTGAACTATATTTCGGAGAGATATAATGGTCTCATAGATTAAATTAAAAGAAGAGATCTTCTATGCCATGCTTGGAGAGGAACATTGATCATTAAAGAGGAGGAAATCATCTAAAATTCCAACAGGAAACAAATGTAGAAAGAATCATTTGGGGGACTGCTTTCTTTAGAGATAGAAATGTTACATGTGTGGAAAATATGGCCATATTTCTCAAAACTATCATAGTGAGGTGAAGAATCAACTTCTCAATACTAACAAAAAAGGGAAGATGGTGCAGGTCCATCCTGAAGTCCAATTCTTCAAGTGTGCATAGCTTATTAACTATTAAAATCACTTCCCAAATCAAAAGATAATGGAATTGAATCACCATCATCCCTGAAATAGGTCAAGGGATCAATGTCTAGAATTTTCTATCACAATGGCTGAAGTTAAAGATCCAAATGATGTGGTGGTAGGAAATCTCATTATTACCTCAAATAACTAAATTAATTTTTTTATTCTGGTTCTACTAATTCCTATATTTTCTCTAAGACATAAAAGAAAATAGAACCAATCCCTAAAATTATAGAATTAGAGTTATCAGCAATGACTCCATGAGTTATTATCAGTGAGTCCAAATTTTGTAGAAACTATGGTTTTAGATTTGGCGGGCACAATTTCATCTCAAATATAGTAGTCAATCCCATGATATAATTCTAAATTATACGTGGGATGGACTGGATATCAAGGTATAATTCTAAGATCAACTATAGAAGCAAGGAAATATCAATTGTCTTTAATGGAAAACATACATATTTTTTGAAAGGATAGATATATCAATCAGATCTTTCTATAGAAGCACCTCTCATAGCCTTCTTTATGGAAATGAATGATGAAGATAAAGAAGGAAATGAAAGTATACTTATATAAAACTCCCCCATTTTTCATGAATACATTGAAAATTTTCTTGAAGAGTTACCTGGACCCCCTTTAGACAGAGAGGTAGAGTTATCCATCGAGCTCATGTCTAGATCTAAGCTGGTATAAAAGATCCCATATAGAATAGAAAAAATGTATTTGGAGGAATTAAAGAAGCATCTTAAAGATCTTTTGAAGAAGGGGTTTATCTAACCATGTGTGTCTCCTTGGGTAGGACTTTTTCTCTTTTTAAAGAATAAGGATTGATCAATTTGACCATGAATTGATTATAGAGAACTTAATGGGTTCATAGTGAAGAGGAAGTACTCTATTTCAGGGATTGAAGGTTTATTTAAACAGCTTCTTGGGGATCAATTCTTATCCAAGATTTATCATTGATATGGTTATAATCAATTGAGGGTGAATAAAGAAGGTATTCCAAAACCTCCTTCTGATCAAGATATAAGAATTTTGATTTTATTGTTATGCCCTATGGATTGAATAATGAACTAGCTATATTTATAGATTTGATGAATATAGTATTTAAGGATTACCTGGATAACATTATGGTGGTCTTTATTGACGATATTATGATATATTCTAAAAGTCACAAGGAGTATTAGGATCATATAATTGTTCTATTTCAAACTCTTAGGAAGTAAAGGCTATTTGTAAAGTTCATAAATTATCAAATTTGGTTACAACATGTTTCTTTCTTGGGGCACATTATAACCAATGAAGGAATATCTATTGACACTATGAAAACAAAGGTTGTGGAGGAATGGCCCAATACTAAAACATTAACTAAGATTTGTTGTTTCTTTGATTTATATGATATTATAGGAGTTTTTTGAAAAACCTTTCAAGACTTTCTAATCCACTAACCAAGTTAACTCGCAAACAGGACCAGTTCATCTAGGAAAAGAAGTGTGAAGAAGGTTTTCAACAGTTGAATAATTGATTGGTTATTTCACCTATGTTAACTCTACTATCTCTAAAATAATGATTCTTTATTTTTAAGGATTCATCACTGAAAGGGCTGGGTGTATCCTCATGAAAAATGAAAAGGTTAATGATTATTCATCTTGATAGTTGAATCTCCATGAATAGAATTATCCGATGTATGACCAAGAGTTGGCTATAATTTTTATTGCTCTGAATATATAGAGGCACTATATTTATGGGGATAAATGTGATATATACACATACCAACAATGTAACACCCCAAGATTTTACGAAAAATATTCTTTTTAATTTCATTAATGTCTTCTGTTGTATGCTACACCAAAAGGAGCTTGAACAACATGCATCCCTGACTTGGCTTGCATTACACGCAAGCGCGACCTTCCACGATAGCGTGTGTTGTACGCAATACCGAATTTCTCTAAAAAACGATATGCTATTAAAATATTATTAAAACTAGCCGTTATAAATAGTAATACCCACTTTTTGAAATTTTATGAATTTTATTTTTGAAAATGAACTTCATTTTTGGATTCGGAATATCGAAATTAGCCTAGGATGAAATTTTGGTATTTTTCTAAAAACTTTCAATTTTTGATGAATAATGAAAACACTCGGTTACTATTTAAAAACCGACTTTTTATTTAAATAATTATTTATTTTATTTAAATTTATTTTAGGTTATAATTGATAAATAATACCTATATAAGTTCAATGTAATTCATTGGAGTAATTTTGTAATAATTTTAGATATATAAAACTGTCATTGAACTTTTCACAGTCTTTTACCCACCTCCTAGGAGAATTTGCAAATTTACATAAAACATAATTTTACCACTTTTGTGAATGGAATTTCAAAAATCCGAGAGACACAGTTGATGTCAGTAAGTAAAATGTGGTTCAATGAGATGAAAATATTTTTTGGTGAATAGTAACTTTTTACTTTTTTTTACTACGGTTAAAAGTAAATAAGGTCATTAAGGGTACAAATGATATCATTATTAACCTAAAATATGTACTAATTCTATTTGATAAGTGTAATTCGGCCAAAAACAACCTTAGGAATAAACTATGACCATTTATGCCCACATTGATTAGATTAGGACATTTATTATTAATTTATTTAAAGAAGGGTTAAAATAGTTAAAATCAAAGTTTAATAAGTAAATCATTTTTAATATAGGGTTATTAAATAGATAAATTTGACTATAAATATTCATTAGAAAGATAAAATTATTTCCTACATAATGGTATTTTATTTGTAATTTTTAGACATTAAATAATTTAATTTATTTATGACACAAAGATGATGCAGTTATTATCTTATTAATGAAATATTGACATAATTGATGTTATAAATACCCAAATAAATGTAATTTGAGACTTTTTATGAATTAAACTAATTTTATAGGTTAATAGGACGTGTTATTATTGATTTATGTAACTTTTGTTGAACTAATAATTCTTTTATGATTTTTACAAAAATCAATTACTAAATAGTGTCAAAATTGACATAAAATAGTTTTTAAAACAAATATTATATTATTAATTGTTATTTTATTTTTAAAAATCTAAGGTTAGGCAAAATGACTTATCTAAGGTTATATATATTAATAATAAACAACATAGGGTTATGTTTTATTCTTATAGTATGTTTATTAACCTTATAGTGTAAGAACACAAAAAGGCACGGTAAAAGTAAAATTATCTAACTTAAAGTTAAATCTAAATGATAAGGTTAAAATATTAAACTAAACTTGTCCAAATTCTATTGGATGAAGGGATTTAAACCCATCCCCACATTATATTCTAAATAAATCAATTTGGATCTATTTAAAACTGAATATGGATTTATAATAAAATAATATTTTTAGTTTTTTCAAAGGTGACCCTCTCCTCCCTTATAAAAGGGAACCTCCTCCCTCTCTTCCCCACACCAATTTGAGCATTCAAGCTTTGCCAACCCCTTCCAATTCCTTATCTACACGTCCCTAGAGACATCCTAGAGGTCCTGGCATTCTTCAAAGACCAATTTTAGTGCCCTAAAAGGAGGTCTCAAAGAAGCGCTTCAAAGAAGAGGTAATGTCCGTTACCGATTCTTTCAACTTTATTTATTCTTCAAATTCTTCTTCTTTAGTTGTTTAATTATGAAGTAATAACATCAGTATCACTCATATACTGATATGTTATTATAAGTATGAAATAACCCTATTTCACCATCTATCCATCCTATGGAAAATGAAATCACCACGTGTGCGTACGTACGGAATACCATCTCCACACCGTGGGGTAATCTATTTTCCACCACCACCTTACTTGGATGGTTATAATGGTGTAACGAATGAATATATATGATTATTGTAAATTGATATTGATTTTGAAATAGTATACATACACTCCAATACAATTCCACGATCATGGGAATGATATCATCGCTCGTGCGTACGTACAGAATACCGTCTCCACGATGTGATGTGAATCGTTCTACATGATTTTCATTACATAATTATTACATAAATGAATTTAGTGAATGAATATGATATATATTACACTAATACCATTCTTGAAATGAGGTATCTATAACATAAAAGAAGAATATGAATTTATTCGACAAAACACACATAAGAACAAAAAGCAATAAACACCCGAATAACAAGTAACAATGAAATATTACTAATAAGAAGCTAAGAATATAACATTGATTATGATTCTGGAATAAGTCAATGACATTATTTAAATCATTATACAGGAGGTTCGGACACTTATGAAGAAAATCGGACCTAAGGTAAGGGAAATATCACAATCTCATTTTTATCCGAGATTGTTTATACTTTGAAATTTACTGGGGTGTATTTTATCATCCACATCCATGTTTCCTCAATATGTAATATTATTTCCATACACATAAAATTGTTTAAATCCAATTTTACCCTTTGGTGAGTTTTTATTAAAAGATATGAATGGTATCTTTTGTTGTTTTTCGTACGAGGTACATTTTGACTTTTCCGGAAAAAGTACGAGAAGAATGTTTTTTTAACTTATACGGAATGAATGGATTTTTAAAACATTATTTCCAAGAAGATTCCTTTTAAAGTTTTCAAGTTTATTTTTAATCAACTTCTTTTAGTTTAGAATTGTATGACATGTTAAGAAAGGAAAAGTGTTTTTGAAGTAGAAAGTATATTTTCCTCAAGAATTGAGTTCAAGTGTTTTATCAAAATTATTTTCCATATAAGATAATAAAGGGTTCTATTTCTATCCCTTTTATTAAATTGATTTGATTATGTTGTGATGGAATTATTTTTATGAATTCCTTTATCTTATATGAATTGTTTTATGATTTCATGATGTTTAAGAATCCCATTTTTATTACATTGGTTATGCTATGATGTATGGTTTATGATTTTGTGTCACACATAAGAATGGTATAATTATGAGATGGGTGGGACCTATATCTCCCTCCAATGAATTGGGTAAAGATTTTATATCTCATTAGATAGACATGGCTGGAACGGCAGGTTAAACCTATTCCGTGAAAAATGACTGAAACAAGGAATGAACCCGGTTCAGAAATGGACTTTGTCCACTAAGATAGTCTTGGCAATGAGTCTTGACTAATAAGAAATGATTCTCTATGATTATGTGTGTATGACACAAAGCTTCATGTTTTAAGTTATGATTATTGTGATTGAATTTCACCACCATGATTTATCCCATGTTATGAAATTATGATCTCTTTTGCAGGGTAAGATTTCCAAATTATTATGTTCTTGTGAATATGATGTGATTGATATTTCCTTTGTTTACCCTTACGGAGCATTTGAGCTCACCCTTTTATGTTTTCTTTTCCCTAGGATATAAAGAAAGGTTTTAGGTAAGAATAGAAAAGGGAATATCTTTATGTGAGATGTTGAATATCTTTCACCACGATTAGAAGATTATATTCCGAGTTTCCAAAGACACTAAACTATTACGGTCCTTGTGTGTGTGTTTTCGTAATGTACTAAGTATTCCGCAAAGGTAATGTAATGTCCATGTACGTCAAGCTTAGGGTCTCTACAGTTGGTATCAGAGGAAAGGTTTAGTCAACCTTTGGAAACTAGGATGCGATAACTTTAGTGAGATCCCTAGAGATATTTCTAAGGTATATCTAGGGATGTCCCTAAGGTTAAGTATACATTATAGTCCTAGAATTGCACTAACCATCTTAGAATTAAACCTAAGATGTTAGATATTGATGGTACTCCCCCTTTATTATGTTGTTTTCCCTAGCAGGATTTTTGCCTCTCACAGTATTCTTTTTGGGTTTTAGACGATGGCTGGAACCCGAAGGAACCGTATTGATCAATGTAATGGATGATGCAATGATTGTCCTCCTGAACAAACCAACGTTATGGGAGATGGAGTGAAAAATCTTATTTCTATACTTACACAGGCTATGAATCATTCTGGACTTCCAAATGAGCAAAGAAGGGAACAATATTCTATTGAGTCCTTCATGAGGCAACGCCCACCTTCTTTCAGTGGTCTTCCGATCCACTTGTTGCTGAACAATAGATCAGTACCACTGAAAAGATATTTTCAGTTCATCAATGTTCTAAACATGATAAAGTCATCTTAGCAGTATATTGTTTAGAAGGTGATGCGGATCAATGGTGGAATCTTATCAAGAATATGAGTCCAAGAGATGAAATTGAGTCCATGGAATGGGACGAGTTCAATCACTTATTTTTCAATAAGTACTTCCCTCGTATTCTTCGAACAATGATGGAGAAGGAATTTCTTGAACTAAAGCAAAAGGATGATGAATCTGTTGGTATATACAAAGTGAATTTTACAAGACTTGCAAGGTATGCTTCTGGTATTATTATCCAACCTAAAAGTAAAGTTGATTGATTATTCAGTGGCTTAAAACCAAATCTTCGAAGGTCATTAGCTATAAGAGACTTCAGTAGCTATGAAGAAATTTTGCGATGTGCTATTAAGGTAGAAATGGAAGTTGGTGTTACATATCTATCTCATGGTTTTCACAAGAAATGAAAGATGGAGTTCAAGGAGAAATCTCAAAATAATGGTGAAAAGAAGATGAATGTTTCCTTATGCTCAAAGTGTGGAAAGAAGCATGGTGGAGATTGTCTTAAAGGGACTAGAAAATATTTTAAGTGTTGAAAAGAAGGTCATCGAGAAGTTTAGTGTCGAAGTAATGGAAAAAGGGTTTCTAATGGTGTGAATAAAGAAAAGACTGCAGATAACACACCAACAACACTTCAATGCTTCAAGTGCAATAAAATGGAGCATTATTCTAATCAATGCCCCAATCCAAGGGTTAATGATGATCGGCATGAGCAACCACTTAAGGAAAAGGACAAAGGGAAGTCACATGCGATCACTATTGGCGATGTTGAATATGACAATGATGTGGTGGAATGATTAATTGTTCATGTAATGGGATTCCAAAATAATGTTGTATATAGTATCGTGGAATATTAGAATATTTATGTATTGGTCTATTGTGGTTTTCAATAATTTTATGGTACCGGTAAACATGGAAGGTGATTGAGATATTTTTGGTAAGCAGATGATATGCGCATACTGAAGGGATAAGAAGATAATGAGATGTTTGATTGTATTCTTGAGCTCATGATTGATATAAGGACTAAGTGATATCATGGTATGAGTATAAATGTTTTTGAGGATTTTGGTTTGTGGAAAGTGTTAACTTTTAACTGCATTCATGTTTTTCACTAAGGTTCAATGGGTATTCATTCTTCAAGAGAATACATGATTAAGGTATTCACATGTTTGTAATTTGACCAACAAGATATATCTTATGATATATGGGGGATAAATGATGGAATTCACGTGAATGTTATGTGACATTTCAAGTAATCATTTTCTTTATACTATGAGCATGGACCGAAGAATTTTAGATAAGCCTAAATATTGGAATGGATTATGTTGTACATAAGTTTGTATTGTTTAAGGATAGAACTTTTTTCGATATTATTGATGGGATATTATAGTAATATATATTTAGAAAAAGGACAACCTGCAAGACGGGTGACAACCCATTGCGTCAGACAAGGCTCTGGGATTCGAACCCAGAACCGAAGTGCGACTGGCCTTTATCGCCTACCAATGGCCTACAGGAAGTCCCTGGTTAGTAGAAACTAGTTTTATTTTATTACGTGGTATGATATATGAAGTATAAGTTCATTCCTGGAATCATATACGATTCACCTCACCATAGATAGACTTATGTATATTTGATAACTTTTGAATACCTTTTGTTTGAAACAGATGGAATGACCCATCATTCTATCACATAATCTATTAACACTTCATGAATAACAAATTCAACTTCATTTCTTTAAGAGATGAAGTGGAAATTGTTCAAAGCACGAACAACAGTGAGATTGTACCAAAATAAAGTAAGTATTTATTCTAATTCAAATTCTTCAGCTTTAGGGAAATGATCTTGAAAACCAAAAATGTTGTCCTAGTGCCCTTATATCCGATGAATCAGATGGTACCCTAGATCATCACAAATTTATGGCTTTGTGATTGTTGGATTTTTCATAGCCATGTTCTCTACCACTCTCCATCAGAACACGACGGTTAGATTTCTCTTCCATATCCATATTTTCACCTATGTTCTCTTATGTGGAAACCCAGTGATTAGTTAATTTGGGTAACCGTTACGTTTCATACTTTAGTTTTTAAAGACAAGTTTTGGTATTACTTTTTACTATGTGGGTTTCTATTAATGAAACTTTCAAGTGGTAAACCATTTATAACCCTGACGAATTTCGAGGGTGAAATTCATTTTAAGGGGGGTAGAATGTAACACCCCATGATTTTATGAAAAATATATTTTTTTAATTTCATTAATGTATTGTGTTGTACGCTACACCAAAAGGAGCTTGCACAACACACATACCTGACTTGGCTTGCATTACATGCAAGTGCGACCTTCCACAATAGCGTGTGTTGTACGCAATACCGAGTTTCGCTAAACAACGATATCCTATTTAAATATTATTAAAACTAGCCATTATAAATAGTAATACCCACTTTTGGAAATTTTATAAATTTTATTTTCGAAAATGGACATCTTTTTTTGATTCGGAATATCGAAATTAACCTAGGATGAAATTTTGGTATTTTTCTGAAAACATTCAATTATTGATGAATAGTGAAAACACTGAGTTACTATTTAAAAAATGACTTTTTATTTAAATAATTGTTTTTTTTTAATTTATTTTAGGTCAAAATTGATACATAATACCTATATAAGTTCAATGTAATTCATTGGAGTAATTTTATAATAATTTTAGATATATAAAAACTTCATTGAACTTTTCACCGTCTTTTACCCACCTCCTAGGAGAATTTGAAAATGTACATAAAACATAATTTTAGCGCTTTTGTGTATGGAATTTCAAAAATATGAGAGACATGGTTGATTTTAGTAAGTAAAATGTGGTTCAATGAGATGAAAATAATTTTTGGTGAATAATATCTTTTTACTTTTTTTTACCCCGGTTAAAAGTAAATAGGGTAATTAAGGGTAAAAATGATATTGTTCTTACCCTAACATATGTCCTAATTCTATTGGATAAGTGTAATTCGACCAAAAAAATCTTAGGAATAAAATATTACCATTTACGCCCACTTGGATTAGATTAGGACATTTATTATTAATTTATTTAAAGAAGGGTTAAAATAGTTAAAATCAAAGTTTAATAAGTAAATCATTTTTAATATAGGGTTATACATAAGATAAATTAGACTATAAATATTAATTAAAAACATAAAAAGATTTCTTACATAATGGTATTTTATTTGTATTTTTTAGACATTAAATAATTTAAGTTATTTATGACACAAAGATGATGCAATAATTATTTTATTAATGAAATATTGACATAATTGATGTTATAAATTCCCAAATAAATGTAATTTGAGACTTTTTATGAAATCCACTAATTATATAGGTTAATATGACATGTTAGTATTTATTTCATTAACTTCTTTCGAACTAATCATTCTTTTATAATTTTCACAAAAATCAATTACTAAATAGTGTCAAAATTGACATAAAATAGGTTTTAAAACAAATATTATATTATAATTGTTATATTATTACTAAAAATCTATGTTTCAAAACAATGACTTAGATACGGTTATATATATTAATAATAAACAACTTGGGGTTCGTTTGTCTTCTTATATTAAGTTTATTAACCTTATAGTGTAAGAACACAAAAAGACACGGTAAAAGTAAAATTATCTAACTTAGAGTTAAATCTAAATGATAAGGTTCCAATAGTAAACTAAACATGTCCAAATTATATTGGATGAGAGGATTTCGACCCATACCCACCTTAGCTTCTAAATAAAACAATTTGGAGCTATTTAAAACCAAATATGGCTTTATAATAAAATAATAGTTTTAGTTTTTCCAAAGGTGCCCCACTCCTCCCTTATAAAAGGGAACTTCCTCCCTCTCTTCCTCACACCACTTTGAGCCTTCAATCTTGACCAAACCCTTCTAATTGCTTTTATCCACTTCCCTAGATACATCCTAGATGTCCTGGTATTCGTCAATGACCAATTTTAGTGCCCTAAAAGGAGGTCTCAAAGAAGTGCTTCAAAGAAAAGGTAATGTCTGTTACCGATTCTTTCAACTTTATTTCTTCTTCCACTTATTCTTCTTTAGTTGTTTCAATATGAAGTAACAACAACAGTATCACTCATATACGGATATTTTATTATAAGTATGAAACAACCCTATTTCACCATCTATCCATTCTATGGAAAACGAAATCACTGCGCGCGCATACGTACGTAATACCGTCTCCACGCCGTGGTGTAATCTATTTTCCACCACCACCTTACTTGGATGGGTATAATGTTGCAAATAATGAATATATATGATTATTTTAAAGTGATATTTATTTTTAAATAGTATACATACACTCCAATACAATTCCACAACCATGGGAAAGATATCATCGCTCGTGCGTACGTACGGAATATCGTCTCCACGATGTGATGCGACTCGTTCTACATGATTTTCATTACATAATTATTACATAAATTAATTGAGTGAACTAATATGATATATATTACACTAATACCATTCTGTAAATGTGGTATCTATAACCTAAAAGACGAATAAGAATTTATTCGACAAAACACGCATAACAACAAAAATCAATAAACACCCGAATAACAAGTAACAATGAAATATTACTAATAAGAAGCTAAGAATGTGACCATATATGATATAATAACAATGATTATGATTCTGTAATAAGTCAATGACATTATTTAAATCATTATACAGGAGGTTCGGACACTTACGAAGAAAATCGGACCTAAGGTAAGGGAAATATCATAATCTCATTTTTATCCGATATTGTTTATACTTTGGAATTTACTAGGGTGTATTATATCATCCACATCCATGTTTATTCAATATGTAATATTATTTACATCCACCTAAAAGTGTTTAAATCCAATTTTACCCTTTAGTGAGTTTTTATTAAAAGATATGAAAGGAATCTTTTGTCGTTTTTCGTACGATGTACTTTTTGACTTTTCCGACAAAAGTACGAGAAAAATGTTTTTTTTAACTTATACGGCATGATTGGATTTTTAAATAATTATTTCCAAGAATATTCCTTTAAAAGTTTTCATGTTTATTTTTAATCAACTTCTTTTAGTTTAGAATTGTGTGACATGTTAAGAAAGGAAATGTGTTTTTGAAGAAGAAAGGATATTTTCCTCAAGAATGGAGTTCAAGTGATTTATCAAAATTATTTTCCATCAATGATAATAAAAGGATCTGTTTCTATCCCTATTATTACATTGATTTTATTATGTTTTTATGGAATTATTTTTATGAATTCCTTTATCTTATATGAATTGTTTTATGATTTCATGATGTTTAAGAATCCCATTTTTATTACATGGGTTATGCTATGATGTATGGTTTATGATTTTGTGGCACACATAAGAATGGTATCATTATGAGATGGGTGGGACCAATATCTCCCTCCAATGCATTGGGTAAAGATTTTATATCTCATGAGATAGACATAGCTGGAACAGCAGGTTAAACCGGTTCAGTGAAACAGGACTGAAACGAGGAATGAACTCGGTTCAGAAATGGACTTTGTCCAATAATATAGTCTTGACAATGAGTCTTGACTAATAAGAAATGATTCTCTATGATTATGTGTGTATGCCACAAAGCTTCATGTTTTACGTTATGATTATTGTGATTACATTTCACTACCATGATTTCTCACATGTTATGAAATTATGATATCTTTTGTAGGGTAATATTTCCAAATTGTTATGTTCTTATGAATATGACGTGATTGATATTTCTTTTTTTACCCTTACTGAGAATTTGAGCTCACCCTTTTATGTTTTCTTTTCCCCAGGATATAAAGAATGGTTTTAGGTAAGAAAAAAACGGAAGATCTTTATGGGAGATGTTAATGATCTTTCACCACGATTAGAAGATTATATTCCGAGTTTCCAAATACACTAAACTATTACGATCCTTGTGGGTGTGTTTTTGTAATGTACTAAGTATTCTGAAAAAGTAATGTAATGTCCATGTACATCAAGCTTAGGGTCTCTACAAACAATATTTGAAGTTTATTACCACACAAAAGGAATTGAACATGAGACAAATGAGATGGTTGGAACTTCATAAAGGCTATGATTTTTCAAATAATTATCATCCCAAAAGATAAAACAATGTTGTTGATGAATTAAGTTGGGAAGAACCTATTATTCTAGAAATGATTAGGATTGAAGGAGAACATTTGATCAAAGACCTATAAAAACTAGACATGAAAATTTAAAGGGAAGGTATATCATCAAACCTATCCCAAATTATTTCTCAACCATCATTATTATATAAGATCAAAAGATCTCAAAGGGGAGATATTTTGTTATAGAATAATAAAGAGGATTTGAATAATGGGAAGTTTCTAAGTTCAATATTGATCAAGAAGACATATAGAAATTTGGTGCAAGGCTATGTGTTCCATCTATTCCAAAAAGGAGATAATCGATAAATCTTTAAGCGATGAATTCTCTCTATATCTTGGAAGAACTAAAATATATAGGGACCTTCATGATAATTATTGGTGGGATAACATGATAAGTGTTATTCTCCAATACACTTCAAGGTTCTTGGTGTGTCAATAAGTGAAGGAAAATTTTAAAATTCATAAAGGGGTATTTTAACCACAACCCATACCGAAATTAAAGTGGGACAATATCACTATGAACTTTTTTACTAGTCTCCCAAAAACATACAAAGGAAATAATTTTACCTATGTTATAGTGTATTACCTCACCAATACTTCTAAATTCATCGCTATTTGGGAAGATTTCTCTCTTGTCCACCTTTCCATGATATATGTGAAGGAAATGGTAATGCTTCATGGGGTACCACTATCTATCATATCTAATCATGATCTAATGCTCACATCAAAAATATGGAGAAGTCTTTAAAATTATCTTAGTACTAAATTGATTTTTATTATGTCCTATCACCCTAAATTGAAAGCCAATCTGAATGGAATATTGAGACACTCAAGGACATGTTGAGAACATGATCAATAAAATTTAATGGTGGATGGGATCAACATCTCCTATTATTTGAGTTCTCGTACAATAGTAGCTTCCATTAGAATATTCAAATGGAACCCTATGAAGATCTATATGGGAAGCGATGTGAAACTCCAACTTGTTGGGATGAAGCAAGTGAGAGAATTTTTCTTGGGCCTTATCTTGTAAAACAGATGATAGAAAAGGTTTATTCCATCTGACAACACATAAAGGTTTCTCATAGTTGGTAGAAGAGATACATTGACACCTGTTGAAGGTACATTGAGTTTGGTGTTGGTGGAAAAGTGTTCCTTCGAATATCACCTTGGAAGAGAGTCACATGGTTTAAGAATAAAGGGAATTTTATCCATATATACATCTGATCCTATGGAATATTTGATTGTATAATATTAGTGTCCTATAAGCTAGTACTTCCAAAACATCTAGCTCAACTTCATGATGTATTCAATCTTTCTTTCTTGAGGATGTACATACCTGAACCTTCACATGTATTGAATCCTAAGGTGGTATAACTAGAACATAACCACTCTTATGTGGAGAAACCAGTGGAGATCTTGGACTCTAGAGACAAGGTTCTATGAAACAATACTACCCACCCCATAAAAGTGTTGTGTAGATACCATAAATAAGAAGAAGTGATTTGGGAACTATAGGATACAATGATGTAGAATTACCCAGACCTTTTCCCAACTGAGAGAATGAGTGGAAATTTCAAGGATGAAATTGATTAATGGGGGAAGAATGTAATGACCCAGACTTTTTGAATGATAATTGTATCTTGAAAATGTGTGTTACATTATAGTATTCATAACAAAACCATGTCTATTTTTAATGAAGTGAATATAAATAGAAATGTGACCATATGGATTTGACTGTTATATGACCATTGGTCTATATATCAATTGGTAAATATTCTATTATTAATAATTTTAACATTACCATTATAGTTCATAAAAAAATTGATTAATGAAAAGTGATATAAAATTAATAGTCCATATCCTCAACTTGTAGATTCATTCTACTTGAATCAAATCTATAAAAAATTTGGAGGGTGGTGTGATCACTAGGGTTCACCCTTAACCAAGACCATGCTGAGATTGAATAAGTGAATCTTGAACAAAATATCTTAAAAGAAAAGTATAAGTTAGTGGAGATTACCACTATGTCAATGTTAGCTGATGCACCATCCAAACTACCACCATTACACACAATACACATAGACTGTATGTAGGTGTATTAATGTGTCATGTGTCGAGGCCCTAGTTACTTAATGTGTAATTCCATTTTATAAATAAAATTTTTATTCCACCATTTCAATATTAATAATAGTTTTTCTCAATAAAATTGATATGGAATTTGATAAATTAATTTTTTGGATAAAGATTTTACTTTTCATAAAATAAATAATTATTATAACAAACTAAGGTATTATGAATAATGTTTATTTTAATGAAATGGTATGATTAAAACACTCTTATTTAAAAATAATTGATAAAATATTTTTTTTCAAGTCACGAAAATTTTACTATGCATTTTAAATCCACTATTATTTTTAATAAATATAGAATTTTATATTTAAAATTTAAAATTTCTTATTTATCGAATTATTATGATAAAATAAATAAAATTTTAAGAATTCAATTTTAAGAAAACGTTATATTTCTTTGAAAAAATAAGTAATATAAAATTATGGTGAAATCTTGTGGATTAAAACAATAAAAGTTTCCCAAGTGTCCAATACCATGGAAAAATACCATGGGAAATCCAATTTTTTTTCATTTACCAAAACCTAGGTTTCTAAGGCCTATATTTAGAAATTAATAAACAAATTATAAGGACCCAATCTTAAAACATTACGTAATCTTGAATTAAATGAATAATTAACCTTACGGATCTTTTCAGGTTTAGAGTTTTATAGAATTAAGATATAACTATTACATCACACAAGATTACAAAGTAGACACTTCTACTCAGTTTCTATAAAATAGAAACTCTCAAAAAGAAACATGTCTTGTTCCATGTTTTAGATAGCATGTCTTTCTTTGATCCCATCCTTGACCCTATTCACCTTTAAGTCCTGTGGAAAACATTTCAAAAACTAGGGATGACCATAAAAGGCTCAGTAAGGGATATAAAAATATTGAAAGAAAACACTAGTCCATGTATACATAATAATCAATGAAATCATACTTTACTCTTAAAAAATAATCACTTTAACATACATCATGAAATAATAAGATTTATGAATAACTCATAGAAATCATAAGACGCAAAGGTAACTTGATGCATTCATAACATTCATACGTTGGGAGTAACCCTCATGGTTACGTTTGGAATACCCGCCATAGTATATTCCCTAAATCGCTTCGGAGAACCCTTATCATTTAACACCTTCACATTACCCAATGAATTGGAGAGCTATCTCGGGCTCACCCGCCCTTAGTTTATCACGGAACCACCTGATTTCATAAACATTTCCCAAGAACCATAACAAAATCATAACACTTAAAACATGCATAAAAGAAACATAAAATTTCCACATTTCAATCACAAGATATCACATCAAGACATTATCATAAATAAAAACATCTAATAAAATCATTAAAACTCTATGATAGAAATATCCCTTTATACTTTGAAAATATTAAAAGAAGACATTTAAATGAGATTTTAGAATCAAAGTGTCCCATACCACTTAGAAACTTTTGAAAGGGTTTTAAAACATTCATGTACATATAAATAAATCCTTAAATCCATTTTCAAAACAAGGACATGGATGATAAATGTTTAAAATAATAAATCTTTAAAACCATTTAAAATAATGTTTTAATAAAAGATTCATTTTCCATTTTGAACATTTAAATTATAAGCCACATGAAGTTAGACCATTTTCAAAACATTTAAATGACTTTATTATAGAAATAATATCGATATGGAATGTCAAAGGTTCTATATATACACTTTATAAAATAATAAAAGTGCATCTCATTAAGAAGTTTCTCAATGAGAAGAAATTGAGATGTAATCCCAATCAAGGACCATGCCATTAGAGCAAGGACAAAGAAATGACATAATTATGTGTGAAAAATATAAATACACCAAATATAAGTGGATAATCAGTGTAAAACTATTATATGCCATCCACACATATTCATTAAATGACATAATCAAGAAGTATAGGTTTAACCCAAATAATTGAAATTGGGTTAAGAAGATCCCCTATAGAAATTCGACACCCTAACGACGTCACTTTAAAATTATGAAAATGAGATGATGAGAGATAATAAGGGTATCACATCACTTGTACGTAACATTTAATAAAATAAGGATATATAAGAACATATCCCAACATAATAAGATGTAAATTAAAAGACCTAACAAAAATAAGTCTTTTAAAAAGAGGAGGGTCAAAGGTTCGCTTACCGATTTGGGTAACTTTTGAAACGTACACCCCATGAAACAAGGATCATACAGTGAAGATGTAAATACCCATAAATTAAATTATAATACACAAATAATAAAATCAAGGGTATTACATATGCCACACAAAAGTAAATCGTGTAAAATGTAGCATGAATCACACTTGAACACAAAGTGACATAAAAAATCCCTTACAAAATTTCGTCAGCCTAACAGCGCCACTTAAAACATAAAAAATGGATTTGATGAAATCAAATATGCTATATCATCATATTAACGTAAAAATTATATTAATATGAATATAAAATAACATCCCCCAACAAAAGAAAGAGGCACTTAAAATAAGTGACATAAAAGAGAGTACTTAAAAAGAAAGAGAGTGGTAGGATCCCTTACCTCAAGTCCGACTTGTCTTGTTTGTTTCTTTATATTCCAGAATAATAATCTTTGGTCAATTAATAATTTCTTAAGTACCTCATTTAAATTTTATTATTCAATTAATATCACATATTATAATGTTTTAATAATTAGTTAATTATGTGAGTTCATATCAGACGTTTTTGTCGATGTTCGGTACATGAGTCAAAAATGATCATGTTTGAAAAGAATTGTCCATGTAGTTATAATTAAACCATCTAAATAATAGTATCAATTATTTAAATATCATATATATCCAGTATATATTCATTTTATACTATTCAATAACATTTGGAGATAAAAAATTTAAATACACCGTTCATGGAGACGGTAGGCCGTACGTACGCATGAACGCTACTTTCATTTATTTGTCAAATTAATGGAATTAAAACTAAATTAGATATATATATATATATATTATAATTCCAGTATAATATATATGTTATATAGGTCACATTAGTTCATTAAGTTCATTCTTTATACATTCCATGTGTTGCATGAACGAGTCACATCACTTGAGGGGGCTGTAGTCCACACTTCTTCAAATGAAATTATCGCATTTGCACAACATTAAAAGCATAAAGGTATACATTAAATGTAAAATACATAAGCATATAGAGGAAATAAATATAATATATATCGTAAATAGATATAGTTCCATCATAATGGCCACCATGAGAGGTGGTAGGAGAATATAGAACAATCATCGTTTCGTGAGGCAGTAATTTGCCATCCACAGAAACAGTATGTTCTTTAACCATTAGACTGAGGTTTGTGTAAGTGTAGCTCGAATAATTCTCATAAAAAAATCCTAGAATATTGAAGATACTGGTTTTGTTACAAAATAAAGGAATAAAAATATTTTAGGGGGTTGGAGAAGGAAAATAATACAAAAGAACATTTGAGAAGACTTTACCTTTAAATCTGGTAACTCCTCTTGGTTTGAACCAAAAGGGTTTCTTGAAGAACTTTATACATAAGGGAAGGATTATATGATAAAGGGAGTGATTTGGAAAGATAAAAGGATCATATTTTGGCCGAGCCAATTGCTTGAGAGCTGTGGGTAAGGAGGGTAGAGGTGGGGGCCTTTTATAAGAGGGAGGAGGGGAACTCTTGGAAAGTCTGGAAAAGATACTTTTTTATAAAATGATTTTCGGATATCAAAGGTCCAAAAATTATATATTTCAAGGATAAGGTGATAAGGGTTCTAAATCCACCCATACAATAGGTTTTTTACAAGTTTAATTCTTAGATTTTACATTATCTTTTCATTTTATATAAATCATTCATTAATGAGGTAATCGTTGCATCATCAATGTGTCATAAATAAATTAGTTTATTTAATTTCTAAAAATTATAAAAAAATACTATGATTTAGGAAATATATTTATCTTTATAATGAATATTTATATTAAAAAATATGACTTTTAAAACCCCATGTAATTTATTTAGTAATACAATACATGTTTGTGACACTTTTATTTTTACTTTAAATAAAAACGTTATTAATGTCATTTTCTTACCCAAGTGGCTCCATGAGGCCCCAAAGTTGACCCATGGATTTTCTTGGTCTGCCATGACTCATCAAATAAGTGTATTCCAAGTCTAACGGTAATTTCGTATTATTATATCTTTATATTTACCTTAAATTACACTAATTACCATTAATTGCGATTAATAAAACTTAAAAGATACTATTAACCAAAAAATTATTTTAATCCCATTGAACCAAATTTTAATTCCTATGTCAATTAGGTATTTCAGATTTTTGAAATTCAAATACAGAGGTGGTAAAATTTCGTTTAAATGAAAAATCAGTTTTTTAACTACCACTTAGTGGTTTCATTATTCATCAAAAATCGATGTTTTTCAGAAAAATACCAAATATTCACTCTAAGCTATATTTTATATTCGAAATTCAAAAATGATTTCAATTTTACCAAATTAAAAACATAAAAGTTGCATTAATTATTTTTATAATTAATTCCCACTGTCAAAACAAATAACGTTTTTTCAAGAAACAATATCTATCAAAAGATTAGCCCTCGTTTATGTCCAATTTCAATGTGAAATTAATTCCATTTACCACCATTGGATTAAATGGTAAAAATATATTTAAACCACACTTTAAACCCAATTAAAAAGATAATCTATCCACTTAAATAAATTAGATTAAAAGGTGGTATTGAATTAAAATACAGTATTTTACCCTATTCATTAAAAAAATGAACTGTATCGAAAAAATACCAAAAATTTATAAAAAGTAAATTTTGATGTCCCGATTCTAAAAAAGAATTTTAGTTTTTCAAATATAACGTATAAAATTGTCAAAAAGTGGATTTAAAAAGGGTTCCCATCAAAAGGCGGTTAATCGAGCTTTTAAAGAATATTAGAATATTTACGCTTAAAATTGGATTCATTTGTATTTTAACCATCTAACATTTATTGAATAAATGTAAAAATATTTGACAAGCATATATAATCACTTTTTAGTTAGTTCTATTCATTCCTGCCATTACATCAGCTAGGAGTTTACTACCATTTACAATAATATTATTATATTATTAGTGTGCATCGTAAGATTTCAAAGAAACTCGTTGTTGCGTATTAGGTACGTCATCGAACCGAGAATCCCCATTAAAGTAATATTAATTTTTTATTCTCAAATATTAATAAATATTAAAAATTAATATTCTTTATTTACATGGGTTGTTACATCCTTACCCCCTTTTGGAAATTTCATCCTCGCAATTTTAAAATTGGTCTTGGAAACTTCATTGAAAGCCCCACATCAGAAAAGGAGTAAATTAAACTATCACATTAAAAGAAAGAAAGAAAAGTACCAAGGTCACCCGAGACAACAGGTACCGGGATTCCAAGAAAACGTGGATATGGAAGAAAAAAACAAATGGTTAAGTTCTAATGGAGAGTGATAGAAACATGTTTAGGATAATGTTAACCACCAGAAAATCAAAAACTTGTGATGGGTTAAACGGTATTTGATTACCCAGTATGAAAAGTTAACAGACAACATTTTTGTTTTAAGTTACTTTTCATTGAGGAATTTATGAATGAGATTAACTAAAAAATAAGGAAACATACTTACTTGTCATGTTGAATTTCAACTTTACTATATTTCTTACACAAACTCATATTTTCTCCAAAAGAAGAGAATTTAGGAAGAATTGTTCATATTAAGAGTACTATAATCAACTTCTTTAGAATCACCTAACCAAAAACAGAGAACTATATATTTCCCAAGTCCTTAGACCTTAACCAAAACCAAAATTGATAGTACAAGATCAGATAATACCCAAAAAGGATAATCCTGTATAAAAAGAAACACTACTCTTAATCTCTAAATTTTTTCCAACAAAACCCAAAGTTCATCAAAGAACATTCCATAAACAGCTATCCATAAAATTCATCAAAGTAAACCAAACTAAGATTGAAACCCAAATCATTGATGGATTTAATCACATAGTCTTCCAAGGTAAATATTAACATTTACCTCAAAATAACATCAGTTTCTCTTAAATTCTCATATTGAAAAGTAATTAACCTAATCACATATCCTCCATGATAAGCAAATCATTTCCATAGATAACCCAATATCAACTTATTCTTAATTAATAAGATCTTATAACTAAAAAAATAGTTATACTAACCAGGGACATCACGTAGTCCAGTAGTTGGTGATAAATACCAGTTGTACATTGGTTGTGGGTTCGATTCCCACAGCTTTGTCCGATGCGACGGGTTTTCACATGGTCTGCGTGTTGTCCTTTTTCCAAAACTATATAATTCTTAAAACATTCCCCAGAAAGAGATAAAATCTTAAAAAAACCATAATATAATTTAACCTCAATTTTACATCATGCCTCTCATTTTCCATCTAATAGTAACGCATAATTACCTCAAAAGTAAGGATCATATAATCCCTAATGGTTACCATTATAATTATTACCTGAACATCCACATCGAGTTGGTTCTCTCATACATGATGCATTAGAGAACTCGCCAATGTTCAAGTGGTTAATCATGACTCCTTGATAGTTGGTTTAGAATAACCATGAGATTCCTCATTGAATCCCCCATTTCATCCAGTCTCTTAATCAGAGAACCACCACAGTTTCCTTCAAACCCATTGTCACTTTGGTGCCTGCTAGATCCATCCATTTACTAAAACCAAAAATATCAGTGTGAGTATATCAAAAAAATCATTAGGTACTACTGAGGAAGATAAACACTAATATATTCTTACTCATTCACATTATCTAAAAACTATGACTCTTTCTGAAATCCTAGCCATTATGGTAATGTCACTTCTACGTAAAGAATACCCTAACCTCTAATGTTATCTAAACTGGCCTTTGATACCAACTATAAGGACCCGACCTTAAAACATTACATAATCTTGAATTAAATGAATAATTCAGATTGAGGATATTTTCAGGTTTAGAGTTTTAGAGGAGTAGGACATAACTATTACATCTCACAAGATTACAAAGTATACACTTCTATACAGTTTCAGTAAAATAAAAACTCTCCAAAAGAAACATGTATAGTTCCATGTTTTAGATAGCATGTCTTTCCGTGATCCCATCCTTGACCCTATTCACCATTAAGTCCTGTGGAAAACATTTCAAAAACATGGGATGAGCATAAAAGTCTCATTAAGGGATATAAAAATCTGGAAAGAAAACACTAGTCCATGTATACATAATAATCAATGAAATCATACTTTACTCTTAAAGCGCAAGCACTTTAACATACCTCATGAAATCATAAGATTTATGAATAACTCATAGAAATCATAAGATTTAAATGTAAATTGAGGAATTCATAACATTATTACGTAGGGAGTAACCCTCATGGTTACGTTTGGAATACCCACCACAGTATATTCCCTAAATCTCTTTGGAAAACCTTAGCATTTAACTCCTTTGCGTTACCCAATGCATTGGAGAGCTATCTCGGGCTCACTCGCCCTTAGTTTATCACGGAACTACCCAATTTCATAAACATTTCCCAAGAACCATAACATAATCATAACACTTAAAACATGCATAAAAGAAACATAAAATTCCCACATTTCAATCACAAGATATCCCATCATGATATTATCATAAATAAAAGCATCTAATAAAATCATTAAAACTCTATGAGAGAAATATCCCTTTATACTTTGAAAATATTAAAAGAATACATTTGAAAGTGATTTTAAAATCAAATTGTCCCATACAAATTTGAATCTTTTGAAAGGGTTTTAAAACATTCATGTAAATATAAATAAATCCTTAAAACCCTTTTTAAAACATGGACATGGATTATTAATGTTTAAAAGAATAAATTCTTAAAACCATTTAAAATAATTTTTTAATAAAAAGAGTCATTTTTCATTTTGAACATTTAAATTATAAGCCACATTAAAGTATAATATTTTCAAATCATTTAAATGAATTTATTATAGACATAATATGGATATGGAATGTCAATGGGTCTGTATATACACTTTATAAAAGAATAAAAGTGCATCTCATTAAGAAATTTCTCAATGACAATAAATTGAGATGTAATCCCAATCAAGGACCATGCCATTAGAGGAAGGATAAAGAAATGACATAATTATGTGTGAAAAATATTAATACACCAAATAAAAGTGGATACTCAGTGTAAAACAATAATATTTCATCCACAAGTATTCATAGCATGACATAATCAAGAAGTAGAGGTTTAACCCCAAGAATTGAAATTGGGTTAAGAAGTTCCCCTACTGAAATTCGACAGCCTAACGACATCACATTAAATGTATGAAAATGAGATTATGAGAGATAATAAGGGTATATAATCACTTTTAAGTAACATTTAAAGAAATAAGGATATATAAGAACATATCCCAACTTAATAATATGTAAATTAAAAGACCTAACAAAAAGAAGTCTTTTAAAAAGAGGAAGGTGAAATGTTCCCTTACCGATTTGGGTAACCTTTGAAACATACATCCCATGAAAGAAGGATCATAAAATGAAGATGTAAATACCCATAAATTAAAGTATATTACACAAAGAATACAATAATGGTAAGTACATACACCTCCCAAAAGGAAATAGTGGAAAATGTAGCATGAATCACACGGGAACACAAAGTGAGTTAAAAAATGCCTTACGAAATTTCAGCAGCCTAACGACGCCACTTAAAACTTCCAAAAAATGATTTGATGAGATCAAATAGGGTCTCTCATAATATTAACATAAAAATTATAGTAATAGGAATATAAAATAACATCCCCCAACAAAAGAATGTGGAGCTTAAAAGAAGTGACATAAAAGAGAGTACTTAAAAAGAAAGAGAGTGGTAGGATCCCTTACCTCAAGTCCGACTTGTCTTGATTGTTTCTTTATATTCATGAATAATAAACTTTGTTCAATCACTAATTGAATAATTAAATCCTTTAAAGTTTATTATTCAATTAATATCACATATTATATTGTTATAATAATTAGTTAATTATGTGAGTTTATATCAGACGTTTTTGTCGATGTTCGGTACATGAGTCAAAAATGAACTTGTTTGAAAAGAATTGTCCATGTAGTTATAATTACACAATCTAAAAAATAGTATTAATTATTTAAATATCATATATATCCAGTATATATTCATTTTATACTATTCCATAACATTTGGTGATAAAAAAAGAAATGCACCGTTCATGGAGACGGTAGGCTGTACGTACCCATGAACGCTAGTTTCATTTCTTTGTCACATTAATTGAATTAAAACTAAATGAGATATATATATATATATATATATATTATAATTAAAGTATAATATATATGTTATATAGGTCACATTAGTTCATTAATTTCATTCTTTAAACAATCCATGTTTCGCATGAACGAGTCACATCACTTGAGGGGGAGGTAGTCCACAATTCCTCAAATGAAATTATCGCATTTGCAGAACATTAAAAGCATAAAGGTACATTTTAAATGTAAAATACAGAAGCATAGAGATAAAATAAATATAATATAAATAATAAATAAATATATTTCCATCATAATGGCCACCATGAGAGGTGGTAGGATAAGATAGAACAATCATCGTTTCGTGAGGCCGTAATTCGCCATCCATAGAAACCGTATGTTCTTTAACCATTAGACGGAGGTGTGTGTAAGTGTAGCTCTAATTATTCTTATAAAACACCCTATAATATTTAAGATACTGGTTTTATTAAAAAATAAAGTAATAAAAATATTTTAGGGGGTTGGAGAAGCAAAATAAAACAAAATAACATTTGAGAAGACTTTACCTTTAAATCGGGTAAGTCATCTTGGTTTGAACCAAAAGGGTTTCTTGAAGAGCTTTCTGCCTAAGGTAAGGCTTATATGGTGAAGGTAGTGATGTGGAGAGATAAAAGGATCAGAATTTGGCCGATCCAATGGCTTGAGAGGTGTGGGTAATGAGGGTAGAGGTGGGGGCCTTTTATAAGAGGGAGGAGGGGCACTCTTGGAATGTCTTGAAAAGAAAATTTATTATAAAATGATTTTCGGATATCAAATGTCCCAGAATTAAATATTTATAGGATAAGGTGATTAGGGTTATAAATCCACCCATAAAATAGGTTTTTGAGAAGTTTAAGTCTTAGATTTTACATTATCTTTTCATTTTATTTAAATCATTCATTAATGAGGTAATCGATGCATCATCATGCTGTCATAAATAAATAAATGTATTTAATTTCTAAATTTTTTTAAAAAACTACTATGATTTAGTAAATATTTTTATCTTTCTAATGAATACTTATAGTCAAAAATTTTACTTTTATAACCCCATTTAAAAATTATTTTAGTAAAACAATATATGTTTGTGACACTTTTATTTTTACATTAAATAAAAAGTTATTAATGTCATTTTCTAACCCAAGTGGATCCATGGGGCCCACAAGTTGACCCATATATTTTCTTGGTCGTAAAGTACTCATCCAATAATTCTAGGATAAGTGTAAAGGTAATTTAATTTTATTATATCATTATATTTACCTTAAATTACACTAATTACCTTTAATCGCGGTTAATAAAACTTAAAATTTAATATTAACCAAACAATTATTTTAATCCCATTGAACCAATTTTACTTCCTAATGACAACAATGTTTTTCAGATTTTTTAAATTTAAATACAGAGGTGGTAAAATTTCATTTAAACGAAAAATCAGTTTTTAAACTACCACTTAGTTGTTTCACTATTCATCAAAAATCGTTGTTTTTCATAAAAATACCAAAAATTATCTCTAAGCTATACTTGATATTCCAAATTCAAAAATGATGTCCATTTTACCAAATTCAAAACATAAAAGTTTCATTAATGGTTTTTATAATTAATTCCCACTGTCAAAACAAATAAAGTGTTTTTAAGAAACAATATATATCAAAACATTGACCCTCATTTATGTCTAATTTCAAAGTGAAATTAATTCCAATTACCACCATTGGATTAAATGGTAAAAATATATTATAAATAAACTTTAAACCCAATTCAAAATATAATCTATCCATATAAATAAATTATATTAAAAGGAAGTTTTGAATTAAAATACAACATTTTATACTATTCATTAAAATTGATCTTTATCGGAAAAATACCAAACATTTATAAAAAGTAAATTTTTATGTCCAAATTATAAAAAAGAATTTTATTTTTTCAAATATAACATATAAAATTTTCAAAAAGTGGATTTAAAAAGGGTTCCCATCAAAAGGCGGTTAATCGACCTTTTAGAGAATATTAGAATATTTACGCTTAAAATTGGATTCATTTGAATTTTAAGCATCTAACATTTATTGAATAAATGTAAATATATTTGACAAGCATATATAATCACTTTTTAGTTAGTTCTGTTCATTCCCACCATTACATCAGCTAGGAGTTTACTACCATTTACAATAATATTATTATATTATTAGTGCGCATCGTAAGATTTCAAAGAAACTTGTTGTTGCGTATTGGGTATGCCATCGAACTTAGCATCCCCATTAAAGTAATATTAATATTTTATTCTCAAATATTAATAAATGTGAACAAGTAATATTCTTTATTTACATGGGTTTTTACATCCTTCCCCCCTTTTGAAAATTCCTTCATCGCAATTTTTAAATTGTGCTTGGAAACTTCATTGAAAGCCCCACATCAGGAAAGGAGTAAATTAAACTATCATTTTAAAAGAAAGAAACAAAAGTAACAAGGTCACCCGAGACAACAGGTACTGGGATTCCATGAAAACATGGATATGGAAGAAAAAAACAAATGGTTAAGTTCTGATGGAGAGTGATAGAAACAGGTTTAGGATAATGTTAACCACCAGAAAATCAAAAACTTTTGATGGTTTAAACGGTATCTGATTCCCCAGTAGGAAAAGTTAACAGACAACATTTTTGTTTTAAATTAATTTTCATTGAGGAATTTATTTATGATCTTAACTAAAACATAAGGAAACATACTTACTTATCATGTTGACTTTCAACTTTACTATATTTCTTACACAAACTCATATTTTCTCTAAAAGACGAGCGTTTAGGAAGACTTTTTCATATTAAGAGTACTATAATCAACTTCTTGAGAATCACCTAATCAACTAAAAACAACTATATATTTCCCAAGTCCTTAGACCTTAACCAAAACCAAAATTGTTAGTATAAGATCAGATAATACCCATAAAGGATAATCCTTTGTAAAAAGAAACACTACTCTTAATCTCCAAAATTTGTCCAACAAAACCCAATGTTCATCAAAGAACATTCAATAAACATCTATCCATAAAATTCTTCAATGTAAACCAAACTAATATTGAAACCCAAATCTTTGAAGGATTTAATCACAAAGTCTTCCAAGGTAAATATTAACATTTATCTCTAAATAACATCAGTTGCTCTTAAAGTCTCATATTGAAATGTAATTAACCTAATCACATATCCTCCATGATAGGCTAATCATTTCCATAGATAACCCAAAATCAACTTATTCTTAATTTATAAGATCATATAACTACAAAATAGTTATACTAACCAAGGATTTCACGTAGTCCAGTGGTAGGTGATAAATACCAGTTGTACTTTTGTTGTGGGTTCAATTCCCACAGCTTTGTCCGACGCAACGGGTTGTCACAGGGTCTGTGTGTTGTCCTTTTTCCAAAACTATATAATTCTTAAAACATTCCCCAAAAAGAGATAAAATCTTAGAAAATAACCATAACCTAATTTAACCACAATTTTACCTCATGCCTTTCCTTTTCCATCTTATAGTAACCCATAATTACCTCAAAAGTAAGGATCATATAAACCCTAATGGTTACCATTATAATTATTACCTGAACATCCACATCGAGTTGGTTCTATCGTACATGATGCATCAGAGAACTCACCAATGTTCAAGTGGTTAATCATGACTCCTTGATAGTTGGTTTAGAATAACCACGAGATTCCTCATTGAAACCCCCATTTCATCCAGTCTCTTAATCAGAGAACCACAATAGTTTCCTTCAAACCCATTGTGACTTTGGTTCCTGCTATGTCCATCCATTTACTAAAACCAAAAATATCAGTGTGAGTATATCAAAAAAATCATCAGGTACTAATGAGGAAGATAAACACTAAGATATTCTTACTCATTAACTTTATCTAAAAACTATGACTCTTTCTGAAATCCTAGCCATTATGGTAATGTCACTTATGCGTAAAGAATACCCTAACCTCTAAAGTTATCTAAACCATCCTTTGATACCAACTATAAGGACCCGACCTTAAAACATTACATAATATTGAATAAAATGAATAATTAACATTGAGGATCTTTTCAGGTTTAGAGTTTTAGAGAAGTAGTACATAACTATTACATCTCACAAGACTACAAAGTAGACACTTCTACTCAGTTTCCATAAAATAAAAACTCTCAAAAAGAAACATTTCTAGTTCCATGTTTTAGATAGCTGTGTCTTTCCTCTATCTCATCCTTGACCCTATTCACCTTTAATTCAGGTGGAAAACATTTAAAAAACTTGGGATGAGCATAAAAGGCTCATTAAGGGATATAAAAATAAAGAAAGAAAACACTAGTCCATGTATACATAATAATCAATGAAATCATACTTTACTCTTAAAACACAAGCACTTTAACATACCTCATGAAATCATAATATTTATGAATAAATCATAGAAATCATAAGACGTAAATGTAACTTGAGGGATTCATAACATTCTTATGTAGGTAGTAACGCTCATGGTTACGTTTGGAATACCCACCATAGTATATTCCCTAAATCTCTTCGAAAAACCTTAGCGTTTAAATCCTTCACGTTACCCAATGCATTGGAGAGCTATCTCGGGCTCACTCGACCTTATTTTATCAAGGAACCTCCCAATTTCATAAACATTTCCCAAGAACCATAACATAATCATAACACTTAAAACATGCTTAAAAGTAACATAAAATTTCCACATTTCAATCACAAGAGATCCCATCAGGATATTATCATAAATAAAAACATTGAATAAAATCATTAAAAATCTATGAGAGAAATATCCCTATATACTTTGAAAATATTAAAAGAATACATTTAAAAGAGATTTTAAAATCAAAGTGTCCCATACCACTTCGAAATTTTTGAAAGGGTTTTAAAACATTCATGTCCATATAAATAAATCCTTAAAACCATTTTTAAAACATGGACATGGATGATAAATGTTTAAAAGAATAAATCATTAAAACCATTTAAAATAATGTTTTAATAAAAGAGTCGTTTTCCATTTTGAACATTTAAATTATAAGACACATGAAAGTAGACCATTTTCAAAACATTTAAATGACTTTATTATAGAAATAATATGGATATGGAATGTCAAAGGGACTGTATATACAATTTATAAAAAAATAAAAGTGCATCTAATTAAGAAATTTCTCAATGATAATAAATTGAGATGTAATCCCAATCAAGGACCATGCCATCAGAGAAAGGATAAATAAATGACATAATTATGTGTGAAAAATATTAATACACAAAATATAATTGGATACTCAGTGTAAAACAGTCAGATGTCATCCACACATATTCATAACACGACATTATCAAGAATTATAGGTTTAACCCCAATAATTGAAATTGGGTTAAGAAGTTCTCCTACAGAAATTCGACAGCCTAACGACGTAACTTTAAAATTAGAAAAATGATATGATGAGAGATAATAAGGGTATCTAATCACATGTAAGTAACATTTACAGCAATAAATATATATAATAACATATCCCAACATAAGAAGATGTAAATTAAATGACCTAACAAAAAAGAAGTCTTTTAAAAAGAGAAGGGTGAAAGGTTCCCTTTCTGATTTGGGTAACATTTGAAACATACACACCATGAAAGAAGGATCATACAATGAAGATGTAAATACCAATAAATTAAATTATATTACACAAAGAATACAATCATGGGCAGTAAATACACCACACAAAAGGAAATAGTGGAAAATGTAGCATGAATCACATGGGAACACAAAGTGACATAAAAATCCCTTACGAAATTTCAGCAGCCTAACAGCGCCACTTAAAACATTCAAAAATGGATTCGATGAGATAAAATAGGGTCTCTCATCATATTAACATTAAAATTACAGTAATAGGAATATAAAAGAACATCCCCCAACAAAATAAATAGGATCTTAAAAGAAGTGACATAAAAGAGAGTACTTAAAAAGAAAGAGTGGTAGGATCCCTTACCTCAAGTCCGACTTGTCTTGTTTTTTTCTTTATATTCAGGAATAATAAACTTTGGTCAATTACTAATTTCAAAAGTAAATCCTTTAAATTTTATTATTCAATTAATATCACATATTATAAAGTTATAATAATTATTTAATTATGTGAGTTCATATCATACGTTTATGTCGATGTTCGGTACATGAGTCAAAAATGAACTTGTTTGAAAAGAATTGTCCATGTAGTTATAATTACACCAAATAAAGAATAATATTAATTATTTAAATATCATATATATCCAGTATATATTCATTTTATACTATTCCATAACATTTGGAGATAATAAATGAAATGCACCGTTCAAGGAGACGATAGGTTGTACGTACGCATGAACGCTACTTTCATTTCTTTGTCACATTAATGGAATTAAAACTAAATGAGAGATAAATATATTATTATAGTATAAAATATATTTTATATAGGTAAAATTAGTTCATTAATTTCATTCTTTATACAATCCATGTTTTTCATGAATGAGTCACATCAATTGAGGGGGCGGTAGTACACAATTCCTCAAATGAAATTATCGCATTTGCAGAACATGCAAAGAATAAAGCTATGATTTAAATGTAAAATATAGAAGAATAGAGATGAATTAAATATCATATATATCATAAATAAATATAGTTCCATCATAATGGCCACCATGATAGGTGGTAGGAGAAGATTGAACAATCATCGTTTCGTGAGGTAGTAATTCACCATCCACAGATATCGTATGTTCTTTAACCATTAGACGGAGGTGTGTGTAAGTGTAGCTGTAATAATTCTCATAAAAACATACTATAATATTGAAGATACTGGTTATATTAAAAAATAAAGGAATAAAAATAGGTTACGGGGTTGAAGAGGCAAAATAAAACAAAAGAACATTTGAGAAGACTTTACCGTTAAATTAGGTAACTCCTCTTGGTTTAAACCAAAATGGTTTCTTTAAGAGCTATCGGCCTAAGGGAAGGCTTATATGAAGAAGGGAGTTATGTGGAGAGATAAAATGATCAGATTTTTTCTGATCCAATGGTTTGAGAGGTGAGGGTAATGAGGGTAGAGGTGGGGGCCTTTTATAAGAGGGAGGAGGGGCACTCTTGGAATGTCTTGAAAAGAAAATTTATTATAAAATGATTTTCGAATATCAAGGGTCCAAAAATTAAATATTTAGAGGAAAAGGTGATAAGGGTCCAAAATCCATCCATACAATAGGTTTTTTAAAAGTGTAAGTCTTATATTTTACATTATGTTTTCATTTTATTTAAATCGTTCATTAATGAGGTAATCGCTACATCATCATGCTGTCATAAATAAATAAATTTATTTAATTTATAAAAATTATAAAAAAAAATAATATAATGTAGGAAATTGTTTTATATTTCTAATTAATATTTATAGTAAAAATTTTGACTTTTATAACCCCATGTAAAAATTGTGTTAGTAAAACAATACATGTTTGTGACACTTTTATTTTTACTTTAAATAAAAAGTTATTAATGTCATTTTCTTACCCAAGTGGCTCCATGGGTCCCCCAAGTTGACCCATGGATTTTCTTGGTCGTCCATTACTCATCCAATAAGTGTAAGACAAGTGTAAAGGTAGTTTCATATTATTATATCATTATATTTACCTTAAATTACACTAATTAACTTTAATCGCGATTAATAAAACTTAAAAGTTACTATTAACCAAAAAATTATTTTAATCCCATTGAACCAAATTTTAATTCCTAATGACAACTATGTATGTCTGATTTTTGAAATTCAAATCAAAGAGATAGTAAATTTTCATTTAAATGAAAAATTAGTTTTTTAACTACCACTTAGTGGTTTCACTATTCATCAAAAATCGATGTTTTTCAGAGAAATACCAAAAATTAACTCTAAGCTATATTTGATATTCCAAATTCAAAAATGATGTCCATTTTACCAAATTCAAAACATAAGAGTTGCATTAATTATTTTTATAATTGATTCCCACTGTCAAAACAAATAACGTGTTTTTAAGAAACAATATCTATCAAAAGATTGATCCTCGTTTATGTCCAATTTCATAGTGAAATTAATTCTAATTACCACCATTGGATTAAATGGTAAAAATTTATTTTAACTAAACTTTAAACCCAATTAAAAAGATAATCTATCCATATAAATAAATTAGATTAAAAGGAGGGTTTGAATTAAAATACAGCATTTTACACTATTCATTAAAAAATGAACTTTATCAGAAAAATACGAAAAATTTATACAAAGTAAATTTTTATGTCCCGATTATAAAAAAGAATTTTTTTGTCAAATATAACAGATAAAATTTTCAAAAAGTGTATTTAAAAATGATTCCCATCAAAAGTCGGTTAATCGACCTTTTAAAGAATATTAGAATATTTAAGCTTAAAATTGGATTCATTCACATTTTAAGCATTTAAAATTTATTGAATAAATGTAAAAATATTTGACAAGAATATATAATCACCTTTTAGTTAGTTCTGTTCATTCATGACATTACATCAGCTAGGAGTTTACTACCATTTCAAATATTATTATTATATTATTAGTGTGCATCGTAAGATTTCAAAGAAACTCATTGTTGCGTATTGGGTAATCCATCAAACTTAACATCCCCTTTAAAGTAATATTAATATTTTATTCTCAAATATTAATAAATATGAACAAGTAATATTCTTTATTTACCTAGGTTGTTACACAAATACTCCACTTTTTCTATAAATACCCCAAATTTCTACATTCCATTTCTCTCCAAATTCATCCTATATGAAATATGATAGTCTCACCTCCCAAGGAGTCCTCCCATGGAGTTCTCAGGACTCCATGGTCCCAATATTCATGTTTTAGGAGTAACTCTTCAATGTAAGGGAAATATCCTTCTTTTATCTTTGTTTCAAGAACCTCCTTTTGTAAATGTATTTTAAATGTTATGGTCTCTATCTCATATTTCCTTTTTATTCATTAATTTACTTCAAAATTATGTTTTATCAATGGGAGACCCTTGTCCCCTCTCTTATTACTATTTTCTTTAGACACATTTTATACCCATTATGATTTTGATTTTACTTCTCAAAATTTGTCTATTCTCCTCATGAAATTCCATTTTATTTTCTTTTTGTGAATATAAAAACCTCTTTATTTTACAAGTTTATTAACCACGATGTAAACAAGATTTATTTTACTCTTGTATTAACATACATAAACCCCACATTCCCTTTCAGTGGTTAGAAAATGAAATAATTAACACCAATTTAAATCACTTTTGAAATGCCATGATTTTGATATGAAACCCTTTTTCTTTTATTCTCCATGGATTTTTTATGAAATGAACTTTTAGGATGAATGTGGCTCACATGAAAATTAATACATATGATGTTTTCTCCCTTATAGAAATCTATTGAATTGGGTAAATAATTTAATTTCTACAGATGACTTATTTTATGATACCTTGGTGAATAACCTTGAATTTTTTTATAAAACCTCAGTGAAAAACCTCGGTGTCATACTTATGAATGTATCATTTAAATATTTTACTCACATTTTCATGTTATTATTTATGTTCTTTTTATTATTATATGCCTCAATACATAATTAAATTACTCATGTAATTATTGATATTCTTCAAGATCACTTGTAAATTGTTTCCCATTCTTATTCCCTTATTGGGCCTTATGCTCACCCTTTCTTTTGATGTATGTCCCAAGGTTATGAGATGCAGTAAAAGTATATATTATTAACCAATAAATAATCCTTTCTTGTTTTTTATAATAATTTTTTATGTTTTAAAGTATTATGTAAATTATTTCCAAAAAACATTAAAAGATCCTATGTTTTGTACAACGAAAAGAAAAGTATATGTAATAAAGAGTGATTCCATAGTACTGGCAGAGTTATTTAAATATTTCTAGAATTTAGTAACACTATAACAAATTATTCACAAGAATTTATGCCAGCACATTTTTAGTCTCCAATATTTCACTACTAGATATTAGATCTTTCCCAACGCTTCTATACCAACTGTTTGCAAAAACAGTTGGTATAGGTCCCCTTTCCCAACGGTTTGGCCAAACCATTGGGAAAGGCCCCCAAATTGGCCACTTTTCCCAACGGTTTGGCCAAACTGTTAGGAAAGGCCCCAAAATTGGACCCTTTTCCCAACGGTTTTGAAAACTGTTGGGAAAGGTAGACCTATCTCAACGGTTTGGCCAAACCGTTGGGAAAGGCCCTCAAATTGGACACTTTTCCCAAGGGTTTGGACAAACCGTTGGGAAAGGTGGACCTATCCCAACGGTTTGGCCAAACTGTTGGGAAAGGTCCCCAAATATGCCACTTTTCCCAACAGTTTGGCCAAACCGTTGGGATAGGTCTACCTTTCCCAACGGTTTTTCCAAACGGTTGGGAAAAGTGGGCCAAAATTCAACATCCTACCAAGGATGAAAATCACAACCAAAGACCTATAGAAACGGTTGATAAAGCCGTTGGTATAGGTCTATACCAATGGTTTTAACAACCATTGGTATATGTACTTTCAATTTTTATCAGACCGTCATCCTGAGAACATTATATAAATCAAAATTTAAAATATTTATGAGAATAAATATATATATTTATGTAATTATGATCACAAAAGTCATGTTAGGTTAGTGGTTGAGTCGTTCAATTATAAACAAGGGGTCCTGGGATCAAATCCCCGCGGATGTTTTATTTTTGGAATTTAAATACCAACGGTTCCATTACCATTGGTATAGATTTCATATTACCTATACCAACTATTTCAAAAACCGTTGGTATAGGTCTATACCAACGGTTTTTGGAAAACCATTGGTATAGACCTATCCCAATGGCTTACTTGGCTACGGTTCTCCAAACCATTGGTATAGGCTATACCAACGGTTTGGAGGCCTATACCAACGGTTCCAAACTGTTGGTAAAGGTTAGTTTTCCAATAGTGTGTACTATAATATATCTTTTATTAAATAGGGTATATAATACAACTCTTTCCCTCATTTTTCCATTGGGATATTCCATTTGGCTCTATTGGGGGGAGGGGGGTAAATGTGCATCCCCCATGATTGTAGTAGGAATATGAATGAGAATACGATTTGAGGAGGAATGATATTGTAAGGGTTGGTGTCCTGATAACCAACTATTTTGTACTTTGATTACATGAATGTAAACATAATATATATTGTTCGTTATTCTGCATGACTATAATATAATAATGTCCTGTAATATTTGTTGCATTAATAAGGTCATGGAAGATGCCCACTGTGATGAGAACCTTGAAATGCTTTAACAATATTCTTATATAAAGTTCCATGGTTGGATGACATAATATGATAGGACACATAGTATACAGACCATCATGTTCGAGTACTCGTAAGAAGATGAGACTCCCTCTCAGGGAGTTCTCACTTGGTAATCTACAAGATGGGAGATTATGAGAAAAGAACTACCGGTAGTAATTTATCATGTTTTTGTGTCATCAAACATTATTATCCATGAGCGTGTGTAATGGTCCTTAGACTGGAAGATTATCATTAACTCATGTCATGACTCGCACACTTAGATTTGTTGATGAAAACCATCACGAAGACAGTTGGCGGGAAGTAGGGTACATTGGGTGTGTCACGAATGACATTTTATTAATGTATAAGTCGAGGAAGGATTTTTACCTTACATTTATGGAAGTTGATATCTCAAATCATTTATTGAAATAGAACATTATCATGAAATTCCATGACCATATTGAAACGAACTGTTTATTTCTTGTAGCCAAAGAATGACGGATCAAGAATATAAGTTTATGATACTTCCATGAAACCTAATTGATGAGATATTGAGACAAAGGGATTAAATTACATAGTAAGCATTCGTATGAGGTGACATGTCAAAGCATCGTCAACTTCTTTCTCTTGGGTGCCTTGACCCGTTGCTAGACAGTAGTCCTGGACTTTAGGCAAGCCTGCCTAATTCCAATGAGAAAGAGGCATAGAGGGTCACACAATAAGTGTATTCAAGTATCTCAAGTAGAAAAAATATTATTCTCATACGTGGTTTAATAATTATTCAAGGAAGCCTAAATCATTTAAATATTGGAGTAAGAGAAGTATAGGTCGTGTGTTAATGATTTCACACCGTGTAGTTTTTATTTTGAAAACAAGTAAACGCTATGTGTTATTGAATTTACATGGCATGTAGTGTTCATTTTGGAAATGAAATGAATAAATTAAAACAACATATACCATCCATGAACATTGAATGTACACACCATGTATTTTTCAATGAAAAACAAGTACACACAGTGTATTTCTGATTACACTCCGTGTAGTTTTTCCAATCGGGATTTTGAGGGAATAATATAATTTTATTAAATGATATTTATTATAATCAGTGTGGGCGCATGTCAAGGAATTAATGAATCAACATGGGGTTTTCAAAAGATTTAATGAAATAAATAAAACACATAACGTGTTTATTTATTTTCAGAACTATACAACCTCAAACCTGATTGTAAATATCCTCACAACCCCAACTCCATTCCTAATATAATCGGTGTGCACAAGAATTTTGATGAATTCTCTCAAGACCGAAAGAACTCTGTCCTCCAAGAACGTTCTCAAGAATGAGAGAGATCCACCTCCAACGGATCAAGGAGATCTAAGGCAGACAACACAGGCAAAGGCTTCCCCAGGCTAGGACCCGAAGATTCCTTTGAAGACGTCCATAGATATGTGGTGCACGTGTGGATCACCACTAGAGGAAGTATGCACTTAGCTTCTATGACGCAACGATGAATCACTTCAGAACATGATCAGAAATATAAAATAAGAAAGAAATCCATAAAAGGTACTTCTTGTCAATTAATTAATTTAATTATAATCAACATGTGATGATCTTTCCTTTGTGGTTCCAGGACTTTTCCTTTTCTATGTCTATTTCGGTGATTTGATCCATGGAGACTAGAATTTATCATCATATTGATCCTAGATTGATCATTTCAAATGAAAAAAAATCCAAGTGGGCACCTCCACCCACGAGATTCCGCTACACCTGAAATCTTCAATTGGTATCAAAGGGAGGTTACAACATTGATTATAGTTATTTAATTTTCGTTGATAATTTATTCATATATATTTGATTTAATTCAAGATAAATTTTTCTATAAAACTGAATGAATGAGATCTGTTCTTCCTCCTTCATTTCTCGATTCATATAATAGAAACGCCCTTTAAATTTTAATTTTGATTAAATTAAAAATGAGGATCTCATCTGGAGGAGCCGCTCTTTATGTCCGTACACCACAAAAATACATTGCGTGTAGTGAAAACTACACACCGTGTACATAGGTTCAACGAACCGGTACTGGTCCGCGAAACCACGCCGTGGGAATTGAGTATACCTGAGTTTTATTACACCGTGTTGACCAGAATTGAACGGTGCGTGGAAATATGAATACACGATGTGTATGTTGAATCAATACACTGTGTAGTCTGATCTGGTCCAGGTGAAACTGTGTACAAGGAGAAGCCATATTCCGCGTACATGAGATTTCCAGGCCGGTAACCATGTAACACGAATCACACGCCGTGTTAGATTAATCTACATGTCGTGTACTCCAAAAATATCCAAAGTACAGAAAACTCACCAAATCCCCTAGATGGTACTTTGGATAAAGAGTGAAAAATACACGAGGCATAGGCTATATTACACATCGTGTTCTTTCTAAAAATATGATTTCACCTGGTTTCCTCTAAAAGTACAAAGACCTGTATAAGGAATATGGATGAGAAGAATCTTAAGGAAATTTACAAAGGAATTTAGGATAAATAATTGATTAATTATAAGATCATATTTAATTGAATTCAAGCGTAACTTATCTTATATAATAGAACGACTAACAGAATTTGAATTCTAAATATGTGTAAATGTTGTTTCATGCTATGGATGATCATGAGCTTGACCAAAGACCCTTTGTATGTGTGTATGGTTTCATTTAAATTTGTTTAATTTAAATTCATTGTCATGTGTGGCTTCTTCTAATAAAATGTAGGGCCTGCGTGGCCATGGTTTCTTTAATGTAAACCCCGTGTAATGGAGGATATCCCAAGCTAGTGGATATGGTTCAAAAATCTAAAGCTGAGGTGAAACCAACCTAATAAGATGCAAAGGTGGATAGATTGGAGATTCAAAACACAAACGAATGGGTTCAAGTTGTTTTCCCTAGGTCAGGGTTAACTTATCAAACTGCTAGATAAGCTATCTAATAAAATCTCATGATCATTCCATCTTATTTTATTTATGTCTGATTTAATGGTTTATTTATTATATATGCATTATCATGATCTCATAAATGATGAAATAAAAAAGCATGAAATAATCGAATAAACTAAAAACCAGACCATGCCTAAACATTATCAGAACATGGTTAATCACATAATCAAGAATAACTTATTATTAACAAGCATGTAATAATGATAAACTACTCATAAAGAATAAAATCCATCAAATATCATATTAATTCAGACCAAGACTTCTGTTACATGATTACGGGAAAGACTCAATAAAACAATGTATTTGACCAACCCTTGTTGGGACACTTACTTTTATAAAGGATGCTCTTATGAAAGTATCAGGTTGACTTAAACATTTTACATCAAGAAGAGTATCCCTTTCTAGACATTTTTTATAATGGAGGCAAGTGTTGAGGAAATCCATGATAGGATTTCAGGATTAGGGAGTCTACTCAACATATCAAGGAACTGTAAGCTCACATTTTTCAAAAACCTGCCAACCTAAATACCTTCTAATAGCTTGACCAACCCTTGTTGGGGTTATGCGAAGGGGAATATGGATCCTGGACACTAGAATGTCATAGAACCTAAACATTACAAGTTAAATGGTGAGGGACATTGGGACTTGATAAAATAGTGGGAGAATTAATAAATTTATTTATTATTTTTCACAAAATGTAATCAAAAGATACTGATAAATCAGATCTTTTAATTTGTAGAGTCAATATGAAAAGCTCGCCAACCACATTTTCTCTACGATCAATTCTGGATAAAGAAAATATCCTCACTGAAAATAACTTTCAAGAATGGTTTCGGAACATTTGGGTTATCCTACTCCATGATCAAAATTTTTACGTACTGGAGTCCTGACTTCCTGATTCACCCACCCAAGGGGCGAGTGATAAAGATTTTTGGGTCTATGATCAACATTTGAATGATTCACTCGACGTTCAGTGTTTGATGATATCATCAATGTCCAGTGATCTCATGAAGACATGGATTCCTATAGCATAATCAAGAACTTCCGTGGTCTATACCTGGAGAGAGAAAGACAGGAATGGTTTGAGATCTCCAAAGATCTATTCTAGAGAAAGCTTGGAGAGGGTGCCCAATCTGGGCCTCATGTATTCAAGCTCATTCACTACATTGAGCGCTTAGACGTTCTATGGTTTTAACTACCTGAAGAACTGGGTACCGATATCATTATTGCATCACTCCTCCAGAGCTTCTATAACTTTGTTGTAAATTTCAACATGAACAACATTGAGTAGTCTCTATCTGATCTCCTTATCCTCATTCACCAAGTGGAAAATGATATGAAGTGTGAAAAGCCTTATGTCCTTATAGTGAATAAAAGGAAAGTTAAGGAGAATAGATTTAATCCCAAATTGTTTTCAAGGCCTTATATGAAAAGGAAGGTCAAAGGGGATGCAAGAGAATAGGAGGTTGTTTGTTTCGCATGTGGCAAGAAGGGCCACTAGAAGAAAAACTGCACCCAACCAAGGATTCAAGGGGAAGATTCAGGTGCGTTTGTTATCGAATGAAATATATCCGTTTCTACTAATTGGGTATCAGATACTTCTTGTGGTGCTCACATTTGTATCCAAATATAGGAACCAAGTAGATTTAGAATGATTTACTGAGGTAGGGTTAATCTGTGAGCAGCCAACGGAGCCAGACTCGTTGTTGTAGCTGTCAGAGACTACCACCTCACATTGCCTTTTGGGATGGTCTTGGTATTGAAAGGATGTTATTATGTACCTTTTGTAACCAAAAACATTATTTCAGTATCAGGATTAGATACTGATGGATTCATCTTCAAGTTTGGAAATGAATGTTTCTACTTTTATAAAGATAACATTTGTTTTGGTAGGGCCCATTTATATGATGGCCTTTATGTGTTAGACTACATAAACCAAGAAATGGAAATCGATGAAAATGTTATTTCACATGACCCATACCACACCCAACTTTAGCATCACCGGCTAGGTCTTGTTAATGAGAAACGTTTGACATAATTACATCAAGTTGGGTATTTTGATTCTTACGAACTAAAACAAATTGGTGTATGTCATGCGTGTCTACAAGGTAAAATAACCAAAGCCCCATTTAGTGGGAAATGAGAAAGGGATAAAGAGCTTCTAGAATTTGTTCACACAGATGTGTGTGGACCATTTCCAGTTGTTTCAAGGGGTGGGTTCTTGAACTTCATAACTTTTACTGATGATTTTAGTAGATATGGATATATTTACTTAATGAGGTATAAGTCAGATTCTTTTGATTGGTTCCAAGAATAAAATAATGAAGTTGAGAACCAACTTGGTAAGATGATTAAGAAACTCTACTCAGACAGAGGAGGAGAATATCTTAATCAGGACTTCATTGATTTCTTACGGGAGTTTGGGATTCTATATCAAGTCACTCCTCCTTACACACCTTAGTGGAATAGTGTAAGCGAAAGGAGGAACCACACCTTGTTGGACATGGCGAGATCAATGATGAGTCATGAAAGTCTTCCATTATCCTTTTAGGGATATGCATTATAAAAAAAACTCACACATACTAAACCAAGAACCAACTAAATCGATAAATTGAATTACATACTAGTTATGGAGTGGGAGCAAATCCATGTTATCAAATTTAATGGTTCGGGGTAGAGAAGCATTTGTTAAGGTCTCTTCAGGTAACAAACATTCACCCCAAGGCACAAAGTGTATCTTTATACGATATCCCAAGGAAATAAGGGTGTATTTTCAATACAAACCCTCAAATAAAAATGCTACAATGGCAAGACACACCATATTACATGAGAGGGAGCACATATCAAAAAGAGATAGTGGGAGTGAGATAGACTTCGACAGAAGTCAAGGCTCACGATACATAGGAGTTGGTACAAGAACAGATTCCACAAATCCCCATGGAAGAACAATCTGTTCCAGAGACACATGAACTATGTAGGAGCAAGAGAGAGGTGAGAGAACCAGAATGATATGGTTCTCTTGTCACCGAGGATGGTGACTCATTATTGGTTACCAATGATGATCCTCTTACCTACAAGGAAGCAGTTGAAGGCACAGGCGTTTCCAAGTGGCAAGAATCCATGAATTATGAAATGGATTCCATGTACCAAAAACAAGTATGGATTTTGGTAGATCCCCCAGTTGATGTAAAGCATATTGGTAATAAGTGGGAATTCAAGAAGAAACTGGACATGGAGGGACAATTTAGCATCTATAGAGCATGACTGTTTGCAAAAGGTTTTAGAAAATGTCATGGAATTGACTATGATAAAACCCTTTCACTGGTTTCCATGCTGAAATCCATAAAAATCCTATTGGACATTGATTCTTACCATGACTATGAAATTTAGATAATGGATGTAAAAATAGAATTCCTTAATGGGAACCTCCAGGAATATGTCTACATGACACAACCAGAATTGTTTTTGACTCCAAAGGATTCCAACAAGGTATGCAAGTTTCAAAAATCCATTTATGGATTAAAGCAAGCATCAGTGTCATGAAACATTTGTTTTTATGAAGCCATAATGGAATTTGGCTTTGTTAGGAATGAATGTGAGAATTGTGTCTACAAAAGCTTTAGTGGAAGTGCAATCGTTTTTCCTAATAGTATATTTTAATGACATATTACTAATTTGAAATGAAGTTCCTGTCTTACAGTCAGTTAAGGCATGGTTGGATAAATTATTCTCTATACAAGACTTGGGAGAGACATCATATATTATTGGGATCAATATCCATCGTTATAGATTCAAGAGAATGCTGGGCCTAAGTCAAAGTACATACATTGACAAGATACTGAAGAGATTTAGTATGGAACAGTCTAAGAGGGGAATGTTGCCAGTGTCCCATGGCATTCATCTTTCCAAGAAAATGTATCCTCAGACACATGAGAAAAGAGAGAAAATAGCAAGGATCATTTAGGAAACCATGATTATGTCAGTCATGTATGCTATGCTATGTACAAGGCTAGATGTTTCTTAACCATTAAGTGCAGTAGGCAGATATCAAGCTAATTTAGGAGACCGCCATTGGATGGTAGTCAAGATTATCCTTTTGTATATAAGGCGTTCTAAGGATATGTTCCTGGTTTATGTAGGAGATGAGGATCTAGTCATCACAGTACATATAGATTCTAGTTTCTAGACTGATCAAGATGACATGAATTCACAGACTGGATACATCTTCAGTTTGCATGGAGGTGCAGTGAGCTGGAAGAGCTAAAAAAAAGTGTGGTCGTAGATTCTACAGCAGAGTCCGAGTATATCACAACTTCTGAGGCAGCTAAAGAAGCAGTTTGGATGCAAAGCTTCATCCAAGAGCTTGATATAGTACCTAGAAGTAAAGATCATATCACACTCTATTGTGATAATACTACAGTGGTGGAAATTGCAAAAGAGCCAAGGTCACATCAGCGGACCAAGCACATACTTCGAAAGTATAATCTCTTGAGGGATTTTTATTAGAGAGGTGAAGTTGTAGTGAGCAATATTTCCACGGAAGACAACATGGAGGACCCCTTGACTGAAGCCTTGACTCAGTAGAAACATGATCATCATGTGAGGTCTAGCAGACTAAAAGGTGTAGGCAGTTGACTCTAGTCCAAGTTGGAGTTTGTAAGGGTTGGTGTTCTGAGAACCAAATATTTTGTACTTTTATTACATGAATGTACACTTATTATATATTGTTCATTGTTCTGCATGACTATAATATAATAATGTCCTAGAATATTTGTTACATTGATAAGGTCATGGAAGATCCCCTCTATGATGAGAAACATGAAATTATATAAAAATGTTCTTAAAAAATGTTCTACACTTGGATGACATACTATGATAGGACACATAGTATACAGACCTTCATGTGAGATTAATCGTAAGAAGACTAGACTCTCTCTCATGGAGTTCTCACTTGGTAATCTTCAAGATGGGAGATTATGAGAACAGACCTGCCAGTTGTAATTTTGCATGTTTTGGTGTCATCATAAATTACTATATATGAGCGTGTGTAATGGTCCTTAGACTGCAATATTATAATTAAATCATGTCATGAATCGCGCACTTAGATTTTCTGACGAAAACCGTCACAGAGAGAGTTGGTAGGAAGTAGCGTACGTTGGGTGTAACAGCCCGAGATTTTATGAAAAATATTCTTTTTAATTTCATTAATGTCTTGTGTTGTAAGCTACACCAAAAGGATCTTGCACAACACGCATCCTTGACTTTCCTTGCATTACACGCAATCACGACCATCCTCGATAGCGTGTGTAGTACGCAATAACGAGTTTCACTAAACAACAATATTATATTAACATATTATTAAAACTAGCCGTTATGAATAGTAATAAAAACTTTTTGAAATTTTGTAAATTTTATTTTTCAAAATGGAATTTATTTTTGGATTCGTAATATCGAAATTAGCTTAAGGTGAAATTTTAGTACTTTTCGGATTACTATAATTTTCCGATGAATAGTGAAAATTACTAAATTTTAAATAAAAACAACCTTTTTAATCAAAATAATTAATAGTGATAAATTATTAATTTGAGTGGTTTAAAAGTATATTTAGAATATATCTTTACAAATTAATACAATTTTGTTCATTGGATGTAATTTCACATTTAAACCAGACATAAACAAGTGTCAATCTTTTGATAGTTATTATCTCTTAAGAACACGCTATTTGTTTTGACGATGGGAATTAACATTTAAATTAATTAATGCAACTGATATGTTCTTTATTTGGTAAAATATACATCATTTTTTAGTTCATAATATCAAATATATCTTAGGCCTAATTTTTGGTATTTTTCTGGAAACTTTCATTTTATGATGAATAGTGAAACCACTAAGTGGTAGTTAAGAAAAATGAATTTTTCATAAAACACAATTTTATCGCTTCTGTGAGTGGGATTTCAAAAATCTGAGAGACACGGTTGATTTCAGTAAGTAAAATGTGGTTCAATGAGATGAAAATAAATTTTGGTAAATAATAACTTTTTACTTTTTTTTACCACGGTTAAAAGTTAATAGGGTAATTAAGGGTAAAAATGATATTATTATTACCCTAACACATGTCCTAATTCTATTGGATAAGTGTAATTCGACCAAAAAAACCTTAGGAATAAAATATGACCATTTAGGACCACTTGGATTAGATTAGAAAATTTATTATTAATTTATTTAAAGAAGGGTTAAAATAGTTATAATCAAAGTTTAATAAGTAAATCATTTTTAATATAGGGTTATACATAAGATAAATTCAACTATAAATAGTCATTATAAAGATACAAATATTTCCTAAATAATTGTATTTTATTTGTAATTTTTAGACACTAAATAATTTATTTTATTTATGTCAAAAAGATGATGCAGTAATTATCTTATTGATGAAATATTGACATAAATGATGTCATAGATACCCAAATAAATGTAATTTCAGACTTTTTATGAAATAAAATAATTTTATAGATTAATAAGACATATTATTAGTGATTTAATTTACTTTTTTATAACTAATCATTCTGTTATGAGTTTCACAAAAATCAATTACAAAATAGTGTTAAAATTGACATAAAATAGTTTTTAAAACAAATATTATATTATTAATTGTTATTTTTTTCCTAGAAATCTAAGGTTCGGCCAAATGACTTAGATAAGGTTATATATATTAATAATAAACAACTTGTGGTTCGTTTGGCTTCTTATAGTATGTTTATTAACCTTATAGTATAAGAACACAAGAAGACACGGTAAAAGTAAAATTATTTTACTTAATGTTAAATCTAAATGATAAGGTTAAAATAGGAACCTAAACTTGTCTAAATTCTATTGGATGAAAGGATTTAAACCCATCCCCACATTACCTTCGAAATGAATAAATTTGGAGCTATTTAAAACCGAATTTGACTTTATAATAAAACAATAGTTTTAGTTATTCCAAAGGTGCCCCTCTCCTCCCTTATAAAAGGGCACCCCCTCCCTCTCTTCCTCACACCACTTTGAGCCTTCAAGCATGGCCAAACCCTGCATAATTACCTTCTCCACTTCCCTAGAAACATCGTAGAGGTTCTTGTCTTCCTCAAAGACCAATTTTAGTTCCCTAAAAGGAGATCTTAAAGAGGCGCTTCAAAGAAGAGGTAATGTCCGTTACCGATTCTTTCATCTTTATTTCTTCTTCCACTTCTTCTTCTTAGGTTGTTTCATTATGAATTAATAACATCAGTATCAATTATATACTGATATTTTATTATAATTATGAAACAACCTTATTTCACCATCTAGCCATCCTATGGAAAACAAAATCACCGCGCGTGCGTACGTACGGAATATCGTCTCCACGCCGTGGTGTAATCTATTTTCCACCACCACCTTACTTGGATGGGTATAATGGTGTACCTAATAACTATATATGATTATTGTAAAGTGATATTGATTCTGAAATATTATACATACACTCCAATACAATTCCACGATCATGAGAATGATATCATCGCTCGTGTGTATGTACGGACTACCGTCTCCACGACGCGACGAGATTCATTCTCCATGTTAAACATTCATGAATGATTATAAAGTATATATAATAATTAATAATGAAATATATGACATAATAATGATTCTGGATTTATTTATATATATATATGTATGTCATCTACTTAATTCCATTCAACTCAATAAGGAAAAGAAAACAGCGTTCATGTGTACGTACGGTCTACCGTCTCCATAAACGGTGTATTTCTTTCCATTTACTGATCTATTATATATATATATATATATATTATGAATATATATTATATATAAATCATGTTTTATATTCTGGAATTAAGTAATCATGATCTAAAAAATCATATGAATAATTACAAGTCAAAACACGGATGACAAATGAAACGATTTTACCCAAAACGCTCTTTAACATGGAATTTACAAAAGAACGGGTAATATAAAGCCCTAAGTGAACCATATATGATATCATAACAATTAGTATGATTCTGGAATAAGTAGATGACATTATTTAAATCATTATACAGGAGGTTCAGACACATACGAAGCAAATCAGATCTAAGGTAAGGGAAATATCACAATCTAATTTTTATCTGAGATTGTTTATACTTTAGTATTTACTGGGGTGTATTTTATCATCCACATACATGATTCCTCAATATGTAATATTATTTCCATCCACCTAAAATTGTTTAGATCCAATTTTACCCTTCGGTGAGTTTTTATTAAAGGATATGAAAAAAGCTTTTGTCGTTTTTCGTACTAGGTGCTTTTTGACTTTTCTGACAAAAGTACGAAGAATGTTTTTTTAACTTATACGGCATGAATGGATTTTTAAAACATTATTTCCAAGAAGCATCCTTTAAAATTTTTAATGTTTATTTTTAGTCAACTTCTTTTAGTTTAAAATTGTATGACAATTTAAAAAAGGAAAAAATGTTTTTGAAGTAGAAAAGATATTTTCCTCAAGAATGGAGTTCAAGTGTTTTATCAAAATTATTTTCCACCTAAGATAATGTAGGGTTATGATTCTATCCCTATCCTTACATTTATTTGATTATGTTGTGATGGAATTATTTTTATGAATTCATTTATCTTATATGAATTGTTTTATGATGTCACGATTTTTAAGAATTCCATTTTTATTACATGGGTTATGCAATGATGTATGATTTATGATTTTTGTGGCACACATAAGAATGGTTTCATTATGATATGGGCGGGACCTATATCTCCCCCCAATACATTGGGTAAAGATTTTATATCTCATGAGATAGACATGGCGGGAACGGTAGGTTATACCGCTTCAATGGAACAGGACTGAAACGAGGAATGCACTCGGTTCAGAAATGGAATTTGTCCACTAAGATAGTCTTGGCAATGAGTCTTGACTAACAAGATATGATTCTCTATGATTATGTGTGTATGCCACAAAGTGTCATGTTCTATGTTATGATTATTGGGATTCCATTTCACTACTATGATTTATCCCATGTTATGAAATTATGATCTCTTTTGCAGGTTAAGATTTCCCAAAGATATGTTCTTATGAATATGACATGATTGATATTTCTTTTGTTTACCCTTACTGAGCATTTGAGGTCACCCTTTTATGTTTTCTTTTCCCCAGGACGTAAAGAAAGGATTTAGGATTAAAAAAAAGAAGATCTTTATGGAAGATGATGAAGATCTTTCAGCATGATTAGAAGATTATATTCCGAGTTTCCAAAGACACTAAACTATTACGGTCCTTGTGTGTGTGTTTTTGTTATGTACAAAGGATTCTGCAAAAGTAATGTAATGTCTATGTATGTTAAGATTCGGGTCTCTACAGTTGGTATCAGAGGAAAGGTTTAGTCAACCTTTGGAAACAAGGATGCAAAAACGTTAGTGAGATCCCAAGAGATATTTCTAAGGTATGTCTAGGGATGTCCCTAAGGATAAGTATACGTATAGGATACAGTCCTAGAACTATGGTAATGATCATAGAATTTAACCTAAGATGTTAGATATTGAGGATACTCCCCTTTTATTATGTTGTTTTCCCTAGCATGATTTTTTCCTCTCACACTATTATTTTTGGGTTTTAGATGATGGTTGGAACCCGAAGGAACCGTGTTGATCAATGTAATGGACAATGCAATGATTGTCCTCCTGAACAAACAAATTTTATGGGAGATGGAGTGCAAAATCTTGTTTCTATACTTACACAAGCTATGAATCATTCTGGACTTCCAAATGAGCATAGAAGGGAACAATATTCTATTGAGTCCTTCATGAGGCAACGTCCACCTTCTTTCAGTGGGTCTTCTGATCCACTTGTTGCTGAACAATGGAGCAGTACTACTGAAAAGATATTTTCAGTTCTTCAATGTTCTGAACATGATAAAGTCATCTTAGCAGTATATTGTTTGGAAGGTGAAGCTGATCAATTGTGGAATCTTTTCAAGAATACGAGGAAAAGAGATGAAATTGAGTCCATGGAATGGGACGAGTTCAAGAACTTATTTTTCAACAAGTACTTCCCTCATATTCTTTGAACAAATATGGAGAAGGAGTTTCATGAACTAATGAAAAAGGATGATGAATCTGTTGGTATATATGAAGCGAATTTTACAAGTCTTGCAAGGTATTCATCTGGATTTATCATCCAACCTGAAAGTAAAGTTGATCGATTCTTCAGTGGCTTAAAACCAAATCTTCGAAGGGAATTATCTATTAGAGACTTCAGTAGCTATGAAAAAATTGTGTGTTGTGCTATCAAGGTAGAAATGGAAGTTGGTGTTACTTATCCATCTCATAGTTTTGACAAGAAACGAAAGATGGAGTTCAAGGATAAATCTCAGAATAATGGTGAAAAGAAGATGAATGTTTCCTTATGCTCAAAGTGTGGAAATAAGAATGGTGTAGATTGTCTTAAATGGACTAGAAAATGTTTTAAGTGTGGAAAAGAAGGTCATCGAGAAACTGAGTGTCGAAATAATGGAAAAAGGGTTTCTAATGATGTGAATAAAGAAAAGACTGTAGAGAACGCAACAACAACACTTCAATGCTTCAAGTGCAAGGAAATGGGGCATTATGCTAATAAATTCCCTAATCCAAGGGTTAGTGATGATCGACGTGAGCAACCAATTAAGGCAAAGGACAAAGGGATGTCACATGCGATCACCATTGGCGATGATGAATATGACAGCGATGTGGTGGAATGATTAAGTGTTTATGTAATGGGATTCCAGAATAATGTTCTTTATAGTATTTTGGAATAATGGAATTTTTATGTTTTGGTCTATTATGTTTTTCAGTAATTTTATGGCATCGGTAACCTTGAAATGTGATTGAAACATTTTTAGAAAGAAGATGATACACACATAATGAAGGGATAAAGAGAATCTAATAAGTTTGAAAGTATTCATGAGCTCATGATTGATATAAGGACTAAGTGATATCATGGTTTGAGGATATAGAATTTTGAGGATTTTGGTATGTGGAAAGTATTAACTTTTAACTGCATTCATGTTTTCACTATGGTTCAATGGATATTCATTCTTCAAGAGAAAACCTGATTAAGGTATTCAATATTTGTAATTTGACCAACAAGATATATCTTATGATATATGGGGGATAAATGATGGCATTCACGTGATCATTTTCTTTATACTATGAGCTTGGACCGAAGTATTTTAGATAAGCCTAAAGATTGGAATGGATTATGTTGGACATAAGTTAGTATTGTTTAAGGATAAATTTTTGTGATATTGTTGATGGGATGTTATAGTAATATAGCTTTAGAAAAAGGACAACCTGCAGGATGGGCGACAGTCCATCGCGTCAGACAAGGCTGTGGGAATCGAACCCACAACCGAAGCGCGACTGGCCTTTATCGCCTACCACTAGCCTATAGGAAGTCCCTGTTTAGTAGAAACTAGTTTTATTATATTAAGTAGTATGATATATGAAGTATAAGTCCATTTTAGGAACTATATATGATTAATCTCACTATAGATGGACTTATGTATTTTTTGATAACTTTTCTAACCTTTTGTTTGAGACAGATGGAATGACCCATCATTCTATCACATGATCTGCTAAAACATCACGAATGACAAATTCAACTTCATTTATTTAAGAGATGAAGTGGAAATTTTCCAAATAATGACAAACGGTGAGACTATACCAAAATCACGAAAGTATTTCTTCTAATTCCAATTTCATCATCTTTAGGGAAATGATCTTGAAAACCAGAAATGTTGTCATAGTGCTCTTATATCTGATGAATCAGATGGTACCTTAGATCGTCACAAATTTATGGCTTTGTGATTTCTGGATTTTCCATAGCCATGTTCTCTACCACTCTCCATCAGAACATGATGGTTAGATTTCTCTTCCATATCAATATTTTCACCTATGTGGAAACCCAGTGATTAGATTATTTGGGTAACCATTACGTTTCATACTTTTGTTTTTAAATATTGGTTTTGGTATTCCTTTTTACGATGTGGGTTTCTATTAAAGAAACTTTCGAATAGTAAACCATTTATAACCCCGACGAATTTCAAGGGCGAAATTCATTTTAAGGGGCGTAGAATGTAACAGCCCGAGATTTTATGAAAAATATTCTTTTTAATTTCATTAATGTCTTGTGTTGTACACTACACCAAAAGGAGCTTGCACAACACGCATCCTTTACTTGCCTTGCATTACGCGCAATCACAACCTTACTTGATAGCGTGTGTAGTACGCAATAACGAGTTTCACTAAACAACAATATGCTATTAAAATATTATTAAAACTAGCAGTTATGAATAGTAATAACCACTTTTTGAAATTTTGTAAATTTTATTTTTCAAAATGGAATTTATTTTTGGATTCGTAATATCAAAATTAGCTTAGGTTGAAATTTTAGTACTTTTCGGATAACTTTCATTTTCTGATGAATAGTGAAAATTACTAAATTTTAATTAAAAACAACCTTTTTAATCGAAATAATTAATAGTGATAAATTATTAATTTGAGTGGTTTTAAATTATATTTAGAATATATTTTTACAATTTAATACAATTTTGTTCATTGGATGTAATTTCACATTTAAACCAGACATAAACAAGTGTCAATCTTTTGATAGTTATTATCTCTTAAGAACACGCTATTTGTTTTGACGAAGGGAATTAATTTTTAAATTAATTAATACAACTGATATGTTTTGAATTTGGTAAAATAGACATCATTTTTGACTTCATAATATCAAATATAGCTTAGGCCTAATTTTTGGTATTTTTCTGGAAACGTTCATTTTTTGTTAAATAGTGAAACCACTAAGTGGTAGTTAAGAAAAAATGAATTTTTCATAAAACATAATTTTACCACTTCTATGAGTGGAATTTCAAAAATCCGAGAAACATGGTTGATGTCAGTAAATAAAATGTGGTTCAATGAGATGAAAATAATTTTTGGTGAATAGTAACTTTTTCCTTCTTTTTACCACGGTTAAAAGTAAATAGGGCAATTAAGGGTAAAAATGATATTATTATTACCCTAACACATGTCCTAATTCTATTGGATAAGTGTAATTCTAACATAAACAACCTTAGGAATACAATATGACCATTTAGGCCCACTTGGATTAGATTAGAACATTTATTATTAATTTATTTAAAGAAAGGTTAAAATAGTTAAAATGAAAGTTTAATAAGTAAATCATTTTTAATATAGGGTTATACATAAGATAAATTCGACTATAAATAGTTATTATAAATCTAAAAATATTTCCTACATAATGGTATTTTATTTGTAATTTTTAGTCATTAAATAATTTAATTTATTTATGTCAAAAAGATGATGCAGTAATTATCTTATTAATGAAATATTGACATAATTGATGTTATAGATACCAATATAAATGTAATTTAAGACTTTTTATGAAATAAACTAATTTTCTAGGTAAATAATACATATTATTATTGATTTAATTTACTTTTTTCGAACTAATAATTCTGTTATGATTTGCACAAAAATCAATTACAAAATAGTGTCCAAATTGACATAAAATAGTTTTTAAAGAAAATATTATATTATTAATTTTTATTTTATTCCTAAAAATCTAAGGTTCGGCCAAATGACTTATATAAGGGTATATATGTTAATAATAAACAACTTGGGGTTCGTTTGGCTTCTTATAGTAATTTTATTAACCATATAGTATAAGAACACAAGAAGACAAGGTAAAAGTAAAATTATTTTACTTAATGTTAAATCTAAATGATAAGGTTAAAATAGGAACCTAAACTTGTCTAAATTCTATTGTATGCGAGGATTTAAACCCATCCCCACCTTAGATTCGAAATAAATCAATTTTTAGCTATTTAAAACCGAATTTGGCTTTATAATAAAATAATAGTTTTAGTTATTCCAAAGGTTCCCCTCTCCTCCCTTATAAAAGGACATCTACTCCCTCTCTTCCTCACAACACTTTGAGCCTTCAAGATCGGCCAAAACCTGAATAATTCCCTTCTAAACTTCCCTATAAACATCCTACAGGTTCTGGTCTTCCTCAAAGACCAATTTTAATGCTCTAAAAGGAGATCTCAAAGAGGCGCTTCAAAGAAGAGGTAATGTCCATTACCGATTCTTTCATATTTATTTCTTCTTCCACTTCTTCTTCTTAGATTGTTTCATTATGAAGTAATAACATCAGTATCACTTATATACTGATATGTTATTATAATTATGAAATAACCTTATTTCACCATCTATCCATCCTACGGAAAACAAAATCACCGCGCGTGCGTACGTACGGAATACCGTCTCCACGCCGTGGTGTAATCTATTTTCCACCACCACCTTACTTGGAAGGGTATAATGGTGTACATAATAACTATATATGATTATTGTAAAGTGATATTGATTCTGAAATAGTATACATACACTCCAATACAATTCCAAGATCATGAGAACGATATCATCTCTCGTTCGTACGTACGGACTACCGTCTCCACGACGCGATGAGATTCATTCCCCACGTTAACCATTCATGAATGATTATAAAGTATATATAATAATTAATAATGAAATATATGACATAATAATGATTCTTGATTTATGTGTAAATATATGTATGTCATCTACTTAATTCCATTCAACTCAGTAAGGAAAAGAAAACAGCGTTCATGCATACGTACGGTCTGCCGTCTCCATGAACAATGTACTTCTTTCCATTTACGGATCTATTATATATAAATATATATTCTGAATATATATTATATATAAATCATGTTTTATATTCTTGAATTAAGTAATCATGATCTAAATAATCATATGAATAATTACAAGTCAAAACACGGACGACAAATGAAACGATTTTACCCAAAACGCTCTTTAACATGGAATTTACAAAAGAACGGGTAATATAAAGCCATAAGTGAACCATATATGATATCATAACAATTATTATGATTCTTGAATAAGTCAATGACATTATTTAAATTATTATACAGGTGTTTCGGACACATACGAAGCAAATAGGACCTAAGGTAAGGGAAATATCACAATCTAATTTTTATCCGAGATTATTTATACTTTAGTATTTACTAGGGTGTATTTTATCATCCACATCCATGTTTACTCAATATGTAATATTATTTCCTTCCACCTACAATTGTTTATATCCAATTTTACCCTTTGGTGAGTTTTTAGTAATGGATATGAAAGGAATCTTTTGTCGTTTTTCGTACTAGGTGATTTTTGAATTTTCCGACAAAAGTACGAAGAATGTTTTTTTAACTTATACGTCATGAATGGATTTTTAAAACATTATTTCCAAGAATCTTCTATTAAAATTTTTCAAGTTTATTTTTAATCAACTTCTTTTAGTTTAAAATTTTATTACATGTTAAGAAAGGAAAAAATGATTTTGAAGTATAAAGGATATTTTCCTCAAGAATGGAGTTCAAGTGTTTTATCAAAATTATTTTCCATCTAAGATAATGTAGGGTTCTGATTCTATCCCTATCATTACATTGATTTGATTATTTTGTGATGGAATTATTTTTATGAATTCATTTATCTTATATGAATTGTTTTATGATGTCACGATTTTTAAGAATTCCATTTTTATTACATGGGTTATGCAATGATGTATGATTTATGATTTTTGTGGCACACATAAGAATGGTTTCATTATGAGATGGGTGGGACCTATATCTCCCTCCAATGCATTGGTTAATGATTTTATATCTCATGAGATAGACATGGCTGGAACGGTAGGTTATACCGGTTCAATGAAACATGACTGAAACGAGGAATGAACTCGGTACAGAAATGGACATTGTCCACTAAGATAGTCTTGGAAATGAGTCTTGACTAACAAGATATGATTCTCTATGATTATGTGTGTATGAAACAAAGTTTCATGTTTTATGTTATGATTATTGGGATTCCAATTCACTACTATGACTTATCCCATGTTATGAAATTATGATCTCTTTTTCAGGTTAAGATTTCCAAAAGATATGTTCTTATGAATATGACATGATTGATATTTCTTTTGTTTACCCTTAATGAGCATTTGAGTTCACCCTTTTATGTTTTCTTTTCTCCAGGACGTAAAGAAAGGATTTAGGTTTAAAAAAATAAGATCTTTATGGAAGATGTTGAAGATATTTCAGCACGATTAGAAGATTATATTCCGAGTTTCCAAAGACACTAAACTATTACGGTCCTTGGGTGTGTGTTTTTGTTATATACTAAGTATTCCGCAAAAGTAATGTAATGTCTATGTACGTTATGCTTCAGGTCTCTACATTGTGTGCATCATCAATGGCATGTTTTTAATGGACAAGTCGAGTAAGGATTTGTCCCTTCCATTTATGGAAGTTGATATCTGATCCCTTTCATTGAAATAGAACTGTTGCATGAAATTCCATGGACATTGTGAAATGAAGAGTTTATTTCAGGTAGTAAAAGAATGACGGATCAAGAATATTGGTTTATGACACTTCCCTTAAACCTTCTTGATGAGATATTGAGACAAAGGGATTAAATTACATAGTAAGAGTTCATATGAGGTGACACGTCAATGTGGCGTCAACTTCTTTCTATTGGGTGCCTTGACCTATTTCTAGACACTAATCTTGGACTTTAGGCAAGCCCACCTAATGCCAAGGAGAAAGAGGCCTAGAGGGTAACACACTAAGTGTATTCAAGTATCTTATGTAGAATAAATATTATTCCCATACATGGTGTAATAATTATTCATGGAAGCCTAAATCATTTTTAATGTTGGAGGAAAACAAGTACATGTCGTGTATTAATGATTACACGCCATGTAGTTTTTATTTTGAAATCAAGTACATGTTGTGTATCATTGAATGTACATGCCGTGTAGTTTTCATTTTGGAAAGGAAATTAATAAATGAAAACATGATATAAACACCGTGTACATTGAATGTAAACGTCATGTAGTTTTCAATGAAAAACAAGTACACGCCGTGTATTTATGATTACACACTGTGTAGTTTTTTTAGTCGGGATTTTGAGGAAATAATATCATTTTATTAAATGATATTTATTTTAATCAGTGTGGGTGCATGTCAAGGAATTAATTACTCGAAATGGGGTTTTTAAAAGAGTTAATTAAATAAAAAAAATGTGTAACACATTTATTTATTGTCATAACTTTACAACCTCAAACCCGATTATAAATATCCTCAAAACCCCTACTCCTTTCTTAAGAGAATTGTTGTGCACAAAAATTATGGATAATTCTCTCAAGACTGAAAGAACTCCATCCTTCATGAATGATCTCAATACTGAGAGATATCCACCTCCACCGGATCAAGGTGATCTAAGGCGGACAAAACAAGCAAAGGATTCTCCACACTAGCACCCATAGATTCCTTTGGCGACGTCCAGAGATACATGGTGTACGTGTGGATCACCACAAGAGGAAGTCTACACATGACTTCATACTTATGAATTTATCATTTAAATATTGTAGTCACAATTTCAAGTTATTATTTATGTTCTTTTTATTATTATATGCCTCAAAACATAATGAAATTCCTAATGTAATTATTGATATTCTTCAAGATCACTTATAAACTGTTTCCCTTTCTTATTCCCTTATTGGGCCTTATGCTCACCCTTTCTTTTGATGTATGTCTCAAGGTTATGAGATGCAGTAATAGTACATATTACTAACCAATGAATAATCCTTTATTGTTTTTTAGAATAATTTTTTATGTTTTCATGTATTATGTAACTTATTTCTGAAAAACATTAAAAGATCCTATGTTTTGTACAATGTAATGAAAATTATGTGTAATAAAAAGGTATTCCATAATATTGGCAGTGTTATTTAACAATTTCTAGAATCTAGTAATAATATTAAAAATTATTCACAGGAATTTAGGCTAGCACATTTTTAGTATCCAATATTTACCAGAATATGACTTTTATTAAAGAGTGGATATAATACAACTGTTATCCTCATTTTAACATTGGGATATTCCATTTGGATTCTTGTGTGTGTGGGGGGGGGGGGGTAAGTAAATGTGAATCCCCAATTCTTTGAGTAGGAATATGCATGGATATATGATTTGAGGAACAACGATATGACGTTTCCCCTTAGATACAACCAAAATATTATTACGGTATTATTCAAAAGATGTGAGGATATGAAACCTCACTCATTTTTACATAGATTTATGCACATAGTGATACTTCATTGGTACACATACATGAGTATCCAGGGTGACAACGTGTTGGGGAATTACCCTAGTTGGAGAATAAGGGGAATTGACAGGATGATATTGTTGAAAATGGTTGACAGGATCCCTCCTTCGAGGCTCTTGAACCATAATAGTTCCTTAGCTGAATCCTTGATCTACATTCCATAGACAAGGAAGGTACTGATTGTCGCACTCCAGGGATAAGATTTCGAAGTGATTTGTGGTGGCAATGAGTACTACTAGTTTCACTACAGCTTTCTTGGAGCAAGATTGACTCATTGGATTTAGCATATAGAGACCCTTTATGTGTATTCTCAATGTTTGGGATCCTGCCATGTCGGTGGTATTATCAATCCAATTCATTCTATACCCATTACTGAAGGTTCTTAGTGGGATAGGTTTTTTTTATCTATATAGTTTTCTACTCTAACTGAGGTACCAAAACGTTTTCTTGATGAACACATGATCTCATGTTGGGGTGTTATTTTTTAGAGTTGTATCTGATGTCACAAAGATAATGAAGAAGAAGTTCACTGATTAGTTCATCAGTGTGAGTGTGAAACATTCTCAATTATATATGCATAAGTAACACAATTATTTATTCTTATTCCTTATTTTAGATTTTCTTCTCACATGGACTTTTCAGAGTGAGGATGGACATATTTCATGGGAAACATGGTTACCTTGGATTTCACACTAGGTGTACCATTTTCATTTTTATAATATACACTAAATAGACTGGATTGATGCATTATTAACACATCGTTTTCATCATTTCATAGATTCACATTAGGTTCACAATTTTTTTGCTCAGAAATTCTTGGTGTCTCATGTTTAGGAGATAAGGTGCATGATTCCTATAGTGATTTAGTTATTCAGTCCTTACACACCTTCACACTAGGTTTTTTTATAAGGGTAATTGTGGGGGGTCAAATATTATTTCACAATCATTTATACATCTTTCAACATTTTTATCTCTCAAAAATTACCAATGGGTCGCAAATCCATACTAAGGTGCATACCTTCTTTCTAAAGGGAGGTGATCAGTTGGGGTTTCTAACCCCAACGATGCTTAGAAACTCTCATTGGTCTAGAGAATGGTATTTTGGGATCAAAACATCCTTTGGGGGTATTTTCATTTTTTGTAAAATATTATAGATTTAAGATATGTTTGTGAATGTTTTATTAATCCCAATATGGGGCTAAATACCCTAATAAAATGATCTGCTGTTGAGTCCTTTTATATGTAAAGGGGGCCCTGTTTATGAGTCCATTTATAAGTAACTGATGCTATCTATCTATTTCCCATTATTTCATAGCGAGCTACATATGTTTTGAATCCTTATAATTGGTCAATCAATAGTTTACAACCATCAAGAGAGGGAATTTTTATTACATGGATGGGATTAAACGTTCACAAGGTTTCCTACATATATTCGGTATGAAAGAAATCAAAACCCACATAGTGATTTTTAACCATACTGTTTAACATCATTTAGAAAGGAAATATGTTAGGTAACTTAGGCACCAGGTATAGATTTTGATCATCATGAATGTGTCCTATGTATTTTATGTTTAATAGGATTCAAATTCATAATTATCTAATATACCATCAATCCACTAATGGGTGGTGAATAATAATTAATTCCCATGAACGTTATTTCCTGATGGTTTACTAAGATAGTTGTGGCTTTGTGAATTACCCTAAGGTGGATGCCCTTGTTTGGAGGAAATCATATCACATAAATGAATAGGGAATACACACTAAGGATGCCTTGGATGGGGGGATTTATGATGTGTGTGATATGATTGTTTCAAATCCCAAAGCTCACATGATTCATGCTTTATGTAAGAAACAAGGAAAAATAAGTGATCACACTCACTACATATGGGTATAGGTTAAATTTAATAGGGTGTCCCAAATGAGGTGTTTGATATGAATCTAAAGCCTTAGGAAGGAATCCTACATGTCCTATTTGTATTGGAACTAGAGTTATCATAGCTCAGTTAGTTTTTCAGTCTGCTGATGGATGAGGAAGAATGATGATGCCATAGGAGAGTTTGGGTCCCATGTATTAGAGTGTTTGATACATAGATGGATATGCACTTAGGAATATTCCCATTAGAGCTCAGCCATTATGAAGGAATATAATATATCCTATTAGGATGGGAATAAGAGATCTAATAGTTTATTTTGGGGTATTTCTATATGTTTCTAATAGAGAAGGGTATCATATTTTGGGGTATTTTCTTAACAAGTCTTGAGTTCTTGCCTTCCATGTCTTGAGTGTCTATATAAAATGGATGATATGTCTTGAGATGCTTTTCATGATTGAATTAGTCATGCCATAGGTATATCACATGATCTGGATGGAATATTTAGAGGACTATCACATGACATGGTTGAAACTTCCAAGGGTCTTCAAGTGATCAATGAAGACTTGTCTAAGGGTGTTATGTGATTAAGGATGACATGCCAGAATGATGTCACATGACTTGTCCAACATATTTAGGGGACTCCTCAAGATTTGTATTATATGTTTGGAAGACTTTTCAAGACTAAGAAACATATTTAGATGACTTAATAATATTTGGATGAAATGTTTAGTGGACTTCACAAGACTTGGTTGACATGTCCAGGGAGCTTTTAAGGACATGGAGAAATTTTCAGGAGGACTCCTCATGACTTGGATGACATGTCTAGAAGACTCAGTAATACTTAGTTGACATGCCTTGGTGCTATCGAATGATCTGAGTAGGTCATGTGAAGTGTATGATGCCTTCATATGAAAGTCAGAGTATCTACATTCACATAAGTATCCCTCATTTTTTTGTCTCAAAAGCATATGTTCCTTATGGTTCTTAAATAATTATCTTTGTTATGTTTTGTTAAACCATGTTGACAAGTGGAAATTTCATCTCATTACATTATTGGTGATGCAGAATCCCTTCACATGATCTATTGGGTGATCACACGAAGAGAATATTCATGATTCATGATTTTTTAGGTTGTTCCATGGATTTTAAATTTTAAAAGGCCCCTGTGATGGTGAGGCTTTCTAATCCAAGAAGTCTTCTCTTATGTGCTCCCATGGGTTTTTCTTATAATTCAAGTGTCTGTTGTAATCCTTTTTTGTGCGTAGGGGGAGGAATATATAGACATTCATAGATTAGTTATATTCCTCCTTAGATGGGGAATATATCGCTGATATGAGATGGAGTCAGTGGAGGGAGAATTTCATCACACACTTCACATCATCCTGCCATCAGACATCCATGATGTTATATGATTAATATTGATTGTGAGAACACTCTGTCATAAACAAATTTATTAGACCCATGGCTTATCAAAGTAATTTTTTATGGTCATATTTATATGTGAAATGGACTTTGTAATATTGATTCGGTATGTCTGATAGTTTTTGGGAAATCAATATGTATCTTGAAAGTATTTCATGTGATCATAGAATACTTGTCTAGGGTACTTTGTGAGATGAAGACGACATATCTGAGGCCCTTTATGGGGACAAACCGGCTTGTCAGGGGCCTCTTATGAGATCAATATGGCTCATCAAAGGGTATCCACATGATCAATTTTGATCACTTGCGGCACCTAACCCCATCACATGGATTTCAATGTATCCTCCCCTCATGAGTGGATTCTCTATTTTTCGCCATTTTATCTGCTATTTTTGAAGACCTCGGGCCTTTTCCCATTGGTTTTTTGTTATAGTGTCACATGATTAGTTGAGGATATTTATATGGTGAATGAAAAATGACACACTTAGTTTCTCTATTTATTTTTGATTCATCACATGATCAATTATATATCTCATAATTTTATGTGAGCATTGTTTTGTATACTCCCTTCAATTTTCTATGGAGCTGAGGGGCTTCACATGGTCTAATAGACATGTCTGATGTTCTTCACATGATGAAGGTGACACACCAATATTATCTCATGTGATAAGGTTGACATGATTCCAAGGGTCTCCACAAGGTCTTGTGAATCATATAAGTAAATCACATGAAAATTAAAGTACTTCTCAATATCATTAAGATTCCTCATTTTTACACATTTATTTTATAAGGGGATTTGTGTGATTTTCTAGAGTATGTTGATTGAAAAGTTTCATGATCAGAGGAACTTGTCTAGAAGCCTCTACATGATGACCAATTTTTTCCAGACACCTTCATGAGATTATGAGGGTTTGTAAGAGGGGATTCACAATATCATAAATCAGTCTTTTGAAATGTATGATTCGTTCACATGAAATTCCCTGGGTCATGTGATCTGTGTGATTCATCCATCTAGACTTCATATAGCCATTATACTCCTTCTATTATTTTATGGTTAATATAATACCCATGAATCATGTATTTCTTTAATTCTAGAATTGTCGATGCTCATTTTGTGAGCATCAACAGACTTCAAAGAATATCTTCAAGCCTCTTCAAATACTCCAACATGAACATCCAACTTAAAAAATATTCCATAAATTTCTTTATTAAAATCAATATATAGAAATTGAATAATGATATAATAATCCACTCAAATAAAACCATTAGATACGTAGTTGACTGTTTGAGATCATGAAAACACCAATAGAGAGGGAGGTGCAATAAATTCTTCCCACATAGTCTTGTGATATTTTTGTTCCTATTATAACTCTTTTTTTATTGAACTAGAATTTTATTAATGTTTCTATTACTAATATTATCAATTTTAATGATATGTACATTTTTTGGATATACTATTTTTTCTATGGGATCATTTAAAGACACCATTCATGTAATGTGATGTAAAATCGTTGCTATGAAAAGTCTTAAAAAAACTATCATCCCTAAACACACATATATGATAGGACAAATTTTTCTATCACACTCTTACTCATATGTGTCCCCATTTAATAGTTTGGTTGACACAATAATTTATGTGTGTATTTTTCTACTTGTAATTAATGTTCCTAAAAGGGTTATAGAAGAATTAAAAGGCTCAAAAATCAACTAAGTCATGTTTAAGATATTCTCTAAATCACTATATTATGAGTTTATTTATCTTCATACCAAGTTGACCCTCTAATACAATTTTGTATTCCTTAATAATTTAAATTAATCTTATTTATTCCTCATTAAATAGATATATCTGTATCTATTAATTCCATTAGAAAAAGAAATATATAATTATAATCCCTCCCACTACCTCTTGTGAATTTAATTAATTATTCATTTCCATTATAGGATAAAAAAAATTAATTATATTGCCACACCAGTTTTGTAATGTATTTTACCATAATATATGATAACATTTTATTTTTTAGCATGAAGTAAATCCCCATATGTCTAAACTTGAGACATATAAATTATTATGATTATAATAAACACATAATTATAGTTTAAATATTTGATAATTATACTACAAGGTAATATGAAATTTTAATATAATATATTTAATATATAAAGACATACTTCATTAATATCTTAAATATCCATATCAATTTTCACAATTTTTTATAATCTTCATGGATCCTGTATATAGATTGAAATGCATGAGTCAGAGAATTTATCATATATCCAACCTATAGAACTATGAAGTTTTCATTAATGATTAATATCCCCAAATCTATCTCTTTCTTATTTACTATAACATCTTACACCTCCAGTAACTGTGTTTATAATATTTCCTTCATAGATATAAATGTATGTGATATGTGAATTTAAAAATTTTCTATCATCCAAATATTTATACAAATATTTATCACATATGTGGTTTGTTTACATATTTTTTATGTGTAACTAAAATTTAATTATTTAAATGTTTTATTATTAAAGGGGAATCCTGAAGGCCGGGAAATAACTCTTCGCATCCGGAAAGTATGTGAGGCTCAATCCCATGACCTAAGTGCAACAAGGGTGAAACTACTACCAATAACTTATTTGATTTAATATTTACATCTTCCATAATTAATATATAAATATATATTCTTATATCAATTATACAATATTTATGATTCTTTTTTAAATGAAAAATTTTATTTCATAACTACATTACTAATTGTTTTATTTTCATAATATTTAATTAATTATGAGATAATATCTAAATATTATTTCACAATTAAGGAATACCTTATCATGAAATATATTTACTTTGTAGTTCATTTAATTTATAAATGGTATTTATCATTTTATGTCTACATTTTTTACTACCTAAAAAATTTCCATTTAAAAATGATATGTATCATATTTCATAAAAAAATATAACGTATTTTTTATTATTAATTTAAAAATGTAATAAATAGTTTTTAATATAAAAAATGTTTATTATGCTTTGATAATGTAGTTTTTAGGAAAGAAATGCAGTCATCAACATGTCATTGTAATTATGAACTACAAAGGCTGATACACTAAAACTGTTTTATTAATCGTGTATTTAAATGATAAATTACACTTAATTAGATGAATAATTTAATGAAACTTTAATAATTTACATGATTAATTAAAAAATTATAAATCATATAATTATTGAGATGTAATAATAAATATAAATGAAACCACCTAAAATAAAATAAATAATCATAATTTTAACTGAATAGTTTTTCCATGAATTATATGATTTTATTTAAAAATTATATTTCTAAATTTTATAAATTAAATTTTATGATAATGAATTTTTTTTAATTTTAAAATCAAAATTATGTTAGGGTTATTTTTTAGAATTTTTTTTTTAAAAAAATTGGTTGAATTTTAGAAGTACAAATTTTACAAAAACTACTAGTTTTATGACATAATATTGTAATAAATATGATATAATAATTTATAAAAATATTTTTTTCAGATAAATATTTATTTATGGAATAAAATTTTTAATTTTAAAATATTATGTGGAATTTTAATGTTTATATATGGTATTTTGGAACATAAATCACAATTTATCATTTTTAGATTTTTAACATTTATTTCAGTGGTTAGAATGTATAGTTCTATTTGTTCCTAATTTAAATTTTAATAAAATTATTCAAATAATTATTTTTATTCAAATCTATTTAAAATAAGTTAGACTAAATATTAAAATAATCATATACTTTAATCAATATACCACTCCCCTTTAACTATATAAGCACCGCACCTTCACCCCTTCCCCACACTATCAAAATGATTTATATTGGAAAATATATGAAAATTTAACTCTCAAACCATTCTTCCACACGTCCCTATAAACATATTATTTAAAATACTACTTATTTTAAGGGTTTAAGCTCAATTGAAGAGAGTCGACACATGAGTAATGTAATGGTTCCTTATCCTTTTCGTTCCTTTACAATAACAATATATTTTTATAAAATATATTAAGATACCTATCAAAATATTTACATAAATGATATTATCATAAATTTGACATATTACAAACTATATATTACTTATTCATTATCATTATATCCCTTTTTTCTATCGTCATTATATCAATGTAAAAGGGTTCCCAAAAACCACTTCTTTGTATTTTAATTAGGGTATTTTGCTAAAAATATATCATAGAATCTAATTTATTCTCATCAGTGGTTAAATTTTTATTTTAAAATAATAAATTCTAAAATATAAATGGAGAAATATTAACCATTACCTCTCACCAAACACCTTTTACAACCTGTTACCATATCTAAATAACAGTTTCTTTATTCCCAATTTTCATTCTTTTTCAAAAAATTAATTTGCTATAAATTCTTTCATGAAGACATTTTATATATTGAAATGATTGAATTTTAATTTTTTTTATAAATAATTTTATATTTTCATTATTAGATATTAAAAAATTTTACTTATCAAACACATATCGTAAGTCCTTATTGCATAAAAATTTGTGTTTTTGAAAAGCAAGGTCTTTTCATTTAATTTTTTTCAAAAATATTTTCAATAATAAAGGTATCATTTAAAAGTGACCTAAAAATAATAGATTAATTATATTATAAATACTTTTATAAAACTTCAAATGTTATTTTTTCTCTCCATTTAATCTTTTTTGAAAAACATCACTCACCATGGAAGATTTATGCTACCAAACTGAATGATAATGTTTTATACACATAGTTATTTCATGAAAATTATTTAAAATTGTTTTTTTAATTTAATTTAATAATATTATACAGTTAATTCCATTTTTATTATTCTTTAATTGTAAAATATATATTGCATCATTGAAATTAAAATTAATCAAACATATACATTTTTTAGATATCAATAACAAACTTATCAAGGATGATTCTTTGAATGGTAAATATTTCATAACATGTTGAACACTATAAAATCTAGAATTTTATGAAATATATACATAGGTTATTTTTGAGCTTATGGGACCATTATTATAATGAAAATTAATTGACACAGTCATACAAAAATGATTTTGGTTATTATAAGCTGAGTAACATCCAAACATTTTATGAAAACAATTTGGAGTTAATCCATTAATAAAAAATGATAGTGAATAAATTAAAAAATAAAATAATAAATAAATTAACAAGGGAAGGATTTGAAAAACAATATTAATGATTCTTAGTTTATTATGCAGGATGTTAATGTTGTCTGAGTAGGAAATAATCCAAGGTAAGAGTTTTACGTCCGATTTTTTATTCATTGATACATGTTTGATATTATAAACCAATGGTGTTTATACTACCCATTTAACATATTCAATCATAATTATCTATTTATTCATTATGTTTAATGTTCTATTTTAGGTTCTTAAATTAAATTCATTCTAATTAAAATGTTACTAAATCTATAAGGGTTATCAACCCCTTCTATAACTTTATCATCTTTATGAAATCATTATTTCTCTTTCTCTTTTAAATTATAAACGATATTATGATTTATTGTTATAAATGCACTATCTTAAATGATATATAACTATTTATTATAATTATACTAAATTTATAAGCAATTATAATTATAAAACATTATAGTGGTAATAAAGAACCCTAAAAATTAGGTAAATTAATGAGTGATTTTTCTTAGAATATAAATCGCTGTATGTATACTAAAAAGCGGATGTGGATGTGGCACAGATGCACCTAGGGGTAAATCAACAAAAAATGCTAGTTTTTTATGAACTTAATCTTCTATCAATGCACAATTATTGGGCTTAATTATGAACTCCAAACAAGAAACTACCAAGGGATATGATTTGGATAATTCACATTCTCAATAAATACTATAAAGAAGGGTTTACATATATTTTTATTTCTTTAGTCACCCACCATTGAAAATAATTAAATTAAATGATATTTTCCTATGAATTTGTATCATATTTTTTAACCATCATATTTTATGAATTGATGGACTACATTACTACTTTAAATACTTATTTTCCATCACATAATTTTTTCATGATGAGTTATTCCCCACACATCATATATCCTATGATTATGTTTTCTATCCCTATTTATCTATATATTAACATTATTTTTCTTGTTTATGTCTATGTTCATGTCTATGTTCATATGTACATGTGGGGTGGTGGAAATGAAATATCCATGAATAATTATCAATCAATTCCTTTTTATTTCCCGACCATCAATTATAGACATGTATAACATTTTTTTTCCAAATCCATTACATCATGAATACTCTTATTTTCATCCTCTAATTAATGAAAATTTAACCGTATTCCATGAATTTGATTGATTAGGGAAATATTGACTAATCCTTAAGTTGTTGATTATATTTTGTGTAAATAATTTATAGTTCATTACTTTGACTAAATGGTATTTCTATAAAGTGTGACTTTATCTTATTAGATACCGATTGTTTCCATGAGTTTATCATGTAATTATTAATGGTGTATTTATGTATGTTTTTCTTTTTTGTCACTCATATGAATGTGAAGGTCATGAAAGTAAAGGGTACATTCTGAAAGTGCTATAATAAATTGGGTATGTTTTATATCTCAAGAGATGTTATGTGAATGGGGATTAAACCCAATCCACTTTGTTAATTTTTACACTATGTGATAATGGTGTTGGAAGAGATCCTTGACATATACTTATATGGTAAAGTTATTTGTTGTTTCTAAATTCTTATGATTCAATGCCTAATTCTTTATTCCAAAACACTTAGGTAGTGATTCATGGATTATGATGTATGTTTTACTATTTATGATTCATTTAAGTTATGAATTAAAACAATGAATATTTTCTCATATCAAAATATATTATCTTATCCACACTTATGATATTTGATTATGATCACCTTCATTTACCCCTAATGATTAGTTGAGATCAACCCATTTTTATATTTCCCAAAAATTTATATTAAGGGATACACATAAGTTATTTGTTTGGGTGGAGATTTTTTGTGAGAGAAATTTGTATTGTACTATGAGTTTACATGGATATATACCTAATTACCAAAGAAATTGAACCTTTAATTTGTTTAGTTTGTTGTAATTAAAATTATCTATTAAAATAATATAGTTTTAGTGCTATATTAAAGATTTTATTTATTATGGTGTCTCATATACTATATTATAATTATTATTCTAATTTACTTTTCTTACCGTATGAAAAAACATTTGCTTGTTTAGTCCCCTCTAGATATTTTAGTTTCTTTGAAGAATGTTTGTTTAACCATTTTACATTTATCTATCACTATTATATATAGAATTAGCATAATTTATATCACTATAAATACCGAAGCTTCATATATCTACAAGTCTCTATAAATTTGGTGAATCACTGATTAAATATCTTGAAGTGATTTCTATATGTAGTTCATGTTAGAGTTAATAATAAAAATTATGAAAAATTGATTTAGAGATGAGATAATTAGTTCCATGGGTAGTTACTTATATATATTGAATAAAAAAGTTTCAATATTGTAAAAATACATGTAATATCCTTGACCTGGTTTACTCATAAGTAATCGAACCTTGTTGGTCACATGTCCTCAAGTGTGCCTCCCCATATTCCCGAGGATGCCAACTAATAGCATGGGTGTAATTGGGTATGGTGGGAAGATTATACCCTCATAATAAAAGTGTATCAAAATCATATAAAATAATATTAAGTTGTGTAAATGTTATAATAAATTACTTGAAGGAGTACAATTCATCCAAATAAAATAAGGAAGATCAAATAGAACGAATATCGTATACAAAATGATGTCATGTTTGAGTGAAATAAAAAATGGGAATACAAGAAAATAGAGTAATAGGAATATATAACTTAATATAAAAAACAAAAAGATAAAAAACTATCCCCATTAGTAGGAAAATCCTGTGGTTGGTTCTATACTATTGTACTCTATCTTTCTATAGAAAATCATCCATCAAAAGATAGATACTTCCATGTGTCCTTACCTACATCCACAAAGTGTGTCCGGGTACTAATCAGAGGCCCAAAAAGGGTGTAAGATAATCTCAATAGGCCACAACCAATGGTTTCTAGGACTATCTAGTCTGTGTATATAAAATAACAAGTGTGTAGATATATCAAATAATTAATAGTAAAGTAATATATAATCCAGTCATCCAGGGTTCGTATTGGACAATAGATTAATTCTACCTACTTCAGTATAATCCATAACTTCTGAGAACATATATAACCAAATGTATATTTGTATAAATATGTATATATAGATATACATCGTATAATTATGAATATATATATTCATACATATAGATATAAAATACGTTCTTGGAATCAAGGTATATACCCAAGGCATCCATGCATCATCATAAGAGGTTCCACAATTCTCATGGAATTTGAGCTTAAGAAAGAAATATAACATAGAACTAAAGTATGTAAAACAAAGACAAAATCCAAGTGTGTTCTATATCATGGAATAAATGTTAGTTTATTTAATTAGTATCCAGATCCCATCCATGGAATCCCATACATTGAACCAAAGTGTCACTCCAGCTATACCACAAAAACCCATCACTGTAGAGATCTGTCCAAAGAGTTTTTCATAAGAAACCATATATAATTCATGCCATGGTATAAAGGAATAACCCACTAATCTCATCCAATTTTTACCACATAGGTAACTAGGATGAACTCATGGAAAGGTTATTTCCCTATAATATCATCCATGTTATTCCACATATGGAACTAGGGATCACTTATGACATAATATAAAGGTATCTACCTGGTGAGCCCATCCATGGAAATATTTAATAGAATCCATATATTAATTCTAGTGGAAAAAATCAATGTATGTTTCATTTAATTTATTATTCATGATGATCCCATCCAATTAGTCCCGTGTCATACCCTTGTATCACCCTCAACATGATAAGCATGTTGTTCATGGGAAAGAATTTAACTCAGATTATTGTCTATTTAACATAATTCATTTTTTCTAATTAATTCATATGGTTAACTGAAGATATAAATAATAAGGGACACATGACTATTTTCCTAGCCTACCATTTTTCTCTTCCTTAATTAAATGCATATATTCATTCTTAAGGGCCAATTAAACACACCTCAATTGGGGGTTTGATTTTATTCCAAGGAATAATAACATGAAATTTTAAATAAATACACCAAAAGAGGTGGTTTTCATCAAGGTAGACATCTTCTAAAGATAAAGATTGGTTTCTAAGACAACCTTAAGAAAGGTGATATCCATTCATTTTATTAATTTGATATTTTTGAGGCATCACACTAAAGGGCTGATGTGTGGCACAGTGATATAGAATATAAACATAGATAATTTAAGGGTAAAGGAACTAGACCACTAAACTTATCTTGGTATATGAATCCTCATCTAGTATCTGGTTTATATTAGATATTGAATATAAAAATTTGAAAAAATAGACCAATTCCCTGAAAATAGTTCATATTAGGTTCCACAAATTTAATATTCCATATTGTGAGATAAATGAATAAAAGAAATACAAGGATTTAAGATATTACCAATATGATTTAAACATGATAAACAATGAGATAAATAGACATTGGATATATGGGGAGGATCAAATCCAAGCATGGTCAGAAAATAATTGTTGGAAGAGACTTTGGGAGGTGATGAAAAATTTAAGTAGGAAATGGTGGATTAAAATATAAAATAAGGTTGGGATGAAATTAAACTTTCACCTAGTATTGAAATGGAATATGGTTTGGCCAAAAAATTCACTAGCTATGAAGCTGAACTACATATGTGTCACTAACTATGTGGACTAGGTGTATGGTTTGATACACAATGCAAAAATCATCAAGATCACCTATGTAATTATATATATATCTTCTCGAATGGTCATAAATCCTTCTATTCATGGTTAAAATAAATGTTAACCTCCTATTATTGTGCCATATAGTTGATTTTCAGGGTTATTTATAATCATTCAATGATTCACCTTATTCTATTTTTCTTAAACCTAGAGCCCCATGATCTAAACAATCCCTATACACTCTAAAAAACTTCCTTAAACTGTTAAGAAATTCATTTAGGAAAAAATATATTTATAATAAAACTTAATTATCATTACCTCATAATAAAATATTTTATCTAAAAACCTCCACTACATTGTACATATCATCCTTAGGTTTCCATTACGAGGTTGGTTGATCAAAATAAGGGAATAACTTCATCCACTGAGCATGTACGACAACTTCTCACCCCAAGCCTCATCAAGATCATGGTCATTTTCCATAAAACATAAAATATAGGGAAATACCTATATTATATATACTTTCTTCTCTGATCAATAATAAAAATTTGGAATTTCTCAAAATAATCATTGACCTCCATCTAAACCTCATTATGCTGAAAAACATGAGACATGTCTAAAAATTAATTGTTAATCTATGAAACATGGAAGAATTTTTACATGGGTTAAAAAAATTCATGTAGATAAATCTAAAAGGATACAAACTTTAATGTCCTTAAAATCTCAAGGGGTCCTGTGAACCTGGGTGTCAGCTTCTATTTCCACTTGAACCATCGATTTCCCATTCTAGTCAAAACACACATGAAGACCTGATATCTTACCTTGAACTGCTGAGGTTATTGATGGTGATAGACATAATAATTATAACTAAATTGAGATATATACAATAATTTCTTGTTAATATGTACATAATATGATGTCCTATGAATGAGATGAGCTCTCAGTAGTGTTACCTCTTCTGTCTCTAACTAGAACATGGGTAAACAACATGACCCACTGTATAGGGCCTTGTAAGGATCCATCTGTATAGTTTCCTAAAATCAATTATTACAATAAAATTTGGAAAGTGGTAGGTACTTATCCTAATAACCACCAAAGTTAAGGACATAAAGATATATCACTTCCTCTAAAACATGTATCATATGCACAAACTGATCATCAGTTTGAGGGTGATAGGATGTACTTAACAGTTATTGTGAGATCAGATCCTTCTACAACCCCTAGATGAACCATGATGTGAATGAAGAATATATTATTAATATAATATCACATAGAACTCAATGAATTAATATGGTATCAAAAATATATAGCCTTCCATGCTCATCTAATAAAATGTATCATTGATAGGTAAAACATGAGCGGCCACAGTCAGCTTGTCGGAGATCACCCATACCGCATCACTACCTCAAGGATGTCTTGGTAATCAAGTCAAAAAATCCATGTAGATGGGTCCCATTTCTATTCAGGAATGGAAAATTGATATATAATCCCTAATGGTTTTTGGTGTTCATACTTCACCTACTGATATGTGGAACATTGAGTCAAAAAACTAGTTATCTCTCTTTTCATTCTAGGGCACCAATACAGGAGGCCTATTACAAAATTCATCTTGGTGAGAATGGTATGTACAAACCAATAAGAGGAATGAAAATATCACATAAAATCATCCCATATTTTGACCAAAACCCATACACATCAAAAAACTCACAAGACCTCATCCTCATAAAAAACCAAACCAGGTGGGTTAGACCTCACATAAAATCCTCTCCCATAAGAATAATCCATCTGGTTTAAAAAGCTACATCATCTTCACTCTATTAAAAATTGTACATATCACTACTAAATCTATAGGAATAGACTAGCTATGATTCTCCTCGACCAGTAATTTCATCTCAAAAAATTGTTACATCAACTTGCACTCAGTACTGGCCTACTAAACTACTTGTGTAAAAAAATTTCTGCTTAGATAATTACTAATGACACTACCTTTTCCAAGAAAATAAACAAGCTCGAAGTCAAATGATTGTAGGTATTCAACAAAACATTTCAATTTAAGGTTCATGTCATGCTATTTGAATATGTATTTGAGGATTTTCATTCTGTATAAAACACAAACCACTCTCTAAGAAATTTATTCTTCTAACAATGCAAGGCATGAACTATAAATTCTTACGTGAGATCGTGTGTCATGTAATTTTTCTTACGAGGTGTCAACTACTAGGACCCATACGCCATGACTTGATATCAATGTAAAAGATTGTATCTCATCCTTATTCTTGAATCATCATAATAAAATGTATAGCTTCTCTCCAGGTCTGGAAGAATCAGGATTGGTTCTGAAGTCAATATTTCATTCATCTCTATCAAGTTTGTTTCATAGGCTTATGACTATATAAACATAACAACATTTTTAATCAATCCCATAAAATTTCTCTCCAGTCTTGAAAATTATTGAATAAATCACCGGTATTATTCATCCAACCCCAATAAACTATATATGTCAAATAAAATTCTCATCCCACTCCTAATAAACTATAGCTCACACCATCTTTGGGCTAATAAATACTCTTTCCTCTAAGATTAAGTTACCCATGAAGTAATCATTGTAAATAAAAAATGTAATTTGAGATATTATAATATAGATTATTCTCTCTTAGGGTATTCATTATGATATCACGATGTTTGGAATGGTGTTGTCGAGTATAAGAATATGACAAGATGTTGTCCATGATGACTACCACAAACAAATCATGATACATGAGGAAAACCCATTTCATTAGATCTATGAAGACGTCAGATGAGTTCATGAGACTAAGTGACATGAACAAATACCCATATAGTCCATATATACTATGAAATGTTCTACATGGTATATTTTAAGGAGTAACATGCACCTACTAGTAACCTGACCTCAAATTTATCTTATAGAAAACCATCATTCCTTGGATCTAGTCAAATAGGTAATCTATCTAAGGTAGTGGATACCAGTTCTTGACCAAAATCTAATTCAATAGAAAATAATCCATGAAAAGCCTAAGGGTTAGATCACCAATCATGGAAAAAGGTACGAGTGAACCACATGGTGAAGCATTGGGTCATATAAAACCCTTATATTCCATGTCATGTAGCTACTTCTTGAGTACCATAAACTCCGTAGTAGATAACATAAAAAATGGATACATGTGATGCTCTTGATACTACTCAATACCGAACTCTACCTATCTTTTAGAAGGTCTTCTATAAAATTCATTAGAAAAAATTTCCCTAAAATGATCCACTATAAGAGAAAAATTGGTATGTCTTGTTCCTTGATCATTCATAAAGAAACATGTAGTCTAGGATGACACACCACCAAACCCACAAAGCTGTGGTCCTTCTTGAATCACCTGGATATCTCACTCTTCCTTTTGAATATAAGTACCACCCCTAGGTATGAGAAGGACAACCACTAGTGATTATGATCAATGTGTTCATGAGAAGATATTAAAGAGACCATCATAAGTATGACGTCGAAGACAGTTATCTTGAGGATAAAAAGGTTCTACACAAAAAATTTACCACCTATGTCAATGAAAATTCCTAACATCGATGTACACTCTTGGATCAGATATCCAATGGTGTGTCGAATGTAATTACCCCATATAATTAATCTATATATAGGCCAATATTTCCTTAATTACTGCATATGTGAAAGAATTAGAAGTTCATATATTGAATAAAGAAGATACTAAATTAGAATATATTATAATAATATCTAAAACTATATAATTCCTAAAACTCTACTCTTATGGTACATTTTTTACTTCATGTAGCTAGTAAGATCCATATCCCTAAGATTAAACTTCACTACCTTGAGTAGGCCTAATTTTCTGGTGATACAACTCAAACATCTGGATTCTACAGCTACATCCACCTCCTCATCACGATTGTCTAGTGGAAGTCAAACTGTTTTCTGAATCTAGAGCTTTTGATCTTACTCATAAATTTTGAGTCATTGTAGTTCACTTATCACATGAAAAATAGAAGAAATATAACATTAATAAACTGAAGATGACCCATTGCTTCATAATATCAACACACAACATGGTCCTCGGTACACTAGGGATTCTTATGGTATGACCTACCACACTTGTGAAACACCACATAACTATCAGGGCATGCTTTCTGATTTTTTCTACCCACTTGAGAATACTTAATGTTATGTTTCCTGGAACTTGATGAACCACTTCTATATCTTGGTGTTTAGGTTTCATGGCCCACACTATCAGCTTACCTTACTATTTTCCTGATGATAAAGGTCTACTTCACTATTTATAAAACATTATTCAATAAAAAACATTCCCCTAGAATCATATGTCATATATAAGCCTATTTTTAAATCATCCAATTATCATCAATCATCACTAAAATGTGTTAGTGCAAAGTGAAGAAGCCTTATGAAATGATCTAAATACTCCTTCACATAAATAACACTGTGATTTAGATGAAAAAAACTCTCTAATGTTAGATCTTCCTAGAATAAATGGATAAAAGTAATCATAGAAGATTTTATAGAATTCCCTCATAACCTTATCTTGATGATGATTCACCTGTGTAACCATGTTCCACCAATCCTTAGAAGAATCATAAAGTATATAAGTGGAAATATTGAACCTCCCCTTAGGATCTATCTAAAACTTCTCAAAGATGTAAAATATGGCCTCTATCCATGACTCAACACCATAAGGACCACCTTTCCCCAAAAAGGTAGGAGGGTGCTACTTTTTAAATTCTTACATCAAATATTCCATGGTAGGGGAAGCTCGTGGGGATCCCTATATATAATGTACTAGTCACATGAATCCCTTTCATAACTGAGCATTGAAACTCAAATTGGGAAAAGTAATAGGCACCATAAGTGGCCCTACATGAGGTAATAATGGTGGATTTAGGCCCACCACCTCTGGAGCATGATCATCATCACCTTCCTAGTATATGAACCATTTACATTATTGTGAAATATCATTATAATTCCAAACACACACCATATAATAGAAAATGATAACAAAATAGGTCTCAAGATATAAGAGAAGGTTAGGTACACATCCTTCCGAAATAAGATTAAACCCATCTTCCTACTCCTAGATCTATGTATAGGTGACATATAATATCATAAAGGAACACAAGATGCACCCCCTATTACCCCTACTAAGGATGGGTTAGGGTCCAGGTTTCACATTATGTAGAAAATTCCATAGTATATGGAGTGTCAATTACAAGGTATAGAGAGAAAACACCATTTATGTTACAATTGGAATCCACATTTAACAGTGAAAATTTTATTTAAGAGATGAAATTTATTTACGTTCTAACTCATTTATAGGTAAATAATTTATGGTCTAGTTAGATGAGCCAAAATTCCCATGTTATAAAGTAATAATCTTTATATGTTCAATTAGCATGTCTTGTTACTACGACCTGACCATTATATCTTGTATCTGGATGCAACAGGTCGTAAAGAATGATTTGGTTAGATAAATTGTCATTCCAAATTTATATAAGTTCATGGTACATAAATTACAATTAGTAATCATGTAATTGAAATAGATTATATCTTCATTCCATGTGACTAGTGGTCCATGGCACAAACAAGACCTATTTTGTTAATTAAGGTTCCATTATCAAACTATAAAGGAATGGACCATTTAATTTGATATAGACAAATTAATTGATCTAATTACTCTATCTTATCATGTAACGTTAGCACACTTCCAAATATATAAGTCATATAACTAGAAATACACAATATTCAATGGACACAATAATATAAATATGTCATGAAATATGCATCAAATGTAAATCTTCATGTGCCTATAATGAGGTATAATCAATACCCCTTGAAATAATTGTAAAATGTAAATGAAAATCCATAACAACAACAATGATTATAGTGTCACAAATCATGAGTTTCACCCAATGGAGAAATCAATACCACAGTAACAAGTAAAAACCAAAACAACAATTCCCTTCCCATATAATTCATATATTCCCTAAATGTGGGTTTGATACTCCTTGGCACATGCACATTATCAAATCCCGACACATTACTTGTATATTGTCTACCAACCGAAAACATTTAGACAAAATGAAAAAGAAATTGATATCATTTTTAATGTACCAGACCTGGTTCACTAATAAGTAATCAAACCCAGTTGGTCACAAGGCCTCAGGGATACCACCCCATAATCTAGAGGCTAGCGACTATCAGTAAGGGTCTATGGTGGTATGGTGGGGAGGCTATAACCTCATGATCAAAGTGTAATAAAATGTTATAAAATAATTGTAATCCACAAAAATAATATAATAAATAAACTAAAGGTGCATAAATAAAACCTATATATTAAAAAATACGAAACAAAACCAATATCATATACAAAATTAGGTCTTGTATAAATATAATAAAAAATTTGAATACAAGGAAACATATCATAAAAAATAAAAAAAATCTATAAGAATAAGAAAAAATAAAAAAAACAATATCTTTTAGAATCAAAAGAATAGGCTCAGACCAGTACTACCATACTCCATCCTATTATAAAAAATCAAGCATTCAAAGTTGGACACTTCCATTTGTCCCTACCTGCATCCATGAAGTTTGTCTGGTTACCAGTTGGTGGTCTGAATAGGGTGTAAGATAATCTCAATAGGACACCACCAATAGTTTCAAGAACTATACTGTCATTGAATATGAAATAAGTAGTTTGTTGGAATAAAAAATAAAAAATATATAAATAAGTGGTAATAAAATCAGCCTGGGTTCATTGAGGATATCAAACTAACCCTACCTACTTCAACCTAATTTGAAATGTCTAGGAACAGATATCACCCTGTATATATATGTACAAATATTTAAATATAAATATAGATAATATATGTATTAATATATATTCATATATATATATATCCATATATACATATATAAATATACATAATACTACCCAGGACTTGAGGTATATACCGAAGGTGTCCAAGCATCATCATAAGAGGTTTCACAATTTTCGCGGCATTTGAGATTTGGAATGAAATGTAACTAGTCCATCAAGAATGTAAAACATAAACTGAATCTAAGAGATTTATTTTAATTAGTAGATGAATCATTTGATTTAATTAGTATGTAAATCCCCTATATGTATTTTCATACACTACTACAAAGCATGCCTTTTACAGTGCTAAAAATGTCCTTGAATAGCGCTAGAGAAACACTGACTACCAGAGAAAGATTAAAATCCCTTAGCTTTTATCACTCCAATAAAATCACTGATAATGGGGTACTTTATCAGAGATAAAAAAAGTGCAGATAAAGGGGTCCTTTATCATTGCTAAAAAATCACTCATATAATGGACTTTTATCATAGCTTCTAAAATCACTAATTTAGGACAACATTTATTAGACCTTTAATTTAACATTGATAAAGGGGTCCTTTATCAACTATTAAATAAAATTTGATAATGAAACCCTTTATAAGTCCTTATAAAATTACGGATAAGTGACCCCCTTTTTCAATACTATTAAAGGGGATGATAAAGGAGCATAATGTAGTGTGCTATAAGAACACACTAAAGCACTAGTGCAGTGTGATGTAACATCACATTGAGGGACAAGAAGCACAACCAAAAATCAGTCAAATCAAGTACTAATAAATAATTTAAATGAAATAAATTTGACAACACAAATACATGAAAAAATATTATATTATATACATTTCAAATATTAATTTATAAAATTACATGGGTAAGAAAAAATAAATACATAAATTCAAAAATGTCAATGTTCCTTTTCCATTTGGCTACGACCCTAAATCATGGTATTTCTAAAATAAAAACCATTTCTCGAGAGAAAAAAAATCACATTTATAAAATAAAAATTCTTATGCAAGTAATAATATAGAAAAATAAATTAAACATAAAGTGTTAATTTTGAACAAATATTTGGGTAATACTAGGAACATAATGTATCAGATTGAGTTGCAGTTGATTCTTGCATGAGACACCATTTCTTATTCATCTCTGAGAATTATATCTTTGAAAATTCATAAAAAATTATAAAATAAAAATAATAATAAAATTAATTATGTAATAAAAGATATAATGATGAGAAAACAATGTAGACTTTTTTCCTTAGTTATGGTGATGTGATAAGCATTTTAAACTAAAATGACAATTATATAATGAAAAGGTGTACCTAGCATCATGCTAGTCACACCATGCATCAGATTGAGTTTTAGATGATTCTAACATATACCAAATGTCTAATGGTTCATTGACCTAATGTATCATAATAATATTAATGTGTTTTCTCATCTTTCAGTACATCACTTATATTTTTTACTAAAATTACATTGTAAAATGGAAACACACACTTTGAAACATACCGATCACATCATATATACGTTTTATGGTAGAATGATTCCTACATGTATAAAATAACTTAATAATTGTTTTCCTAAATTATCATTTCAATCCAAGCATGTTTACTTGGTTTTCATTGAGTGAATCTTTTTGAAATAAAATCTCAATTATAAACTGATTAAAGACACTTTAAGTCATACTGGGAACATTGTGTATCAGATTGAGGTGAGTATTATTCCTACATGTCACAAATGATGTATGGATAATTTTTATAAGGTAGAAAAACAATTTGAAATATTTTTCTTGGTTTTTAGTATTCTGGTTGTCTTTTCTACTAAAATTAATGTCAATTTTAAATAAATAGTCACACATAGAGTCATAATAGTCCAACTATGCATCATATTGAGGTGAAGATGATTCTTATATGTGACAAATGACATAAGGATCATTTTCCTAAATTATCAAAACAATTTGATTGTTTTTTCATAGTTTTGAGTATATCAAATGTCTTTTTTAACTAAAATCCCATTTAAAACTAGAAACATGTTATTTGAGTCATACTAGTCACATTTTATATTGGTTGGATGTGAGATTGATTCCTATAAATAAAAAATGGCTTATGAATCCTTTTCATAAATTATCCTGTTAATTAGAGTGTGATTATTTATTTTTTAGTTAGTTACACTTTTTGATCTAAAATGAAAATTATAAATTGATAACATACACTTTGAGTCATATTGGGAACATCATATATCATATTAAGGTACAGATGATCCATACATGTAAAAAATGACTTATGGATTGTTTTCTTAATGTATAAAACACATTTTTTTGTCTTTAGTTTGTCAACCGTCATCTTTTAATAAAATTAATATCAATTTTATTTGAAAGGAAAAATTGTAGTTATACCGATCAAACCAAGCATTAGAATCAAGTTTAGTTGTTTTTGAAACATCCCAAAAGACTTATGTATATTTTTCCAAAAGTATAAAAATAATACAAATGTGTTTTACTAGTTTTTAGCATGTCACTTTCCTTTTTTCTTAAAATTACATTTAAACTAGAAACATGCACTTTGAGTCATAATAGTCACATCCTGTGTCATTTTTACTTGATAATGATTCTTACACATAAAAAATTCCTATAACTCTATTTAATAAATTACCAAGACAATAAAGTGCATTTTCTCAGTTTTTAATGAGTGAAAAATTTTGAACCAAAATGTAAATTTTAAACTCATAATGGACACTTTTAGTCACACCAGACACATCATGCATCATATTGAGGTGTTGATGATTCCTAAATGTCAAAAATAAATTATGGGTCATTTTTTAAATCCAAAAAATAATCTAAATGCGTTTTCTCAGTTTTGGGAATGTTAGTTTTCCTTTTTACTAAAATTAATGTCAATTTAAAAAAAATCACATAGAGTTATATAGGATAAACCATGAGTTAGAATGAGGGGATTCTAATTTTTTCATGTCCCAAATTACTTATGTGCCATTTTTCTAAAGTGTAAAATCAATACGAATGTGTTTATATATTGTTATGAGTATGTCACTTTTCTTTTTTACTAGAATGAAATTTTAAACAGGAAACACACACTTTGAATCATACCTATCACATTATGTATCAGTTTGATCTAAGACTAATTCATACACCTCAAAAATGACATATGAATTGTTTTATTGAATTATCAAGTCTATCAGAGTATGTTTTATCAAATTTTTGTGAATGGAACTTTTTGACCTAAAATGTTAATTTTAAACTGCTAACAAAAAATTTGATCCATAACGATCACATTCTGTATCAGATTGATGTGTGTATGATTCCAACACATCACCAATGACTAATAGATCATTTTTCTAAATTATCAACACAATATGAATGAATTTTTACCAATTTGAGTATGTCAGTTCTCTTTTTAAATAGAATTAATGTAAATTTTAAATAAAAAAGACACACTCGAATTCATACTGGTCACACCATGCATCAGATTGAGGAAAGGATGATTCCTACATATATCGATGTCTCAAAAAAAATCATAACTTCCAATTTTTCCATTCATACCACTTCCATTATTTGTTGAACTACCAAAACTATATATCCATTCAATATTCTTAGTCGAAAAATGCTTTTTAGCTAATAATATCGACTCAATATATAGTGTTGATAGTTTAAAAAAAATTAAATTGAAAGTGTGGTATTATTAGTAGAATGGAACATGTTTTCTCTTTTTTGGATAGTTTCAAATAGATAAAAACATTACTTCCCAAAAGATATGTTAAAAAAATAAATAAGTGTCAGTTAAAAATGCGAAGTAAATTAACATAAAAATAGTAGATAAAATGATGAAAAATTTAATTAAATAAGTAGTAGGATTTATCCTTTTCATGGTGGTTGTATACATTCTTGAGTTATTTCCTTATTTTAATTATCTTAGATGAAGAATTTAAGTCCATTCTCTAATGAGAAGGAGAAACTTTATATAAACCACCCTAACTCGAACAAACGAATTTAACTGTATATAAATGAAATTGTGATGTGAGTAATATTAAAAAGAAATAAATTAATCTAAATATTATTTAATAAATTAATTCTATGGAAAATTAATTTTCTTATGAAAACATCAGGGTTACCTCTATGATTGAGAAGTGGAAGTTTTTTTTTCTATTCTTACAAATTTATTGGAGGGAACTTGAAGGAATGTGATAACTTTCGACACTTCTAGGGTGAAATGGTTTTGAGGGAGAAGAAGTTAGTGGAAGTTATAGTGAAAAAAGGCATAAAATATGGATAAAAATATTCTCAAATAAATGAACTTTGTAAGAAATAATGAAAAATAAATCAATGTTTTATTATATAATGTTTTTCTTAAAATGGGAAAAGTATATCATAACATTATATTTACATCTCTCCCAAGGGTTTCGTTCATTATAGTGGGTTCTTCCTTGGGATTGGATACATCATAATGTGGAGAATACATTATCAGTGTGAGCAGTTGAACATTTAATTTATATTATATTAATGTATTAGAGAACATGTAATATTATAAGGAAATTCATAGTATATTAAAAAACACTTTTACATTATCATTGAACACTATTTTATTTTATTAAAAGTTTTGGGTATTTGGATCCTCTATTAAGAATCCAAATCCCCTCTTTATGGTCCCCTCTAACGTACAATACATTATATATATTGGGACCATCATGAACTGATTGTGATCTCCAAATTAAAGGATTATCCTTGATTGAATTATCATTTGAACCAAAATCTATTTTTGTTTCTAGTATCAAAATTGAACATTTAGTTTTTCTAGATCTGAGACATAAAATAATTGCACTAATTGTGAATCCATTATGAAAGCCTCTTCTTTTTCTCATTACACACTAAAATTCACCTTCACAAATCCCATTTCATTAACTTTCACAGCAATTTTATTCTCAATCCATTTGAAATGGAAAATCCACACATGAAATGGTTCATAATATAACTCATATATCTATTTAATAATTCCAAAATATGATATATTTTCATGATTGGATTTCTATCCATTGAACTAGGTATTTACATTGCTTTTTCAACAAGATTAACTCTGTGGTTTTTCATTGTAATATAAAAATTGTGTTATTTTATATAGAACATATAACTATTGTTTACAAAACCACTTTAAGATATAAAATTTTTATTTAGTCCCTTAACAAGACATAAAAGTCATTTGGAAATTAAATTCAAATTTTTAGATAACTCCTTATAAATTTGATCTCAAAAACATCCAATGAACTGTAAATTATGTATATTTGATATCCGTACTTTAACCCATAATGGATTGAAATCTATAAGAATTTAATTACGGGATTCAATATATGGATAAACATCTTGACAATTATGGAAAATGTAAAGGTCTGCTTTCTTCCACTCAGTGAAGGTAATTGTAATGATATCTCTTCTGGATATCCCATTACCCATAAGGTGTCTGTTGTGATGAGACTTTGGAAGACCGATTCTTAAAACATATGATAGGTAATCGGTATTGAATTCAAAATCTTCTTAAATGATATATCATTCTTCAATACAACATTTTGGAAAACATAGATTCTTGATATACCCTTTCAAAATAATCATATATCATTCAATGGGGTACATCCATTTGTAATGGATATGACCATATAGTTGAACCTCTCTCACCAAGTGAACTATCAGTTAGACCATTATATCAAATAATTATGGTGTTAAGAACATCTCTAATTCACATAATAATACTATTACATCATAATTCATGATTGGAGACTTCATTAGGACTATAACATTACGACATATGGATTTTAAAAATAAGAAGAGTCTTGTTTATTTTTGTCATAAATTTTTAGGAAGAATGAAATGGAAATCAACAACATTAAATATTGAATATAAAGATAAAAATTGCGTGATTTTAATCCTTATAACTTAAAATTAGTCATCTATACAGAATTCATCATATTTTATGAATACCCCTTTGAAACTTTTCTAGTATTATAGAAAAAGGAAAAAATTTCAATTATTTCTGTCTAGATAGAGTGTAAGCTGGTGGGGGAAGAAAATTATTCCATTTGATATTCACTAGTGAAACTCTTCCCTTATTCCTCTGTCAATCATGTCCATCCTAGTCTTGATATAGTCTTTCTTTTTTCCAAGTACATTTAGTAATGCGCTAATTACAGTATCAAATAAATATTTTCGGCATGTATGGAATCAAAATAATAATAATGGTACAACCAATTCCAATATGGTAATTTAAATAAAATTGATCTTTTCTCACAACATGATTTTTCAATGTTTTTCAAAAATTATTTATAATAAATAAGATTTCGGTTCATTTTGAAGATGTCCTCCCACTGTTTGGGACTCCATTCACCCCTCACAGTCCGGTTTTCCCATCATTGATACTCTCCCTCTCTCATCACCCCTCATGGTGAGATTTAATTATCTGAAATTTTACATCTTCTCGCCTTATCTTCCCCTTTCTCTCCTCCTATACCTCATTCACTATGATATTATATCTTTTTTCTAGTACCATCATGAAAAACCACCTCTCATTTTGACTCGATGCATCCTCAATGATTTGGGAATATATTGGTGGTAGATTCTACTGAGCTTCTTCCTCACATTTCATGGTTTCAAATTTTTTGGGATCCATTTTTTATGGATCCTATGTCTCTCAGAACGGATCATTCACATTATTTCTCCTCCCTTGATCTTATTACCACACTCTTCATACAAGATCACATTTTGGTCAAGCTATATGGTTATTTAGGGTGGTTTAGGATGGTGATTGTGCTAGGTCTATTGGGATTTCCATTTGGGTTTCTCCTTTTTATCCTTTTTTTCTGGGACCTATGCTTTCCCTTTCATGGTTTTGGTCTCCATTATTTATTTTGGTCTATTTATTATGGTTAATTTTCATTCAGTGGATTTCAGTTTTGGCCTATCATGGATTTGGGTTTTTGGATTTTATGGACAACATTCTATGGTGGAGTCATTTTTTGGGTTTGGATGGTGATGTTGGTGTCTTGTAAGCGGTTGATTTTGGGGTTTCTTCTAGGTTAACGATATTTATCTTTATTGTTCTAGGTATGTGTAATGTTTATAGCTCTATGGTTTAAGTTCACTTGGTAGTGGATTCGATGGCTGGGCTCAATGGTCAGGGAGATGGTAATAGCTCGATATCATGACCTTCTTTTTATCCTTTGTACTCTCTTGCTCCAAGATTCCACTAATATTATCTAATTGGGACTCACATGAAGGTTTAAAGGGGTCTTGGGGTGTGCTGTTTGGGTGATCAATAACATTACATGAGGATTCTATCGCGGTGGCTTCCTCTCAGTGCATTGGTTCTATTTAGTATTGTTCTTCTTGTTTGTTATGAAGATTATTTGACTGTTTATGTTCATATTTTTGTTTTCCTATAAAATTCTATTATGGGGTATCTACAATGGATGTGATGACCTAGCTGAAGGTAATGAGATGAAGGTGATAGTGAAAAGTTCTCACTGAAAATGATGAGGGCGATGTTTATGATGGTCAAGCTGTGCACCATGAAGTGTTTCATCGACTGAGGAAAAAATAATGGTGGATGATTGAATTTTGAAAATTTGATAATTTAATTTCAAAAGATTTTCTCAATGGCTAGATAGTTTTTGGTTGTGGATGATGCTAATGAGGTGATGGTGAAGGGTTGGTTATTTATGTTATTTTTTTAATTTGGTCATTTTTCTTTATGAATAACGATATTTTGGTATTTGAAGTGTGTAATGATACTATATTTGAATTAGGAAATGTGTGGTTACCACTAAACCACAAAGTGTTTTTTATAAAATTACCAAAAAAATATTGGAGGTTTACTAAAACTAATGTCAATAACTTTTAAATTATCGAACAATTATTCAATGGTTAATAGGGATACTATTTTACCCTGTTCGATATTCCCATAAAATACTATCTTTCCTGATCGGTAATTATGTCATCAAGGAAAATATTTGTGACTTTCTACAAACACAATATTTGAAGAATGTTTTAAGAAAAATGAGTTTGTGAATTCTTCAAAAATTGAACACCCCTACATTCTGTTAATTCCATATCGTGAAAAATTTTCATTATCAAGAATTTTATTTATCGTCATGTTCAACATGTCCCTCAATGTGAATTATTCACTTCTATAAGAATAATAAATTTTAACACATGTATCCCACATCCATTTCAGAGCTTCGGTCAATGGATTCAAATAGACACCAATATCATTAATGGGTTTCTTGGGTCCTAATGTAAGTAGATACAACATAATGTATTTCGGATTCATGAATAACCATGGAGTAAAGTTATAATTTATCATAATAATGGGATATATACTATAAGTACTAATCTATAAAACAAAAGGATTTATTCCATCTGCAAATAATATTAGATGACAGTTTCTCAGATCATTTCCAAATTCAGGATACTCATAATCAATTTTCTTCCACTAATAAGAATCTACTAGATTATATAGGTTCCTATATTTAATTATTTCATCTTCATGTCATTTTAATTGTCTAAAAATTTTCTAACATCTATATAGTATTCTAAACCATGTAATGATAGGATGTTACCATAAAAATTTATAAGTATGAGATTTATTTTTCTTGCATCAATAAATATCACACTTATGGAATTTTATGAGTGATTCATGGCCCTTACAAAATAATATGAAATAATTTTTAGAATAATTTATTTTTTAGGGATCATACCCATTGAACATATCATTCATTTAGCATCACATATACGATGTGGTAGTTCATTTTCTTCTGTGATCATATCATTCAGGATACCAAGTAGTTCTACAAATCTAATGTCACTCAATCAACGTCAATATTTCAAATTATATAACTTCTTATACCACTGAAAATGTTGTGTATATAGTGAAACCTATATATAATGGTCTCTTATAACATATATATAACTTCTAGATGAAAAATAGGACAATCAAAAAAGGTCATATTCAAGTTCCATTTCCATTTCATCCATAAAATCTCCATAATCATTTAAACTATTATTCATATCAAATAATCGATAAATAGCAATATCATCCCATTAGTTGTGCTTGTTTATTTTCTTCCCTATGTTTAGTCCAACATTTAAAGCTATGATATACTAGTTGATAAATAAAATGTTCTTAAAACTATTCCAAACTAATTTTTCTTGAATAACAACAATGTAAAAATGGAAAAACGATTTGATAAGGGTTGTATGCATTCTCTATTACGAAACTCCAGAACTCTTTAAAACCATATTTATAATATTATGTTAAATGATTATAATGAATCCATTTTTGATTCATATCCATATTATTAGGCTCCTAAAATTTTCATTTTGTATTATAAATAAATAAATACTTGTAAGATATTCATTATCAAATGTGAATGATATAGTTAATATAATAAGGAAAACCCAACATTTGACTAGTTCCAATAATCTTAGTATACTTTGAAGGGAAATGTTAATTGAATTTTAGAAATAATTACTCAATTATGGTAGGTTTATCCTCTAAATTCATCCAATGGTGAAAGTTATAGACAAATTTCCTCATCTACTTCATCTACCGAATAGTTCTTATATCATTTTGTTGATTGAGACTCATCCTCTATGTCTTATATACATTAACCTATGTTTATTGAACTGATCTAAGTATTAGTTATCCATGGGATGAATACTACCCAGATTAGTTCAAGAAACATAAAAGATAATGGGGATGCGTCTCAAGAAATAAATTGCAATAATAGTTGTTCAGGATATGAAGCTAATGAGGCTTACATTTGTACTCCATTGTGTTCTCTAAAAGGGGTAATGCATTTAATTTGTGATAATTTCACCATTGGCTCAATATATTAACCTTTGGCCTATTGATGTTGATATTTTTGGGGATAAAAATTCTTGTATGTGATTCAAGGGGTCTCATCTTGGACATGTTATGATATGTGAATCCTCAGGGCCTCTACGAATTCTATATTTATAGGATAAATCCCACATTCAATACTTTTAATCCTATAACTAAGATTAGTACGACCTATATTAAAATTATTCATCAAGACTTTATTAACTCCACTAAACAAATGAAAATATAATACAGAAAATTAAGGATTAATAGTAAATACAAGTATGATAAAAAGAATAATAAACACTCATTCCATCAACTAGAAGATATAAAAACGTATTAATAATACATTTTATTAAATAAAGAGTTATTTCATATATATGGATGGTAATCAGAGATTCTTATGGGTGAAACCAATAGATGTTGAACTAAAATGATGAATACCCAAAAATATTTTCTAATAATTATTCCAACATATATAGAACTTTATAACCTATATTCTATTTTTTAGATAAAGTGATGTAATAACCTAATGAATTATTACATTTAGTATTAATGTTAGATGAAATATCATTAATCTCCATAGTTTTTTTAACAAATATTTTCACCTTAATAACTGATATTTTATTGAATGGAGATTATTATAGACAATGTAAATATTCTAGGGTTCTTGAATATGATTATTTATAACCATAGTCATGAAGAATAATATATAATTATAAAATGAAACATTAGTCAAAAAACGAAATCAATCAATAAAACTAAATAAAAAATATAATAAATCTATCAAATTATAATGGATCAATATTAAATGTGGATTAAGTAAAATATAATATACATGTAAATAGTAGTAAATTAAGTATATGTAATCTTGAAAAAATCTAAAAGATCTTATGTGGTGACTCTATACATACTTGGGTTAGAACCACCTATAAGAATGATGATGAGTTCCCATGTTTATAACCTACTAGGGACCCAAAAATAGCATACCTTGATGGACTACTATATGGACATTGAAACAAATGGGGACCCAAAAATATAATTAGGACTACATTCTAACTATCTCTCATCCCTCACTGATATGGATAGGATCCCTATTATGACTGTAGTGGGAGGTATAGTCTCCTTTTCAAAACAAAATATCAATTGACAATCAACCTAACCCAAACATGTGTATTTAATCATCCTTCAAACACCCATCAATATGATCTCTATGTTTAAAAGAAAAAAAATTTATCTCATCGAAACTAATATATAAAGATTCCATAGATGGTGATAACATTTTATAAAAACCATTTCATGGTACAAAAAAGGCAATAACACTTGATACTAATATAAAGTTTCAACAAAAAAAATTATTTCATTCAATATTATTCTAAATAAGAAAGTGAGAATCAGAGTAATTTAAAAAAGTTCCAAACATGCCTCAAAGTAATAATTCTATGAAACACACATTAATTGTGTCTCTTCGAATTTATTTTTGAATCCCAGGGAAAATATCATTAGGTTTTTTAAATGAATCCTATATATATTTTATATGACTACAAACAAACATATATAAATGAAATAATGTGTTTATATATATATATATTTCAAAATTCATATATATATATATATATGGATGTTCATATAGGATATATAAAAAATAAAGATATAAAATTCAGGACACTTAGCATAAAATAATTTTTTTGATATGATACCACTTAATATTCAAAATAGAAAAAACAAAAACAAACTGGACCTCAACTTCAAGAAATCATTACATGAAATCCATACTGATTTATTAAATAAAACCTGTGGGTGGAATTTTAACAAACCCTTTGTGTGAATTATTTTCATGGAATAAATTTGCAAACATTTAAACATAATACACGATAATGATGAAATCAGTCTCTGGAATTATTAATATGGTACAAGGAAGTAAGAAAATCCCCTAAAGGTTCAATAAAAACCCAAAATCATAGAAAATACCTAATTATAAATTTATTCTAAAAGGTAAATTTGTGAGTGGGAATGAATAACAAGAGATAATGAACAAAAAATGCAAATAGATATCGAAAAAAATGAAATCAGTAAGTGAGGAGGAGGAAAAAATAACATACCATGGATTGAAGTTTCAAATTATCAAAGAGAAAGTAGATATATCGCCCAAACTTGTTCAATCCTTGATTCATGCTTGGATATGATGAGGAGTGTCATTAACAGGTGGCTTCCATGAAAAAATTTGGATATCGTTACTGGTTCATGACTGGATAGGGTTATTTAAATAGATCATGGAACCTTTTATCAGTGATTGAAAAATTCAGATAAAGATCCCTTTTATCAGTGGTAAATTAATAAGCATCAATAAAAGTCATATTTATCAGTTATTTTTTAATGCTGAGAAAGATATAGCTTTATCAACGCTAATATTTTAGCAATGATAAAATGCATCTTTTGAATCTCTAAAACATTTGCGCTGATAAATGATTTATAATTATAATTATAAATAAAAAACATTGAAAATATATTTATATAATTATATATATTTAATAAATATATGTATAAATATAGTATATATATTCATTATTTGAACATATTTAATATAATTTTATAATTATTAGATTATATAATTATTTTTTTACAATTATTTAAACACTTAAAAATAATATTTATAAATTTATATAATTATATATAGTTATATATGTATATATATATATTTAATAAGTATATATAAATATAAATATATTAAATATATTAATTATTTAAATAAATGTATTATATCATTATAATTCTTTAAATATATATAATTATTTATTTATAATTATATAAATACTTTTTAAAAAATAATAGTTATTTATTTTTAATTACAAATATACAAATGTATAAAAATAGTAAATATAAATTTATAAATAAATTTATTTATAAATATTTATTTCAAATATATTTTTATCTTTATTAATGAATATTTAATCTCAAGTGAATGCATGTAAAAAATGAGTAAAATTGAATAATTAAAAATGAGTACAATTTAACGATATTGAAAAAATGGATAAGTTTTCTTAATTTAATATAAATTATTAAAAAAATATGGATATATATTTAAATAAAGATGAATGCATATTTAAAATATTAAAACATAATAAATAAATAAATATAAATAAATAATATAAAATTATTAAATTCCAAAAAAAAACCAAAAAAAACAAAAAATATTAAAAATGAGTTAATAATTAACAATAATAAAATTTAAAAAAATAAATAAAACTTATCGATTAAAGGAATAATGTGTTAAATTTATCATATTTTAAGGCAACTCTAAAATGAATACTAAAATTTGAACAAATTACATTAATATTAGATGCATGTGTTTCTATATAAGATTTCAATAATTATATTAATATTTGTGCGTGCATGTTGTATATAAAAATTCATTAATTATGTATATGTATATGAAAACAATATAACACATGTTTGAGATATTTAAAATTAAAAAATCAAATGACATTCAATTATGTCCATTCCATGATGAAATTAGTCAGTATTTTAAATTTTTAATATTTTTTAATTATAAACCAATCTTCAGTAAATATATGACTTATTTAATGTAAAGAATAAATATTTTTTATTATATAAATCATATTTGGGAAATATTATATACATATATATATATATATATATATTTTTAAATATACACTGTTTGATAATATTTAGAATATATATATGAACATTAAATTTATTCAATTTTATTAATTATTTTTCTATTAATAAACTGTTTAATATTTTTATTAATTTTCTTATTTTTAATTTTTATTTGTTTATTTTTTCAAAATATATATATTTAATATATAAAATTTATTATCATTTATAATTTATATAGAGTATATTAAATTTATCCATATATATCAATAATTATTTAATTTCTTTAAAAATATTTTGTTTAATAAACTCATTTTTATTTTTTATATATTATTTCATTTTATTCATGTCATTTATCAGTGCTAAAAAATAGATAATAAATGATCCCTTTATCAGTGTTAAAATAAAGTATTGATAAAGGGTGCCATTTATCAATGCATAAAATAATGCACTGATAAAGGGTACCTTTTATCAGCGCTAAAAAACAATCATAAATGTTACCCTTTACCAGTGCTTATTTCTGCACGGATAAATGGAAAACTTTATGACCACTTTTTTCTAGTGTTGAAAATGGCCAGCACTGTTAAAGGTCTAATTTTTAATAGTGGTATACGGAACATTGATATCACCCCAGGTATAACATAAAACCCCATCACCATAGTATTCCATACAAGGAATTCATTATGAGAACCCATGTATCACTCATGACATGGTATAAAGACATAACCCTCTGAGCCCATCCATGTTACACAACATAGGGACCCAAGTATCACTTGTGGCATGGTGAAATAACATTCCCCTCTGAGCACGTCCTTGGTATTCAACTTAGGGAACTAGATATCGCTCATGGAATAACATAAATGATTCTTCCCAGTTATCATATCCAATTTATTCGATAAAATAATCTTTTTATCACCCATGTGTGATAAAATTCCATTTATAAGTCTTTCAATTTATTATGCATGATGAGCCCCTCCAAGGAATTCCAAGTTGAAACCCATACATTTCGCTCCACATGACATGCATGATTATCATGGGACAGATTTTAACTCTTATCATAAAACTATTTACTCAATCCTATTTTTCTAATTATTTTATCTGGATAACTCATGATATAAATATAATAGAACATGGTCTCATATACACAGCGTACCATTTTATGTCAGTTTAATTCAGAGAATGTTTTCATTCACAAGGTCTAATTCAACACACCTCAATTGGTGGTTCAGTTTAATTTTGGGGAATAATTAAAAAATTCTAAATTTAATGAAATATATATATTTTTTAATTTCATTTATTCTATATATTGCATTATCTTCAATAGTGACCATAAAAACCCATGAAATATTATTATTTAATTATAACAGTTATAAACTAGCAATTATATTAGACGTTATATGTTGAATTAACTAATTTAAGATATATATATATATATATATTACTCAATATTAATTTATTTATAAATTATTATAAAATAATCACTCAATTTTTTCTAAAATTATTTTTTTCTTTAAAAATACTTTTTCTTAAAAAACTAGTTTTATTTAATTCTGTGAGAAATTATTTTTATAAATATATGGAACTATTAAAAAATATATGTTATAAAATGAACACATATAGTTTTTATATTATAATATTAAAATTTTCATAGGATAAATTTTTGATAATTTGATGAAATGTTTTATTTTCTAATAGGTAGTGAAAAATATTGATTTTTATTGAAAATTTTATTTTTTGTTTTAAGTATGTACAAAGTTACATTTTATTTTAAAATGATTTCAAAATAAAATTAGTTATCTTATATATTAAATAATTCAAATTAAGTTCATTTGAATCCATTTTATGCTTCAATATGGTAAACAAATGTTTTTATACAAAAAAGCATTTTTCTGAAAAACTAATTTTTTGTTCACAAAGTGGTTTTATCTTAAAAAACTAAATTGATAATTTTTGGTGAATAATTTTATTGAAATTTATATATTATATGACCAATATAATTCTATAAAATTCATGTAATATTGTTTTTCTTCATGAAATAAAAAGAAATCATGTTTTATGTTAAATTTTTTTTTTCTAAAAAACAATTTCTATCATATTTTACCCACTTATAAAAATACTAAAATATCCCATTTATAGGTACTAAATTAGATAAATTGAATTAATTATTTATAATTATTATTTTTAAAATTTTTAAATATGACACCTTTATTTTTCGTCAATATGAATAGTGACCGTGGTAAAATGTTTCACCTTAGTAAGGGGAAAATCAAGTTAATATGGATTAATAAAAAGTGTTAAGGCTATAATTATTGATCATAATTATTTCTGGATGAATTTTATTCCACAATTAAAACCTTATTCTTTAAATGGATTTTTAATGGACACTTTTCCATGAAAATAACTTATATATTATTAATATAAAAGAACGTAGAAAAGTGTCACTATGTTAGTTTAAAATATCCCTTATATAGAAAAATAAGTGGGAAAGAATAATTATGGATGATTATTAATATTTATATAGTAAATAATTTAATTTTATTGACTATGGTAATTTATTTATAACTATAAGTTATTATATAATTACATTAAATGATTACACAACCCTGAAACTGTAACACCCCAATATTTCATAGTGTGTTATTTCTTCAAAATAATTCAATAACTTTCACTACATGCAACACCGAGTTCAATCACACCATGACTTACCAAACAAGCCATTAAAAAGAGGTTATGAATAGTATTAACTAAATTTTAAACTAATATATCCTTATAATTTTAGAATCCATATTATGAGTTTCTTAGACATAATGCAAGAACAAATTCATTTTCAGTATTGCACTTTTATCAACTTTTAATAGTGAACCCTTTTTAAAAACAATATTTTAAACTTTTTTTCTAAATGGGGACATCAAAAATTTAAAATGAAACATCCCAAGCTTCTGCAGTACGCTTTCCTTTGAATAATACAGTAGCATGTGTTGTACGCAACTTCTAGTTTTAACACACACCACAACTGATCAAACTAGCCGTTATAAATAGTAATACCAACTTTTTGAAATTTTATCTCTCAAAATGGACTTCATTTTTGGATTTGGAATATCTAATTTAGCCTAAGGTGAAATTTTGGTACTTTTCAGATAACTTTAATATTTTGATGAATAGTGAAAATTACTAAATTTTAATTAAAAACAACATTTTTAATCAAAATAATTAAAAGTGATAAATAATGAATTTGAGTGGTTTTAAAGTATATTTAGAATATATTTTTACCGTTTAATATAATTTTGGTCATTGGAGATAATTTTACAATTAAACAGGACATAAACAAGTGTCAACCACACTTTTTGTTTTAACAACGATAATTAATTTTAAATTAATTTCTGCCACTTCTGTGTTTTGAATTTGGAAAAATGGATTCCATATTTGGAATCAGGATGTTCAAATTGTGTAAATATGGAGCTTTTATTTTTATACATTTTGAATAATTAATTCGGTAAATATTTTATTTACCATGGTTAAGGGTAAATCCGGTAAATAAGGGTTAAAAAATAATATTCTAATAATACTAAATTACACTAAAACGTGTCCAAACCTTATTGGAAGATAAATTTTCGACCATAGGCATCTTTGGGTCGATTTTGGGACCCCATGGATCCACTTGTAGGTGATAGGGACACTTTATTTTAATTAAGTTAAAATAAGTACAAAAATGACATAAGTATATATCTTTTAGAAAACCAATTTTTACATAGGGTTTTATATGTTGGATTTTGGACTACGAATATTAATTAGAAATCTAAAAACATTTCCCACATAATGATGTTTTATTTATAATTTTTAGACTTTAAATAATTTAATTTATTTATGACACAATGATGATTCTGTAATAACCATAATAGTGACAAATTAAACTAATTGATATTATAAATACCCAAATAAATATAATTTGAGACTTTTAATGAATTTCACTAATTTTCTAGGATACTATTACATATTAGGATTTATTTAACGGACTTTTTTCGAAGTAATAATTCTGTTATGAGTTTCAAAAAAATCAACTATTGAATAGTGTCAAAATTGACATAAAAGAGTTTTTAAAACAAATATTATATTATTAATTGATATTAAATTCCTAAAAATCTATGGATCTGCCAAGAGACTTATATCATGATAGGTGTATAATTAATGGACGACTTGGTGGTCTCTTGGATGTATATGGTATGTTTATTAACCATATAATATAAAAATACAAAGAGACATTGGAAAAGTGAAACTAATTAACTTTGAGTTAATACATAAAGATAAGGTTAATATAAGTACCCACACCTATCTAAATTCTATTGGTTGACTGGTTTTCGACCCATCACCACCTTAAAATTTAAATAATCCACTTTTGAGCCATTAGAAACCGAATATGAATTTATTATAAATTTACATTTCCAGCTTTTCCAAAGGTGCCCCTCGCCCCTCTTATAAAAGGGCACTCTTACTTCTCATTTGTTCACACCTTAAAAGCCTTTGGGTTCGGCCAAAATCTGCCCAAATACTCTCCCAACTTCCCTCAATACAACCTATAGGCATTATTTTGATCATAAAGTCAACCTAAAGAGACCTTTTGATCAAATCAAAAGGAACAACCCGAAGAAGAGATAATGATTTCACCACCCTTTTTCAAGTTCCTTTCTTCTTCCACTTCTTCTTCTTTTGTTGTTACCATTCTAAAATAATTACTATAGTATCATATATATACTGTGATTTTATTTTAAATATGGTACAACCATATTCACTATTCTATCCATCCTTTGAATAACATGTCACCATACGTGCGTACGTACGACTTACCGTCTCCACGTCGTGGTGTAATTGTTATTCAATAAATTATTATTTAGATGGGCATAATAATGATGTGTAACTCATGTAAATAATAAATATAACATGATAAGGATTCTGTATATATGATATACCATCCAATTATATATTATTTTAATATGAAAAGAATGATATTGTCGCTCGTGCGTACGTACGGACTACCGTCTCCACGAATGCGATGAGATTCATTCTCCATCATATCCATTCAAGTATAATTATCATTTGATGATTTAAAAATTTTTTTTATGGACTTTATATCATTCTGGATATGAATAATATACAACCTATCCATTACAAACAAGGCTTACGTAACAAAAAATATAAAAGAAAACGAGTAAGTAAACACCCGAAACGACGATAATTCTAAGATATTATTAACAAAGCAATGTTAAAAGATCATATATGATATAATATTAATGTATATGATTATTTAATAATTTAATAACAATTATTTCACCATTATACAGGAGGTTAACCTACCCCAACCAAGTAAAAGTTCATGTTAAGGGTTTATTTCGCAATCTCTTCATTATCTGAGGTTGTTTATACGTAATAATCTACTGGGATGTCTTTATCATCCACATCCATGTTTCTTAAAAATGAATTTCAAAACATTTTTACTATTTACTAAGATATGGGTTAAAGTCATTTATAACCTTGTTTGACTTTTTATAAGAGGTTTATAAAGGAATCTTTCCATCATTTTCCAAACAAGGTGCTTTTTATCCTTTTCGACACAATTAAGGTAAGAATGTTTTTTTAACTTATACGGCGGGTGTGGCAATTTACAGCCGTTATAAAATTTTCAAAGCTTCCCTTACAAGATTACAAGGATATTTTCAAAGTAAATGTTTTATTTTAAAATTATGTGACTTTTAAATGATTTCAAAATGAATATTTTAAGAATTTCGGAAAGGTACTCTTTATCAAAATCAGAATTTTAAATGTTTTAAAGATTTATCTTTCAAAATCTTTTTAATTAATGTCCATGTCTTCAAAATGGTTTTTAAGGATTTATTTATATGGATATGAATGTTTTTCAAATTTTAATTCCTTTCGAAAGTTTCAAAGTGGTATGGGACACTTTGATTCAAAATCTGTTTTTAATTACTTTCTTTATAAATGTGTGAGTTTTAAATGATTTCAAAAAAAGGAGATATTTCTCTCAAATAGTTTTGATTTCATCTATTTCAACATCCTTTGATGGATTTTATGATTATATGAAGTTGATTTATTATGATACAAAACTTCCATAATGAATTGAAGGTTTTGTGATATGTTTGACTGTGGATGTGTTATTTTTATACCATTCATGGTTTATGGAGAAAGTATTTACATTTCATATGCTAGTTTTAATACGAATGTTTATGTTTTGTTTAAACCTTTTCATATGGGAATGCATTGGACTTAGTAAGTGACGGGTGGAGCCCGCTATAACTCCTCGATGCATTGGTAGGTATCATGAGACAAACTAGTGTCTTGGCACAAGGCCTTGGCAAAATCTTATTTGTAGTCTTGGAACGAGGCCTTGGCTATGTGGTTATGATAGTCTGGAATTATGCATTCCATCATTATGAAAATGGTTATTGATATTGCATGTGATTATTCGATTAGTAGAATATCCATTTGAATAAGTAAATGGCATTATTTCATTTTACTTTTTCCATACTATGTTGAAGTTCATGTTTAAAAGGATTTTGTTTTAGTTATACATTTCCTTAAATGTTTATGATTATTTTGAAAAGTTTCCGCTATATTGTTATCCTTACTGGGCATTTGAGCTCACCCCTTTTCTATGTTTTATTATTTCCCAGGATGTGAAGAAGTAAATTATGAATGACCTGCAGGGATATTATGAGGGGATAATAGTGTGGTTTATGGAGACAATATGTTGTTGTAGTAGTTTTTCACTTTATGATGTCATGTAAGACTTATGAATATATCTAGTGTTTCCAAGGCTACTAAACCAATCATTCTTTCGAGATTTGATCTTTTTTGTGATCATGCCAATGTTATGTAATAATGCACCGACTCTAGGTAACTGGGGTCGGGGCGTTATAGTTGGTATCATAGGATGTTAAGTACAAACCGTGGAAGCTAGATTTAGATATACTATGATTAGATTACATAGACCTAAGATGGACTTTGAGGATTAGTATAGAATAACTTCCTAGAATTTTGTTATTGTAGAGATTTTGTGAGTTTTCTGAGCAATACATCCCTATCTGGATATGAGCAAGTCGAGGCGGATCTGGCACAGATGTACCTAGGGGTAAAACCCAAAAACACCGCTTTGAGCTAGACTCGAACAGGAACTGGTGCACGACAACGGGCCTTGCTGCACTCTTGGTTACGACACTCCCGGGGGATATGCTTAGGATAATTATCATTTTCTTTACAAACCATTATGAAGGGTTTATGAGTATTTAATTCCTCAAAGGATACATTTTTATGATTATGGATTATATCCATAAACTATTTAATTTATGTTATGTGTTTTATAAGTTTGGGATTAGTTATTGTTATTCATAAACTAATCTAGTGTATGCCATTGATTAGAAATGGCGCCCGGTAGAAGGAATGAGAACTCCAGCAATTTACATGATCCAAAGAGAATGAAGGATTATATCTTTCAAGGTCCTAAGCCAGAATTTAAAAGAGAAATAGTCTCCCATGTATTATCATCATATGAAGAAATAATATCATGTGTTGATAAGATAAGTAAAGAGTATACTAAGTCATATGGCTTTGAAGGGAATCAAGAGAAGAAAAGGATGGAAGAGGGAAAGATGGATAAAGGGAGGAGGGAAAAGAAGAATTTTCCCATATGTGATAACTGTGGGAAGAAACACCCTGGAACTTGCCTGAAAGGAATGGGAGTTTGTTATAAGTGTGGAGGAAAAGGGCACAAAGTATGTGACTGCAAGGGTAAGAAAATGGTTTCAAATGTACAATGATTCATTTTCAAGGAGTTTGGACACTTTGTAAACCTATGTCTTAGGCATCAGACTATGCCTCAAATGATTCTATTGGATAATAATCAAGTTTTGATACTACCACAGATGAAGAGGAATGATTAGAGTTCTTATGTTGATTATGTCATTTGAGTGTTGTATCAACAATGTACTTGTTATAATAATTTTGGAGTATATAAGGATTGTACTGCAGTACTATTTCATTATGGACTTGATATTTTGTGGAACAAAGAAAAGTGACTTAAAAACAGGTTAAATTTTTGGAAAATATATTGTTGAGAGAAAGATAAACCATATTATGGTTCTGATACCGAGGTAGTGATTTTAGAATAATACATGATTGTTTTGGATAAATTATATTGTATATTCATGACTACCTTGAAACTGATTAATGATTTGTATATTCCATCATTTTTGGGGTTTACAACATTTTTGGATTGAAGGAGTATATCTATTATTCTATGAGGAATAAGGGATCATGAATGTAATCAATAAGGTTTTATGATAATTCAGGATGTTGCAGTTTTTTAAAAGAATACATGATAAAGGTGATCACATGTTATTACACGAAAAAAAAGGATCTTCATTGTGTTTACCTTCCTTATAAATTTTGGACTGAAGTATTTTGGATAGTTCTAGTTTGGATTACTTTGGATTTCCATAAAAGGACAACCCGAAGGTCGAGCGGCAACCCGTCGCGTCCGGCAAGGCCGCGAGACTTGAACCCACAACCGAAGGCCGACAAGGGTGTATCACCTACCACTGACCCACGTGATGTCCGGGATTAAATAAGGTAGTTTTTTTAAATGATCTGGTAGATGAATTATAAATTCGTTTCTTTGGAACCCTATACGAATAGGATAAATAGAATATTTTTTTTACATTCCATTATCTTTTAGAGTGAAAGATGAGTTTGTGGTAGAAATTAGTTAAAGGATGGAACTATACATGTCAAGAATATATTTTTCTTCTTCTCTTATTCTGTGAAGAAATTAATTATTATACATTATTTAAGGAATCCTAAAACTAGAAATGTGTTATCCTAATACCCTATGTTTTGTTGAACCGATGGTATTTCAAATCATCATAGATTGATGAATTTAAGGACCTCAAATTTACGCTTGTTTGTGCTTGATGACCTCAATCACTACCTATAAATATTTACATTTTCCCTCTAATTATATGTCTCTAATTTCCACCAATGTTCTCATAATAGAGATCATAATTTGGTGGTGACCATTTCATTTCTCTTTTCCTCATATTAAGACTAAATTTTATTTACCCAATTTCTGATGTGGGTTTTCCCACAAAGATATTTTCTATTTTAAACCTTTTATTTTTGAAGAACAATATCAAATTGCAAGGATGCAATTTATTGAAGGAGGGGAGAATGTAACACCCCAAGATTTCATAGTGTGTTATTTCTTCAAAATAATTCAATAACTTGCACTACATGCCACACCGAGTTCAATCGCACCATGACTTACCAAACAAGCCATTAAAAAGAGGTTATGAATAGTATTAACTAAATTTTAAACTAATATATCATTATAATTTTAGAATCCATATTATGAGTTTCTTAGACATAATTCAAGAAAAAATTCAATTTCAGTATTGCACTTTTATCAACTTTTAATAGTGAACCCTTTTTAAATAAAATATTTTAATCTTTTTGACTAAATGGGGACATCAAAAATTTAAAATGAAACATCCCAAGCTTCCACGGTACGCTTTCCTTTGAATAATACAGTGGCGTGTGTTGTACGCAACTTCGAGTTTTAACACACACCACAACTGATCAAACTAGCCGTTATGAATAGTAATAGCAACTTTTTGAAATTTTATCTCTCAAAATGGACTTCATTTTTGGATTTGTAATATCGAATTTAGCCTAAGGTGAAATTTTGGTACTTTTCGGATAACTTTAATATTTTGATGAATAGTGAAAATTACTAAATTTTAATTAAAAACAACTCTTTTAATCAAAATAATTAAAAGTGATAAATAATGAATTTGAGTGGTTTTAAAGTATATTTATAATATATTTTGACCATTTAATACAATGTTTTTCATTGGAGATAATTTTACAATTAAACCGGACATAAACAAGTGTCAACGACGCTTTTTGTTTTAACAACGAGAATTAATTTTAAATTAATTTCTGCCACTTCTGTGTTTTGAATTTGGAAAAATGGATTCCATATTTGGAATCCGAATGTTCAAATTTTTTAAATAGGTAACTTTTATTTTTAGACATTTTGAATAATTACTTCGGTACATATTTTATTTACCATGGTTAAGGGTAAATCTGGTAAATAAGGGTTAAAAAATAATATTATAATAATACTTAATTACCCTAAAACGTGTCCTAACCTTATTGGTTGACACATTTTCGACCATAGGCATCTGTCGGTCGATTTTGGGACCCCATGGGTCCACTTGTAGGTGATAGGGACACTTTATTTTAATTAATTTAAAATAAGTACAAAAATCACAAAAGCATATAGCTTTTAGAAAACCAATTTTTACATAGGGTTATATATGTTGGATTTTGGACTATAAATATTCATTAGATATCTAAAAAGCTTTCCTACGTAATTATATTTTATTTATAATTTTTAGACTTTAAATAATTTAATTTATTTATGACACAATGATGATTCAGTAATAATCATAATAGTGACAAATTAAAAAAATTGATATTATAAATACCCAAATAAATATAATTTGAGCCTTTTAATGAATTGAACTAATTTTATAGGATAATATTACATATTAGGATTTATTTAATCAACTTTTTTGATGTAATAATTCTGTTATGATTTTCAAAAAAATCAACTATTGAATAGTGTCAAAATTGACATAAAAGAGTTTTTAAAACAAATATTATATTATTAATTGATATTAAATTCATAAAAATCTAATATTCGGACAAGAGACTTATATCATGATATGTGTATAATTAATGGACCACTTGGGGGTCTCTTGGATGTATATGGTACATTTAGTAACCCTATAATATAAAAATACAAAGAGACATTGTAAAAGTGAAATTAATTAACTTAGAGTTAATACTTAAAGATAAGGTTAATATAAGTACCCAAACCTATCTAAATAATATTGGATGATTGGTTTTCGACCCATCCCCACCTTAAAATTTAAATAATCCACTTTGGAACCATTAGAAACAAAATATGAATTTATTATAAGTTAACATTTCTAGCTTTTCCAAAGGTGCCCCTCGCCCCTCTTATAAAAGGAAACTCCTCCTTCTCATTTATTCACACCTTCAAAGCCTTTGGGTTCGGCCAAAATCTGCCCAAATACTCTCCCAACTTCCCTCATCACAACCTATAGGCCTTAGTTCGATCAGAAATCCAACCTAAGGAGCCCTTTTGATCAAATCAAAAGGAAGAACCCGAATAAGAGGTAATGATTTCACCACCCTTTTTCAAGTTCCTTTCTTCTTCCACTTCTTTTTCTTTTGTTGTTGCCATTCTAAAATAATAACTCCAGTGTCACATATATACTGTGATTTTATTATATATATGGTACAACGATATTCACTATTCTATCCATCCTTTGAATAACATGTCACCATACGTGCGTACGTACGGCTTACCGTCTCCACGTTGTGGTGTAATTGTTATTCAATAAATAATTATTTGGATGGGTATAATAATGATGTGTAACTCAAGTAAATAATAAATATAACATGATAAGGATTATGTATATATGATATACCATCCAATTAAACATTATTTTAATATCAAAAGAATGTATTATCGCTCGTGCGTACGTACGGACTACCGTCTCCACGAACGCGATGAGATTCATTCTCCATCGTATCCATTCAAGTATAATCATCATTTGATGATTTAAAAAATATGTTTATGGATTTGATATAATTCTGGTTATGAATAATATACAACCTATCCATTACAAACATGGATTACGTAACAAAACATATAAAATAAAATGAGTAAGTAAACACCTGAAACGACGATAATTCTAAGATATTATTAACAAAGCAATGTTAAAAGATCATATATGATATCATATTAATGTATATGATTATTGAATAATTTAATAACAATTATTTCACCATTATACAGGAGGTTAACCTACCCCAACCAAGGAAAAGTTCAAGGTAATGGTTTATTTCACAATCTCTTCATTATTCGAGGTTGTTTATACGTAATAATCTACTGGGATCTCTTTATCATCCACATCCATGTTTCTTAAAACTGAATTTCAAAACATTTTTACTATTTACTAAAATATGGGTTAAATTCATTTATACCCTTGTCTGAATTTTTATAAGAGGTTTATAAAAGTATCTTTCCATCATTTTCCAAACAAGGTGCTTTTTAACCTTTTCGACAAAATTAAGGTAAGAATGTTTTTTTAACTTATACGGCAGGTGCGGCAATTTATCGCCGTTATAAAATTTTCAAAGCTTCCCTTACAATATTACAAGGATATTTTCAAAGTAAATGTTTTATTTTATAATTATGTGACTTTTAAATGATTTCAAAATGAATATTTTAAGAATTTAGGAAAGGTACTCTTTATCAAAATCAGAATTTTAAATGTTTTAAAATTTATCTTCCTAAATCTTTTTAATTAATGTCCATGTATTCAAAATGGTTTTTAAGGATTTATTTATATGGACATGAATGTTTTTAAAATTTTAATTCCTTTCAAAAGATTCAATGTGGTATGGGACACTTTGATTCAAAAATCTCTTTTTAATTACTTCCTTTATAAATGTGTGACTTTTAAATGATTTCAAAAAAAGGAGATATTTCTCTCAAATAGTTTTGATTTCATCTGTGTCAACATCCTTTGATTAATTTTATGATTATATGAAGTTGATTTATTATGATACAAATCTTCCATAATGTATTGAAGGTTTTGTGATATGTTTGACTGTGGATGTGTTATTTTTATACCATTCATGGTTTATGGAGAAAGTATTGACATTTCATATGCTAGTTTTAATACGAATTTTTATGTTATGTTTATACCTTTTCATATGGGAATGAATTGGACTTAGTAAGTGATAGGTGGAGCCTGCTATAGCTCCTCGATGCATCGGTAGGTCTCATGAGACAAACTAGTGTCTTGGCACAAGGCCTTGGCAAAATCTTATTTGTAGTCTTGGCACGAGGCCTTGGATATGTGGTTATGATAGTCTGTAATTATGTATTACATCATTATGAAAGTGGTTATTTATATTTCATGTGATTATTAGATTAGTATAATATCCATGTGAATAAGTAAATGGAATTATTTCATTTTACTTTTTCCATACTATGTTTAAGTTCAAGTTTAAAAGGCTTTTGTTTTAGTTATACATTGCCTTAAATGTTTAGGCTTATTTTTGAAAGTTTCCACTATATTGTTATCCTTACTGGGAATTTGAGCTCACCCCTTTTATATGTTTTATTTTTTCCCAGGATGTGAAGAAGTAAATTATGAATGACCTGCAGGGATATTATGATGGGATAATAGTGTGGTTTATGGAGACAATATGTTGTCGTAGTAGTTTTTCACTTTATGATGTAATGTAAGACTTATGAATATATCAAGTGTTTCCAAGGCTACTAAACCAATCGGTCTTTCAAGATTTGATCTTTCTTGTGATCATGCCAATGTTATGTAATAATGCACCGACTCTAGGTAACTGGGGTCGGGGCGTTACAGAAACAATATAAATTAAATTACTTAAAAAATAAAATAAATGATTTTGATAATATTATAAGTGATATAATTATACTAATTTATAGTGTTATAAAACATTTTTATTTGGATAATACATATTAGTTTTATTTTAAAATATTATATTTGATTTAATAATTTTTTTTATGTTTTTAATCAAAATTAAATGAGTTGTTCTAAAATATACAATAATGATATTTTATCAAAATTACATTTTTGTAAATCATTTGAAAACCACAAAAATAAATAAAAACGGCAAAATGGATATTATATGGTGCATAAGGTAATAAATTGTCAATTTATGTGCCAATTTTAACTAATATGTGATACTTACAACCATATATTATGTAAAAAGTTGTTTATGTTGATAAATTTAAAATTGATTAACTAAGGGGTAATCAAAATGATATGGTTTAAATAAATCTAAAACATGTCTCAGTTAAATTTGTTTGTTTTTTACTACCCTATCAAACCTTAATTTCAAATACTTGTCCCTTTGGAGGAATTTTTCTTGAGAATTAATTTATTATAATTTAATCTTTTGAGAATGTCCAAAACATCCATTCACCTTAATTATAAATAGGCACATCCTCCCCCATTTATTTACATATTTTTAGCCATATATATCAACCAAAATATGTAAAATTCCCTTGTAAACTAGAATATTCTCATTATATAGTTTCTTTATTCCAAAATGACAAACTGTAGACACCTTATGAGGAGATCTAAAGGGGTTGTTTCAAATAAAAGGTAATCACCTTGTTTAATCACATTCTTTTATACTCTTCTTTAAATCCACTAAATCTTTGATATTGATCAGAAAATAATAACTTCAACATAATTAATATTATTAACTGTTATTATGATTATTGAAACACTATTATACACCCTCTTTCCTATTAAACAAGAAGTGAAATTGTTGCTCGTCCGTACGTATTACTTACCGTCTCCATTTATTTATGATAATTGTTTAATCTTATAATCACCCTATTTCCTATTATGAATTATTTTTTATACCTATATTGGTGCCACACTTTTATGAAATGATCTTATGATTCATGATTTATTTATGATAATTATTTACTCTTATGATCCATGTATTTTTAAATGATAATTTTATATTCTAAGACCCATGCTTATGATTATGAAATATTTGGTATGAACCTCATAGGTTATGTTTGTGATCTCATACTCTAATTCTTATTGTTTACTTTCATATGATCATAGATTGGTATCTCCTATTTTTACCCTTACTAAGAATCTAATCTCGCCCTCTAATTAAGTTTCCTTTCCCAATATATTTTATGAACTAGTTATTTATATCTTCATGTTTCCAAAGACACTAGTCTTATATTATTATTTAGAGTATTATTATGTGATGAAAAGAATATTCATTTATTAATTTTTAATGTATATCTATGAAAATTTTGGGATACTTTGTTGGTATGAGAGAAAGGTTTATTTATCCTTTGTAAACTAGGATGAGGAAATTTAAGTGAGAAACTAGGTGAAAGGTCTAAGTATATGAGGAATAGACTATGTTATAACTTAGGTGTCATAGAATAAGGTGTCACAATTTCAAAATACTTAAAATAATTTATTTATAATTATATTTTTTAATACTATGATTAGTGTTTCTCACACTATTATTTTTTGGGTTTTAAATAACTAGATCCTAAAGGAATCATGTTAATGTTAAATGTAACGATTAATGAAATAATTTTCTTCATGAGAAAACAAATAGAATAAAATAAGGAATGTGAAACTATGGGATTTTATAAAATTATCTATCTCATTATGTGATTAACAGTTTCATCTTTGGACAGTTTCTGGACATACCTAATAAGATAAAGATATAGTTTCATCAATACCACTGAGGAAAAATGATTCATCTTATAACATGTCTGAAATGTTGGAAGAATAACTCAAGAGAATGTCTCATAACAATGGAAAGATGTTTTGAGTCTAGAAAAGAACTACAAAAAAGTAATTGTTGAGGAAAATTAAAATATCATTTAATAAAATGGATTACGATAATTTTCTTCCTAAGGTATCCTTAATGATTTAAGGTTTTAAATGTGAAAAGTATGAGAATTATATAAATTTTTGTCCTAGGATGAAATCTCAAGAATATAATCAGCATGTTTTTAATGATTTTTGGTTTTACCAATTATGATGAAGAGACTAAAAATGAAAAATGTTTGTTATGGGATGTTTTAATTGTATATCTTATGTTAAAGGTAAGAAGCATGATAAAATTAAGGTTGATAAATCTTAATACATGATTCATATTTCATATTATATGAAAACATTATTTGGGAATAAGATGACAAAGTCTAGTAAATGGTTTAATAAGGACGTGGGATGATTTATGTTACACCATGAGTTTTTATGAATTATATTTTTCATTTAATTTAATATTTTTGACATTTTTCATTTGACATAACACTAAATATAGGTTCTTTTATAATAAAGCACTAAGTTATTCATGATTTGTATACAACACCAAGTCGAGATTGTGGTATATAAAACACATATAATACCTTGAGGTATATGCAACATTATGTTTAGCATGTGTCACAAGAACTACCAAGTTCCATCGATAACGTTTGTGACTTGAAAGACCTTGTATAAGAAAAATACAATATACTGTTAATAATATTAATAAAATATTATTATTGTTGTCACCTAGGCATTAGAATATAGGTTTTTAATAACATTAATTAAATAATGAAACAATTTTTTACACATGTATATATTAAGAATTATTTTAAAATAAAACACTTTTTCAAATATAGGAAATATTTTGTTAGAAAACAATATTTATCAAATCCAAAAAAATTTACATCAATATATTAATCAAAACACTTTTAATAAATGAATTAAATTAAATATGTAAATATATTATTTTTTGTCTATTATTTAACATTCATCTTAGACGTTTCTTAGAAATTATATAAGAATAAATCCAATTTTATTCATAAAGATATATATTCATTCTAAAAGATAATTTTATCAACTTTTAATGGTGAACCTGTTTTAAATAAATTTTCTTGACAAAATACAAAATTTTATTTTTTTAAAAAATCTTCATTTTTGAATCCAGCATATCAATATTTACTTTGGGTGAATTGATTTATTTTTAAATGGAGTTTCATTTTTTGATGAATTGTGAAAAAACACTGAATTTTAATGTAAAAATACCTTTTAATATAAATTATTTATACATTTAAAATATATTTTATTTTTTAATTATTTTATATAAATTATAAATCAATTAATATAATTTCACTTATTGGAATCAATTTCACATTGAAATGGGATATAAAAAAATTCAATCTTTTTGACATTTTGATTCTATAAACCCATTGTCTCATCCCATATGTGGGGATAATATTAAGTTAATTTATTAAAATTAGGTGTTTAGAATTTGGAAAAATGGAAGAAATACTTTAAATCATCATAATTAATATTGTTATGTAAAGTCAAATTAGTTTTTTACATAAAATATTAGTGAAACTAATAAAAATTAATTAAAATTATTATGGTAAAAACGAGTTTACTTAGTGGTTAAAAATTGACCTAAGGAGAAAATTAACTTATAAAAATTTACAAATTCCACTGTATATAAATATTTCTGACATATTCTACCTTATCTAAAAAATGGATTAATATTGGAGGAACAAGATGTACGGGAACCCACTATAAAAGGGTACCCCCACTTATCCACACATATCAAGCCATTTGGCCTAGAAGAGACATAAAAAAATAATTTCCAAATTTTATTACTCTCATCCTAGAATCCAGAATTTGGAATTAAATTGAACCAATTTAGTCTTTTGGTGTAAACCAAATGGATTTTGTTGAAGAAGAGGAAACATCCTTCACCAAGAAATTTTGTTTTATTTATTTCTACACCACTCAATTATTCTTATATCATGGTTATATAATAACCTATTTAATATAAATATACTGATATGTTTTCATGTTAAGTTTTATACCTAAACATATACACACTTCTATCAATTTTATAGGCAATCGTCGTTCATGCATACGACGGTCTACCACCTCGCGAACCGATGCCATTTATTCTTCCATTTACACCTTCCATGGTTGGGAATAATGATGGACATAATGTTTCTATGTTATATATATATATATACATATATAGTATATTTATGATTCCTTTATGAATCTTTAATTATTATATAACACATACCTTCATTGTTTCTATTTTTTGTCAATATGATAACTTCGTTTCTGGATGTACAGACTACAACCTCCTCAAAGTAGTGATATTTGTTCACACATTACATGGAATGTATTAATGAAGAGTTTAGTAAAATTATATGATATTTATTACGTAATAATGATATGTTAATGATAATATATATATATACATATATATAATTTATTCACTTTATTTCAATTCAGTTTGAAAATTGAAACAATGTTCATGCGTACGTACGACCTACCATCTCCATAAACAGTGTATTCCATTTCATATTTATATCTTTTTTAGATTACTATAAATTCTTATATACTGTATATATATGTTATTTATATCATTTTTACATTAGGTAAATAATTATATCCTGGTATAAGTTATAGGTTTAAGAAGAAAAAGTCAAAAAACATATAAACACAAAGCGGTTATTACCCAAAACATAACATTAACATGGAATTGTTAATAAATGGGTTATATAAAGTTGTAATAAAATAATATATGGTATTATATATTATAATATTATTCTATTTTATATGTATAATAAATATATATTTATTATACATGAGTTTTGAACATGTATGATGAAATTCAATACTTAAGGTAAGGGTCTTCTCATCTCACTTTTATTTATATAAAATATATAATATATTCACTACTAAATCCTGTTTTTTGGTGGATATACTAACTTATAAAAAGTTATATCATGAATTTACTTTATTTAATTATGTTAAATGTTTGAATTTATGTTAATATTTCATGGATCTCATGACTCAAATGGTACTCATGTAGTAATGGTATTTATAATCTCACATTTATTTCAATGAGACTTATAACTTATTCATCGATTATTTTTTCTATATGGTGAATATACTTCACAATAATATATTCTATGATTTTTATAAGAGAATAAATCAGTATTTATATATCCATTTTATGATATCTATTTTATGGGGGGGTTTATGGTTCAAAAGTAAACAAATTGGTAAGGTAATTTTGTCTCAATTTTCCTTCTTTGAGACACATGTTTTATTATGCATCTATATTGTTTATCAAGGATTATATACTACAATTTGACATGTAATAAAATTAATATATTTATTTGAATTATATTTTAAGATTCATGTAAGGTTATCTTTTCATGTGGATTTTTATTAAAAGTCAACAAATTGGTATGATTTTATTTCTATAATTTCACTGTTTATTAGGGTTGTTTATGATTATACTTCCATTAATCTTATGATACATCTATTTATAATTATGTTTATTATTATTATTCAATATTTATTTACGGTATATTCATGTATTGGTACCATTTTTCTACTCTTTGGTACTTATAATACTTAATAAAGTGTTTTTAAGAAAATCTGACCTTATTTCTCTATTCAGTCAGAAAACTGTTTTATTAAAAACCCATGTTTTCTAAAATGTTTTAAGAAATATTTTTAAATGATATTTTATGATCATTTTCAATAAAAAAGGTATTATTTTAAGAAAATATGTTTAAAAATATTTTAAATTATTTTCATATCTTACTCTATATTTTTTTAAAACCTAATTTTCACAGAAAATAATTTCAATGATTTCAAAGCCTCTTTTATAAGATTTCAAAGTTATATTAAAATGAAAAGGTTTCAAAAAAAATTGATGTTCTAAAAAGATTTTTTAAATTAAAAATTATATTTTCCTCAAGAAATATTTTAAATTATTTTTAAAACTTACTGCATGAGTTTTTAAAGTTGTTATCGAATTAAAGGGTTTTGAAAATGTTTTCTGTCTTAAAAAGATGATTTTTTTTATGAAATTCTCAAAGTGGTCCTTCAGAATCCTTCACCATATATGATGAATTAATTTGATATTTTTTTATGATTTAGTTAGGATGTTATCTAAGGAAACCATTCATATTATTTATTTAAATGGTTTATGACTAATATGAAAAATTATTCAAGAAACCTGATTCTCTTCCATGGGTTATACCATGATAAAACGCTTGTGATACCCACTTCCTTTCATGGGATATTTTATGATCATGAAACCTACCTCTTTTCTATGGGTTATAATATGATTAAATGATTGTGATACCAATTTTATTTTATGGGTTATGATATGAAGTTTATGAAACCCATATCTTTTTATGGGTTGTGATATGATTAATGTTTTATTATCTTATGGAACACATATATATAATTTCATTATGTAAAGTGTGAGATATATATCTCTATATAAATAATTTGTTAAAGGTTTATATATCAAAAGATAAATATGGGAAACAAGTTTATGGGATTGATAAATAATGGTAAACAAGTACATCATGATCTATAATGGGAAATAGGTGTATCTTAATCCCCCGAGAGAAATAGGTGTGTTATGATCCACAATGAAAAATAGGTGAATCTTGACCCACTATGAGAAATAGGTGTTTACTGATCCACTATGTTTATGTTCTTGGTATTTAACTTGGAAAAATAAATGTTTTTCTATATTTACTGCGGTTCCATACTTATATGACATGAGATTATAGTTCTTGAATGATTTATAATGATTTATCACAATTATGATTCATGTAATATGAACTTCAATTATTTAATCCCTACCTCACATATATGATCTTTGATGAGTAGGGTGTGATCCTAAAATTTTATTCTCATATTCTCCTACCCATATGATCATGTTTTGCTTATGTGTCTCATTTATTTACCATTAATAACCATATGAGATCACCCTTTATTATATTTCCTCTCCCCTAGTTACAAAAAATGTTCCTAAGTAGCAATAGTAAATGTTCATATATTTGTGGGAATCATTGAATATCTTATACCAAGATATAATATTATGTTTCTAGGTTTCTAATGAAACTAAACTATTACGGTCCTCTAGAATGTTGTTTTTAAATGTGCTGAATATTCATCTAAAAATATGTAATGTCCATGTATGTAAAACCTAGGTCTCTATTGTTGGTATCAAAGATAAGTTTTATTCAACATTTTAAAACTAGTATGAGAAAACATTAGTGATATCCTTTGGGAGGTTATTTCTGGGGATGTCCGAAATGATAAACCCCAGGTTTCATAGATTAAAAAGTAGATTCCATGATTTTGGCATCCTATATGTGATTTTTCAGGAGTATGTTGTTTTCTTCTATGATAAGTGTTTCTCACAGTATGCTTTCTTATTTTATTCAATAGTGGGATCTAGAACGATCTGGGTTAATAGAGAATTTATTAGATGAAACATGTTTGGGAACCATAAAAAATGATGTCTTAATTGTAAATATCATGAAGAGAATATGGAAGGTGGAACGATTATTGGTATCACTACTGGAGATAAATATATGGTGAATGAAATGTGAATTGTATGGGATGTTATAATATTATATTTTACATCAAACATAAAAAACTTGATTAGATTAAGGTTGGGAAACCTTAAGACATGGTTCATATGTCATATTATTGGAAAGGTGTTTTATGGAATAATATGTTGAAGGCTAAGTAAATCTTTAAGAATGAAGTTAGGCTATTTAAGTGTATATGTTTTGGAATAAAAATATTATGTCATAATAATTATGAAATATATATTTATTTTATGTATAATTTCTTTATTAAGTATTTAAAATTATATTTTGAATTATGATGATGACTTAGTTAAGTAATTTAATGGAAAGGAGATATTTTTATTAGGTGAATTAAACCCATAATGTTTTCTTGATGTTGACCAAATTGTGTTTATCTTATATAAATAGATGATTGGTATGGATAACATTAATTTGATAGTACTAATTACCATGGAACTGATAATTTTTTTTGTTGAAAACGTAGTCTCTATTGTCATGGATTAAGTCTACCACTTTTTTATATTTTAGTAGTATTTCTAGTAATTTTTGGAATAAGGATGAAATCATGTTTTAAAAAAATATTTAGGGTAATTAAATTTATTACCATGTTTGAAGAGAAAACATGATAATGGTGTTCCTATGTTTGCTATTTGAAAACCAAGATTTAGTCTATTATATATGGGTGATCAATGTTAAGATGATTTTGGAAAATTGTGTGAGCTTCTTATTAATGTTTTAGAATTTCATCTTTTGGAGGGTGACATGGTTAACAATTTTTGGAATGGTTAATATTAATCTTCAAATGATTTTGTTGATATTAAAGTATTATATCACCATATAAGGATTTATGCATATTGGATAGCATATTATAACCATTTTTTGTCATAAAGATAGATATATTGACCTATTATTCTATTTATGGATATCATGATATGGTAATGCTTCTAGAATGAAAAATCAACCTTCATTTCATGGAATAAGATATGAAGTGGTAATTTATCAAGGCACAAAAAGGGAGAGATTATGATGATATCAAATAAGTATATATTCTCATGAAAAATAGTAAATTTTAGTAAAAGTTTCTTGAAATAAAATTTTTCTCATTATAATCATTTTTTGTTATGAATGGCCACTTTCTCACCTCTTTTATTTTTTTGTATTGTTATTGTTAAATTTCTATGGATTGCCCAATTTTTTGTGATTAGTGATCTTTATAAATATCTATAATTATTTACATATTTCATCCATGTACAAATCTTCACCTATGTTCACCTATATGGAAACCTAGTTATGTGTTACTTTGGGTAACTATTATGTTTTGAACATTCCCATTTCAAAGGATGTTATTGTATTCTTTTTTATGATGTGGGTTTCTATAAAAGTAACTTTCAATTATTGAAACATTAAAAACACTTAAATTTTCAAGGGAGAAATTAATTTTATGGGGTGTATAATGTAACACTCCATTTTTTTATGAATTATTTTGTCAATTTAATTGAATATTTATGATATTTTTCATTTCATACAACACTAAATATATCTTGTGTTATATGAAATCACTATGTTATTTTTTGATTTTTATGAAACAACATGTTTGTTATACACTATATACAACACTTTTATTATCTTGTGTACATGAAACACTATTTGTTTCATGAGTTATACACAATGTAGATTTCCTTCGATAACTTGCACGACACGCAAGACAATGTATTCCCAAAACATAATGTACTATTAATATAATTATTTAAATATCATTATAGTTCCCAATTAGATTTTGGAATGGTGGTTATGAATAAGAATAATTAAATTATGATAAAATGTTTTACACATGTGTATATGAAAAATTATTTGGTGACCAACTAACAAGAAATTAAAATAATACTTTTGGAAAATATAATTTTTTTTTAGAAAATGATATTTATGAAATCAAACACAATTTACCTCAATAAAATAATTAAAAAAATTTTATAAATTATTTCAATGAAATATATATATATATATATATTCAGTCAACTATTTAATGTCCATATTATGTGTTTTGTAAACAATATATAAGAATAAATCCAATTTAACGCATAAAGATATATATTCATTCTAAAAGGTAATTTTACCACCATTTAACGGAACGCCTATTTTAATTATTATTATTGAAAATTCTATAATTTTTTCTTGAAAAAACAATAATCATTTTTTAATGATTAATATCATAATTTAATTTGGCTAAAATTGATTATTTTTCTGAGAAGTTTGTTTTTTGAAGAATTGTGAAAAAACTGAATTTTAATTGGAAATTGTATTTTAGTATTGTTTATTTATATAGTTCAATTGTATTTAAAATTGGTTTTAAATTAAATATAGATGAATTATAAATCTATTAATACATTTTATTTCATTGGAATCAATTTTATTTTGAAATTGGATATTAAAACATTTCATGATTGTAAACATTTTCACATTATAAAGTCATCGTCTCATCCCATCGGCAGAATTAATCTTATATTAATTTCTGATACTTATGTGTTTAGAATTTGGAATAATTGATTCAATATTTAGAATAAAAAAATATATAATGTCTATTATGTTTAACTTTGTTTTTTTACTGAAAATATTATAGAATGTAATTAAAATTAATTACAATGATTAAGGTAAAAACGAGTTTACATAGTGTAAAATCATTATCTTAAGGGGAAAAATAACCTATAAACATTTAACAAATTCATTTCATAACAATATTTAGACTATATCCTCAATTTTATATAAAATGGATCATTATTGGGGGCATGTGTTGTAAGGGAGACCTCTCAATAGTGTTTACCGTTTTATATTTATAAGGATGCCACTCCTCCTCTACTATAATAGGGAACTCATCAACTCATTTATTCACATCTCTCATTCCTTTTAGATTAGAAAAAACCAATCCAAATAATATCCAAAATTCAACCATATCATCCAAGAATCATTACTTTGGGCATAACGAAAACCAAGTTATTCCTTTGGTGAAAACCAAAATGAATTACCCAATGAAGAGGTAACATCCTTCCAAAAGAACTATTGTTTTTTCTTTGTCCACCTGTAATGTAGTATTATAACATGATTATAAAATAAAATTAGTATCCAAGATATACAAATATGTTTTTAATATAATTTTTGCACCTAAAACAACACACACTTCTATAAAATGTGATACAAAATCATTGCATGTGTGTACACCGGACTATCGCCTCAAGAACTGATGTCATTCATTCTTCCATTATCATTTCTCCAAGTTGGGAATAATAATGGGAATAATATTTCTATATTATATATATATATATTATATTTGTGCTTTATTTATGATTATTAAATTATTATATAACACATAAGTTCATGTTTTCAAATTTTTGGGAATATGATAAATTTGTTTGTGGACGCGCGAAATAAAACCTCCTCAAAGCAATGTGATTCATTCATAATTTACATGGAATGTATTAAGGGTGGGTTTAGTAAATTTATATGATATGTATTAAATAATAATACTATTGGAATGATAATATATATATATATATATATATAATCATATATGTATAGATTTTACTTTCATTCTTTTAATGTGATAATCAAAAAACAGTCTTAATGCTTACATATGGCCTACCATCTCCATGAACAATGTTTTCAATTTCATATTTTTTTATTTTTAATATTATTATAAATTATTATTTACTAAATATATATTATATTTCTATCATGTTTTATAGTATATAAATAATATAATCATTATTTATGTAAGCGGATAAAAAAACAAGTCAAAACATATATGAAGAACAAAACAGTTATTACTCAAAACAAAACATTAACATTGAATTGTTAATTAAAGGGTAAAATAAATTAATAATAAAATAATGTATGGTATTTTATATATTAATATGGTTATTTTTATATGTATAATATTCTTATATTTATTTTATCTGATGTTTTAACATGTACAAAGAAAATAAAGACTTAAGGTATGGGTTTTCTCATCTCACTTTTATTTCTGTGAGATATATACTATATTCACAACTTATTCTTATTATTTTAGTGAATATATTGATATATAAAATCTTATATCATGGGTTTAATTTATTTAATGATATTCAAAGTTTCAATTTATGTTATTCATTTATGAATCTCATGATACAAAAGTTACTCAAGTAGTAAGGGGATTTATAATCTCACTTTTATTTCTGCGAGATTTATGCCTTATTCACCCCTTGTTTCTTCTGTATAGTTTATATACTTTACATGAATGTATTATATTATTATTATAATTAAATTTATGAGTATTTATATATCCATTTTATGATATCTATTTCATGGGGGTTTATGGTTCAAAATTTACAAAATCAGTAGGGTAATTTTATATCAATTTTCCATCATTGGGGTATATGTTTTTTTATGAAACTACATTCCAATACAAGGTTTATAGAATTCCATTTCAAATGATATAACATTAATATCCTTATTTTATTGATATTTTATCTTATATAATATTATCCTTTCATGGGCATTTTTATTCAAAGTTACCAAAGTTGTATGATTTTATTTATACAATCTTTTCTTTTATCAGGATTGTTTATGATTATTCTTTCACTAATATTATGATCCACATCCCAATAATTTTAAAATTTTTTATTTTTCTCTGGTTTTTCATGATATCTTCATTTATTGGTACTATTTTCCAACTCTTTGATGATTAATACAATTATTAAATTATTTTTAATAAGATATCACCATATTTCTCTATTCAGTAAGAAATTCATTTTGTTCATAAATGTTTTCAAAAACGTTTTGAAATGATATTTTAATATAATTTTAAATGAATTTTTTTTTTCAAAAAATAATGTTTAAAAATTATTTTATATTATTTTCAAAATTTACTTTATATTTTTTCAATATTTTATTTTCAATGTAAATAATTTCAGTGATTTCAAAGATTATTTTATAAGTTTTCAATGTTTTTTTCAATGAAAAATATTTTCAAAATTTTTTATATTCTAAAAAGGATTTTCTAGATTATAAATGTTATGTTACTCAATAAATTTTTTAAATTATTTTTAAATCTCACTTTATGATATTTCAACAAGATTATCAATATAAATGGACTTTGAAAATGTTTTATGTCTTTAAAAGATGATTTTTTATGAAATGATCCAAGTGGTCATTCAGAATCATTATCCATTTAATATTTCATCATTTGATACTGTTTAAAATTTACTAGGGATATTATTCATGGAAACCATTCTTATTCATTGTTTTAATAGTTTATGATAAAGATGAAAAGTTTTTATGAAACCCATTTCTCATCTATGGGTTATACGATGATAAAACATTTAGGAAACCCACTTAATTTCATGGCTAATTATTTGATTATGAAACCTTTATATTTTCTAGTAGTTATGATATCGTGAAATTTTTATGATATAAATTTTATTTCATGGTTTATGATATGTTTTTTATAAAACCCAACTCTCTTTATGTGTTATGATATGATGAATTTTTTATTATCTTATAGAGAACATATTTATGATTTCATTATGTGATAGGTCAGACCTACATCACTTTCCAATGAATTAGGTAAATATTTTTTTATCATAAAATAAATATGGAAAACAAGTTGATAGGGTTGATCCACAAAGGGAAAAATTTCCATCCTGATCCATAATGGGAAACAGGTGTGTCATGATTCACAGTGGGAAGGAGGTGTGTCCTGATCCACTATGAGAAATCGATGTGTCCTGATCCACTATGTTAATTTTCATGGTATTTAACCTTCACACATTAAATGTTTTTTTATATTTTTGTTTGATCAAAACTTATATAACATGATATTATGGTTCATGATTGATATATATTAATTTATCACCCTTTTGATTCGTGTCTTATGAACTACCAATTTTTATTCCATGACTCATGTATATGATCTTGGATGAGTAGGTTATGATCTTAAAATGTTATTATCATGTTCCCTTACCATTATTCCAATGTTATTCCTACGTATATCCTTTATTTACCCTTAATTAGCCAATGAGATCACTATTTTTTATGTTTCTTCTCCCCATGTGATGAAGAAAGTTTTTAAGTAGGATTATTAAATGGGTAGGTCTGTGGGAAAAACATTGAATATCTTTCACCAAAATTCAAGATTGTGTTTCCATTTTTCCAAAGACACTAAAATCTTATATTCATAGGTAATTTACTTTTTCAATGTGTTGAAAATTCCTCTAAATTGAGGTAATATACATGTATGTTAATCCTGGGGCATTATAATTTAAGTGTTTATGTATTTGGATTAAATAATATTTTTGTATTAGTACTATAACAATGAAATTATGGTTTTAAAAAACATGAAACATCTAAGGATTTTTCCGTAATATTTTGTCATTGAGAATTTATAAACATATTTTGAATGGTAACAATAACCAAGAGAAATGATTTAGTAGTAAGGTGATATTTTTTTAGTACAAATGATTAAGTGAAATATAAAAATTTACATGAGTATAATTTTTAGTTAATAATGTTTAGTTTGAAAAAAATCTATGATTGAAATTAATATTATTGGTAACCTTGAAATTTGTTTTTTATTTATTAAAAATTGTTTTATGTTATTTTTGATGAAGTTTGTAACATTTTTTGATTTATTAAAAATATTAATTAGTTGTGAACAAATTTAAGGAAAAAGGATTATGTAAATTATGAAACACTATATGTTTTAATTTGAGGTTGACTTAAATGTTATGCATACAATTACATGTTTATAAGTTTAATATTAATTTTAATTTAAAAGGCATCCACAAGTTTTTTTAAGTGATTGAATTTTGATACCCCATTGAGGTTTAAACACCCTTCGGGGTTGATATCTAAACTGATGATAAGTAAATTATATACTACATGGTAGTGGGATATATATAATTTTTATTATTGAAAATGGATTCATTGGTAAGGAAATATTTTCAATTATATTTATAGTAAAGATATGGATTACCTTTCATATCATTATATGAATTTTATTGATGATATTTTGGATGAAGTTCACTATATTATAAGATTATGTAGTGGTTTATCATGATTATTAATTATATATTAAGAGTGTTCCTTGGGGTTGAGGTTTTACAAGTGATTTAAAATGAAATATTATTTTGGAATAATGAAATTATTTTTTTGAAGATATTAACTGAAGGGTGTGATATAGCCTTTCATATTAAAACATTATTTAATGTTGAGGTTATTGAGGTAATAATGTTTTTGAAGATTCATGTTGCATTTCTTCATTTTGAGGTATATTTATTGTTTAGATTATATTGTACTAATTTTTTTTTAATTTTTTTGTTAATTATTAAATATACTAGGAATATATTGATATACATTTTTGATCCATTATTTTTTGATTTTCATGCATCAGTCATAAGAATATTGATCATGAATAATCATAGTATAGAGAAAAAGATTATAATATAGGGGAAATTAATTATAGGATTAATTTATAATTTTCAAGTAGGTATATTTCCTTATGTTATTAATATATAAGGTAAATTAATTTCTACACTCTCAGTAACGAATATTAATATTATTTTTCCCTATAACCTTTAATTCAAATAAATTGATGGTCTTTTAACCCCTCACTAGTTCATGGTTTTTCTGATTATTAACATTCTCCTGAAAATGTTCTCTATCTATCTTTATAAGTACTTGGGTGTTTTTATTTGCTTCCATGTCAATATTTTTTACATTCCATTGATTTCATCCTTTTAGAAAAACTAGTTTTTTTGGAAACCTTCATAATTTCATTTCAATTTTTAGGTGGATGTTTTACTATACCTTTTTTATATGGGTTTCCAAAAAATAATATTCAAATGCAAAATATTTTATTTCCAAACACAAGTAAAAATTTCAAGGACACAATCTATTAAATGGTAGAGAATGTAATACACCAATATTTTATGAAATTAAATTTTTAATTTAATTTCTTTGATAGCATGTGTTATATGAATCATCGAGACTAAAAAAACCATGAAATATTATTCTTTAAATATGATTATTATAACCAAGTATTTATATTGGTTGGTATGAATATTATTAACTTATTTATGATATATATATATATATTCAATTCTAAATATACATATATTTATGAATTATTACAAAATAATCACTCAATTTTCAGTAAAGTAAATTTATTCTTTAACGATACATTTACTTCAAAAATATATTTTTTTGTGAGAAAATAATATTATTTATATATGGAAATATTATAAATTTATTTTTATAAAATTAAAACGATTTTTAAAAACATAATATTATAGTTTCATAAGATACATTCTTGAGAATTTCATAAAAATATTTTTTTTCAGTGAGTAGTGAAAAATATTGATTTTTATTAAAAACATTTTTTTTAGAAAAATGTACAATGATAGTTTTTTTATAAATTTTTTTAAAAGTAAAATTATCTATAATATATTTCAAATAATCCAAATTAGTTTATTTTAATCAATTTTATGTTTAAATTTCAAATAAAAACTATTTTTTGTAAAAAAGTAATTTTTTTGAAAAATTGTTTTTATGTGCACACTGTTTTTTCTATCATAATAAAATAAATTTATCATTTTAAATAAATTCTTTTCATAAATTTTATATATGATATCTTTAGTAAATTTCTTAAAATTCTTCTAATATTTTTATTATATATTAAATAATAAATCAAGATTAATCCTTAAAATGTATTTTTTATAAAATACACTTTTTATGAAATATTGTGAAATTAATTTAAATTTATTTTTTAAAATTTATAGGTATTTAATTAGATAAAATGTGTTAAATTTTTAAAATTATGTGGTTTACATTTTATAAATATTCCTCTTTTATTTTTTTGTTCAATATGAGTAGTGATCATGGTAAAATTTATCACCTTGTTAATGGGTAAATCAGGTTAATATAGATTAAAAAAAGTGATAAATACATAATTATTCATCCTAATTATTATTTTATAAATTTATTTTTATCCTTAATACCTTAGGCTGTAAATTTATTTTTTAATGGTCACCTTTCCATTAAAATGACATGTACTATTTAAATCAAAGAATGTTTCAAAAAGTCACTCTATTAGCTTTAAATATAATTTACTTGTTCACATTGGAAAAAACAGTAATGAATTAATATTCATAGTAATTTTTATCATTATTTAATTATATTAATTAGGATAATTTATTAGAATTTTATTATTATTATATGATTACCTAAAATTATTACGCAACACCAAAACTGTTTTTATTCCATTAATGTGAAAATAAAATAAATGATTTTGAAAATATTTAAAGAGATATAATTTTAGAAATTTACAGTGTTCCAATAATTTTATAGGTTTATATGACATATTAGTATTGTGCTAAAATATTATATTCAAATTCAAACTTTTTCGTCGTGACTTAAGACAAATTAAATGAATTGTGGAAATCGACAATAATGATATTTTATCAAAATAATATTTTATTAAATTATTTAAAAATCATAAAAATTGAAAGAACACAATTTGGATATGAAATGGTCTAAAATGTCATAAGTTTTCCACATTTGGGGATTTTTGTTTCCTTATAAGTAAAACATACAACCCATTATTATTGAAAAATTTGTTACCACAGCTAAAATTAAAATTGATTAACTACAGGTAAATGGAAATGATATGGTTTAAAATGTCAGAAAAAATTGTCTAAATTATATATATATTTATTTTATTATAACCCTATCATACCATAGATTGTAATACATTTCTAATTTTAAGAAGTTTCCTTGAGAATGAATTTATTATAATTTAAACTCTTAGGAAATTCCAAAAGTGCCTCTCTCCTCACTTATAAAAGGGAATCTTCTCTCTTACTTCTCTACACCACTTTGAAACTTGTAGTTAAAAATAAACATTCCAATTAAATTCAAAACATTCATATCCACATTCTATAGGTTTATTCCTCCCAAAATTCCAACCATCGATACCTTTAGAGGAGATATAAATGATTCTTTTTAAAGAATATGTAATTGCCTTACCTGATCAGTTTTCTTTCTACTCTTCATTACCTCCAATAAATATATGGTATTTTATATAAAATAAAAATAATTATTAAAAATAATTTTAATTTGTAGTATTATTATTATTAATACATTATTTAACCCTTTTCCCATCAAATGATAAGTGAAATTATCACTCGTGCGTACGTACGGCTCATAATATTCATACAACGATAAAATCCATTTATCATCGATATTTTTTATGGTTGGGTATCATGATGGATTAAATTTTTATATATTATACATATGAAATAATTATCATTATATAATGATAATATATTATCTTTCTTCTTACCTTTATGAATCATGTTTCTTATATATGAAGTATTGTGTATGAACTTCATAAGTTTTGCTCATGATCTCATACTCTTATGCTAATATTATTATTTCATATGGTCATAGATTGATATCTCCCACGTTTACCCTTTCGGGTCATTTGAGCTCACCCTCTTCGTATTTTTCCATTTCCCAGGTCATGATGAAAATTATTAAGTATGATATGTCTAAGAAGGTTAATATTTATGAAGAAATTAGTGGGAGATGATGGAAATATTTTATAAACCAGTGGTTTATCTTTATAAGTTTATGAAGACACTAGACATATATGATTTTGTTGTAGATTATTGTGTTGTGTATATAATATTCAAATATTAAGATATAATATCTATGTATGAAAAGTATATTCTCTATAATAGGCCCCATGGAATTTAACATAAATACCTCTCATGGGTTTTCTTACATTGAGGTAGATATATTCCGACTATAAATTTGGTTTCATGTAATACCCTATTCAATAATATTTCCATTAATTTAATTAATTTCATATTTATGAGGAACTACAGTGAAGGTCCAACATATATAATGACAAAGAATAAAAAATTATCAAGAAATTAAGTGAAAAAATATTATAGATACCTTAATCTGGTAGATGAATTGTCATATGATATGAGATTCAAATTCAAATAGGCATGGAATAAATAAAATAAATAGACCAATACCAAAAAACAAGGAATATTATCTCCCACATATTTAATATTCCACAAGTTTATATCAAAAAATAAAATAAATAAGATGATTGAAGAGCTTAACAGAATACTTACAACATGAAAATAGTAAGACAAATGGACGTTGAATGAAATAGGAGGCCTAAAGCCGGGATTGGATGGAAATTGAGAGATCCAAGAGGCTTTGGGAGTTGTTATATGTTATAGGGAAGGAAAAAGAGGAATAAAAATTTAAAGAATGTAGGGGAGTTATTTTAATAGAACATAATTTTTAAAGGGCACATGGTTTGATTGTATGTTTTGGAAAAACCATACGGTAGTTGTGGTAGTTTACTACCTAAGTAAAACTAACTGTGTGGGCTACATGTATAGTTTCAAAAATTGTACACAGCTTGTGTGGATCCCCTCTAAAAGTTTCTACAAATACTTACATGGATGTGTGGCCTCCAATTTATCATTAAACTAACTGTGCACCTCATCTTACTGGGACACCGAATTACATTTATCCGTGGTTTAACTGTATACCAATCATGCTTCTCATAAAATTATTTTCCCAAAAAATAGAGCTTTGGGGGTCTAAAATAGCACAAAAACGTTTAATCCATTCATTAAACCTTTAATAATAGTTAAAACAAGATATTTAATTGAAATTTAATGTATTTCTATTTCATAAGAAAAACATGGATCATACAACGCCATCACTGCATTTCAAAAGCCTCTACCATATGGGGAGGTGCACTTGAGACCATATGGCCAACCGAATTTTGTTATGTATGATTGAAATGAATCTGAGACATTACAATATTCAATCCTCTTAAGTACATGGGATCTATAAGGGACTCCCTATAACGACTGACCCGAATACATGAACAAAACCATGACAGACTAGCACAAGACCTCACACACACCTCTCAATCTCCATAGTCTAGCATACATTCCAAGGTATAAAATCTATACAAGTGGGAGATTATTTAACCACATTAATAATAAATCATGTAAAATGAAAAACTATTGAAAAATATACAATTTCAATATTCCCACTGGGATTATCGAACATAGGTGACCTCAGTGAAAACATCCACTAGAATAACACATTTTAATAAGGTTATCTTATCTATGAGGGGTTCCACAAACTATATGACTATTCATGAATATCAATCCAAGATATAAAAACATCCATATGTTATATACATTGGGTAAAACATGACAAAAAATGAGATAATTGTGGAAAACAAATTCACCATAGGGGGATAAAATGAGGAATCCTAAGGTTAAATCATTTATGTGTATAACTATATACAACCATAATGTATACACTCAACCCAGCGATTAAAAAATATAAACTGGATCATCTTGAATCAAAATTCCAAGTGCACCAACAACCTGTTCTCTAGTATCCTTTACCCTCACATGCAGACACAAATCCTTTACCTCGGTCATGAAAAATAGGTTTATCAAGAATTTCTTAGGAAGTTGGGTGGGGTGTCAGATACCTAACCTCAACTAGATTATCATAAAACTATGTGTTCTAGGTGGAAATGAAAAGTAGCTAGGTAACATGAAATTTTAAAAATTCTATCAGATAGGGTTTTAGATGAATATAGACTCGTGCAAGCTAATCAAACAAAAAAATAGTCCTACAT